>CAWUHX010000167.1:0-533562 GCA_963922205.1 Romanomermis culicivorax | reverse complement strand
TCAATTTTGGGCGACATAATGGACTGTTGACGATTAGAAAATGAAACGAGCTAACTTGATTGATGGAAACTGTTGAGCATTAATTAGTAAGTCGAAGTAGATATGCTAACGGCCGCGCCTGATAGAGAATAGTTAAGATTATACCTATGACCGGCGGAAAATTTTGAGGTTTCGACCCCTTTTAAGTCCATTCAAAACGCATCTTTTCGGTCGTGAATTCCCCAAAATTTTTTCCTCAATGAGAACCATACCCAAAATTTTTTTTCCTCATTTCGAAATTTTTTTCCTCAAAAGACCCCATTTGAAGAAAAAAAAACGGCGAGTAGCACCGTTTTTTTCAGGGGTTTTTTTGTGCACGGACATTTGTGCCAATTGGCACAAGAGGCCAAAAAAATTTGTGCCAATGGCACAAAAAATTTTTTTTACTAGAGACATACTGAAAACTGCGGAAAAGTTTTAGGTCAAAAGTTCGATAAAAAGTTAACGTTTAACGCATTAATTTTTTAAAAAAATCGTGCCCAACCTATTTTTCAGCTAACAACCATGTCAGTGAGAAAAGAAAAAATTGTGCAACAAAATAGTTCACGAAATCCCTAAAAGAAAAGGAATGCTGATACAATTTAAATAGCTCTAGGATTGTTCAGGAAGCTCTCGAAAATCGTGTTAATTTTTGATCGAAACATTGTACCATTATCAGCGATATCGATTTTTCTATTTGAATCAATCAAACACAAAAAGTAAGAATTTCAGTTTTAAATCCGAATCTGACTGAATGAAGAGAGAATATTCAGAATTTTTTTCCACTCATCAGTCTTGACAGCCTATAAAGTTTGCTGCAACATTACTCATACACTGTTCGAAGAGAAATTGTTTTGCGTTCGGGGTCAAATATACGAATAGGAAATATTATATACCATGATTCGGCGCGTAGCGCCGAAAATTTTTTGCATTTTCAGCCCCTAAAACGTCTAAAAATCAAAAAATTTAATGTTTCACCAGCCAAAAATTTTGTGCCAATTGGCACAAACGCTCAAAGTTTTTTGTGCCATTCCAAATTTTTTTGTGCCAAGAACCATGTTTTGGCACAAAAAAAAACACTGGTTTTTTTCCTGGAAGATTTTTTTCCACATGAGAACCGGACCCAAAATTTTTTTTCTTCATTTTCCAAAAATTTTCCACTTTTAAAAAGCATACATGTAACGGAGCCCCCAGGTCTGGGGGGGGGGGGGGGTTGGGCGACTTTTTTGGGGCCGGGGGTCAGTAATTTCCAAAATTTTGGGGGGAGGGGGGGTCTCTCAAGGAAAAAAAATTCGGTTTTTTCAAGAAAAAAGTCCGAAAAATAGTTCAAAACTAGTAATTTTTCTCTAAAAAGACCGAAAAAATGTATCCATGGCGCGAAGCGCCAAAAAAATTCACATTTTTTCACCATTTTTTCGTTCAAAAATTGACATTTTTTTGTCGAAAAATTGACATTTTTTCAGTATTTTTCCGACCAAAAGTATGCGGGTCCCTACGGCTACCATATGGCTAGCCATTGGATTGGAAAATCCTGGGGGGGGGGGGCGGTCGCCCAATGGCTAGCCATATGGTCGACGATTTCTGGGGGGGGGGGGGTTCCCATAGCACTTCCCCCAATTACATGTATGTTTAAAAGACGTTTATAATGTAGATACGGATGCTTTTTTATGCATTTTGGGAGCATACCCAAGCATTTTGTTGTATTTGGAGTCAGATACCTGCAAAAATGAGGGAAAAAAGTAGAAAATTCTGGTTATGTTAGTCGAAATCATACCTGTACGACCTCCGACCAGTTGGGGGGGGGGGGGGTAAATCCGAAAGTTGGGGGGAGGGGGTCGAAAAAAGTCGAAATTTTCCCCCCAAAAAGGCCAAAAAAAATACACTTTTTTGCAAATTTTTTAAATTTTTTCCAAACTGGGAGGGGTTTGGGGTGCACCGTTTTTTTTCCTCGAAGATTTTTTCCACATAAGAACCTGACCCAAAATTTTTTTCCCTCATTTTTAAAAACGTTTATAATGTGGCTATGGGTGTTTTTTTATGCATTTTAGGAGCATACCCAAGCATTTCGTTGTATTTGGAGTCAGAAACCTGCAAAAATGAGGAAAAAAATTGAGAAAATTCTGGTTATGTTAGTTAAAAAATGAGCTCATGAAGAATATATTGTTTTCTACAGAAGCAGGTGGAGCATGTTAACGATAGAGTTGTCAGGAATTTATCCGCTCTATTGACATTTCTGTGGTTCCGATTAGAATCATTAATTTTATTTAGTTCTTGGTCCGGCGCGGAGCGCCAGAAAAATTTTTCGATTTTCACTTTCTAAAACGTAGGAGAATGAACCTTCACAACGTTCAGAAATTAATTAAAATCAAAACTGATGAACTGTAATTTGTTTCAAATTCCGGAGCGAAGCGCCCGAAAAATTTTCGGGTTTTTATATTCTAAAACGCTGGAAAAATAAATCTCTCCAACAGATATTCGTGAACAGATCGCAGTCTAGAATGATGTCTTGGATTTCCACCTTCAATAAAGGCAAAAGTTCAGGTTGCAAACGTTTAAAAAATTCCAAGCATCGAGAGAAAAAATTGAGAGAACTGATGAAAAATCTCAATTTCGGGCGACATAATGGACTGTTAACGATTAGAAAATTAAACGAGCTAACGTGATTGATGGAAACTGTTGAGCATTAATTAGTAAGTCGGGAGTAGATATGCTAACGGCCGCGCCTGATAGAAAATAGTTAAGACTATACCCATGACCGGTGCGAAGCGCCGGAAAATTTCGAGATTTTGACCCTTTTAAGTCCACCAAAACGCATATTTTCGGGGTTGAATTCCCCAAAGTTTTTTCCTCAATGAGAACCATGCCCAAAATTTTTTCCCTCATTTCGAAATTTTTTTTCTTAAAAGACTCCATCTGAGGAAAAAAACGGTGGTTGGGTGATGTTGGGTATATGGTTGGCCAAGTTGGGGGGGTCCCACCAAGTACTGGTATGGTCAAAATGAGTTCATGAAGAATATATTGGTGTTGTACAGGAACGGGTAAAGCATGTTAACGATAGAATTCTCATCATATCTGTAAGAGGTCCGACCATTTGGGCGGGGGGGGTCGAAAAAAAGCCGGGTTGGTTCTGGTTTTTTGGCTTTTGGTTTTTTTGGTTTTAAAAAAAAATTTTTGAAAATCTCTGGTATTTTGGTTTTTTTTCCAAAATCATTGGAAACTATTTTCTCACATTAGTCGATCTTCTAGGCATGTATTGGTCATAACCTGTAATTGGGGGGGGGGGGGTTGGTTGGGGGAGGGACCATACCTGGGGTTGGGGGGCCCTCAACTTGGCCAACCATTTACCCAAACCCCCCCCCCCCCCCCCAGTTTGGAAAAAAATAACAAAAATTTGCAAAAAAGTGTATGTTTTCGACTTTTTTCGACCCCCTCCCCCCAATTTTCGGATTTATCCCCCCCCCCCCCCAACTGGTCGTACCTCTTACAGGTATGGTATTGGTGTCTATCTAAATCAACCAAACAATTAATTTAGTTGAATTGACCTCACTACAAAGTTGGAAAAAGTCGTATTTTCACGATACATTTCATACTCAAAAGATGTAATATAAATCAATCGATATCCTTTGTATCCATCCTGCAAGCACACATTTAGTACATGAGTCAACTTTGCTATAATTTGCTCCCAAAAAAGTAGACGCTAAATCTTTCGTGGAGTGTACTTCGACCATACGGGGTGACATCCATTGATCCATATAATCATCAAAATTTTATAAAATATGATTGAGTTTAATATCCTGAATTTATTGTTACGGTAAGGTTTTTAATTTTCTTAGCTCGAAATTTCAAAATATAGATGAGACAACAATAATAAAATTTTATACAGATCAGTTAAGCATACTGTAGGTTGACAAAGAGGAGAGCTTTTGAGTGGCTCATTTTTATGTGACTTGACGTCGCTACTAAGTAGAAAAAATCGTACAAAAATATATATCTATCAAGCAAGCGAGAATAGTTGTATATTAAGACCCATTTGCTGTAGTTATAAGCTCGCAGACAGGTTTGAAAAGCAAAAAATTTGGAAACATCTGAATTATCTTCAAACTGCAGTTTGTAATATCAATAACATATGTAATAATCTATCAATTTAAAACCCTCTTATCGAAAACGGTATACTTAAAAATTGTGTCATTTCAACTTTTCTGTGCATATGTATATATGTGATGCATTGATACAATTCTGTAGTTGATCTTCTTTTCAGTTTTGATTACGTACATTGTGTATTGTATATTTGTCTTTATTTGTAATTTTTCTTCTTTTTCTTGAATTTGCCCGTTACATATCGCATGCTCTGTTCCATTTTTGCTTTTCTTATGGTCTTCACTCATGGTTTCCTTTCTTATGTGCCCACTATTACTGTATTTCTATTGCTATAATATTGCTATAATTTCTATTGCTATAATGCTAATATTGCTATAATATGCTCCTATAGCATAAAATAATGAGACACGATAAGATTAATACTTCTAGCTGCCATTTCAAGGCTCCGTAACTAGTCTTGTATGATACAGGAAGCTTCCAGCAATTTTTTACATAGTTATTTTGATGTCCCTCACATTCTAAAGAATTAAACCAGAAAAAACCATAGAAAAACAAAAAAAAAACCATTAAAAACTAAAAGACCAAGAAGTCGAAATTTCAAAAGTTTTTTTTTGCCAACCCTGGAAAAAAGTCGAAATTTTTCCCAAAAAATGCCATAAACATACACTTTTTTGCCAATTTTTTCTAAACTGGGGGGGGGGGGGGGGTTGTGTATATGGTTGGCCAAGTTGGGGTGGGGGTCCCCCCCAACCCCCCAATTACAGGTATGGTTCTCATGAATTTATCCGCTATTAACATTTCTGTGGTTCCGATTAGAATCATGTAATTTTATTTAGTTCTTGGTCCGGCGCGGAGCGTCGGAAAAATTTTCGGATTTTCACTTTCTAAAACGCTGGAAAATGAACCTTCATAACGTTGGGAAATAAATAAAAATCAGACTGATGAAGTGTAATTTGTTCCCCATTCCGGCGCGAGGCGCCGGAAAAATTTTCGGGTTTTTATATTCTAAAATGCTGGAAAATAAATCTCTCCAACAGATATTCGTGAACAGAAGTTCTAAAATCGCAGTCTGGAATGATGTCTCCAATTTCCATCTTCAATAAATGCAAAAGTTCAGGTTGCAAACGTTTGAAAAATTCAAGCATCGAGAGAAAAAATTGAGAGAATTGATGAAAAATCTCTATTTTTGGCGACATAATTGACTGTTAACGATTAGAAAATGAAACGAGCTAGCTTGATTGATACAAACTGTTGAGCATTAATTAGTTAGTTGAAGTAGGTATGCTAACGATAGCGCCTGATAGAAAATAGTCATCATTATACCCATGACCAGCGCTTGAGATTTTGACCTTTTCAAGTCCACCAAAACGCATCTTTCCGGTTTTGAATTCCTCAAAATTTTTTTCCACAATGAGAACCATACCCAAAATTTTTCTCCTCATTTCGAAATTTTTTTCCTCAAAAGACCCCATTTGAGGAAAAAAACGGTGGTAAGTAGGGGTACCCGTATCCAGGATTTTTAAAAAAGGGGAAATTTTCCAAAATTTTTTAGAATTTACTGAATAAAAAGAAAATCATTTTTGCAGCAAAGACGACTACTTTTCAGTTAGTTTATGTGTGCTTGAATTAGTGTCTAAATTTTATGTCTGACGAAACATATGTAAATATAATTTAATTTGGGAATTGTGATCATTGTTTTTCTTCACGAATATTTTTCCACAAAGGTGGGAAGAGATAAATTTTGTTTTCCCACATGTAAAAAATTTTTTGACGACAAGTTTTCATCTTAAAATCCTATGAGTTACTAAGAAACACGTAAATATGTGACTAGAAATTACAACTAAACGTCTCATCTCACTGTTTTTTCCTCTTCAAATAGGGAATATGGTCAAAATTTTTTCTCTATTTCCAGAACTCGTTTTTTCGCTTAAAAATGTACATAGACGCTTTATTTAAGTGTTTTCCAGCTTTTTAAATCATTCCGATAATCAATTTTTTGATATATCTCAAAAATTAGATTTAAATTTAGTGTTCAATCATATATCGTAATTTCTAGAAATTTATCATTCGAAGAATTTTAAAACCAGTAATTTGTTCGTAACCTTTCATAAATTTGGCCGAGAAGGTATGAGGCAGAAGCGTAGAAATTTTCCAAAAATACTCCCATGAAGCTTTTGAATTCAATTTACGTTGAGAAAGCAACAAACGCTTCAAAAAGTTTAGAAAGTTGAGTTGACGTGTTAATCTTTCTCAAAAAATCTACGAAAGAAAAAATGCGGATCTTCATTAAATATGAAGATATAATATTCAAGATTGCCAAGTTAACATGAAATAATACGTTTAAGATAACGAAAACTATTAAAAATTAAATGGTAAGTGAAGGTAGACATGCTAAAAGTCGCGCCTAAACTTGGTAATAAATAATAATGATTATTACATTTACGCGCCGAAAAATTTTGAGATTTGGACCTCCTAAAACGCACCAAAATGCATCTTTTCAATATGAAAACCACAAATTATTTTTTCCACATTTAATGGAAAGATCTCAAAAATTTTTTCCACATTATAGTGCAAATGTGGAAAAAACAGTGATTGTGATGTATAAGTACAATGATATTGCTGAAAATTTTATTCTAAAATTTAAGATTTAAGTTTAATCTAAAATTTATGATATCAGCTTAATTGTATGGGAAAAACCGAGAAAATGTAAAAAACCGAAAAAATGTAAAAAAATATAGGGGGAATTTCTCCCTCTAAATACGGGCCTGTTGGTAGGTATAAGTAATATTTAATGAATAAATATTTATCACCACCACTGAATGCAAATATTCATTAAATAAAATATGAGATAATATGTCAAGATAATGAAAACTATTATAAATAAATGATAAGTCATGGTAGACACATGCTAAAAGCCGAGCTAAGTTATACATAATAATGCATACCTGTAATTGGGGTGGTGGGGGACCCCAAACTTGGCCAACCCCATACCCTGCCCCCCCCCAAAGTTGAAAAAATTGGGGAAAAGTGCCTTTTTTGGGGAAATTTTCAATTCTTTTCGACTCCCCCCCCCACAAATTTCGGGTTTACCCCCCAACTGGTCGGACCTCTTACAGATATGTAATAATGATTATTAAAGTTGGAAAATTTCAAGATTCTGACCTTTTTAAAATGCACCAAAATGCATCTTTTCTGTATTCGATCCCCAAAATTTTCTTCTCCAAAATTTTTTACCTTTTCCGAATTTTTTCCCCCAAAAAGGCACGATTTGAGAAAAACAGTGCTTACCACCAGTGTTTTTCTTTTGTGCCCACAGTTTTTTTCCTCAATCGACCATTTTTGTGGAATTTTTTTTGAAATTGAGGTAAATTTTTTTATACTTAGGCACAGTGTTTTTTCTGCACCCGGCTTTCTGCATAGTGCAGAAAAGTTAAAAAAAAAGTTTCTGCACTGAGGTTTTCTCCTGTTACCAATTTTTTTCCCGAGGGACTTTTCCTCAAACGGGGAAGGGGTCAAAATTTATTTCCCCATTTTTCCAAAGTCGTTTTTCGCTTAGAAATACTCATAAACGCCTTAATTATGTAATTGTTGAGGTTTTTCAAACGTTCTGCTGTGTTTTAGAGCCGTTAATTCATCAAAATTGAGAAAACATTTGAAATTTTTGAGTTTGATCGAAGTCTAATCTACAAGCATTGTGGAACGAATTTTCCCGCAAACTATCCGAGAGCATAATGACTTCGAATTACATTAGAATTCGATGATTAAGTCCTCTATGATGCCAAGTGAGAGCCCAAAAAATATATTAATCCTTCCGGCGCGAAGCACCGGAAAATTTTTTGGGTGTTGACATTCTGCGACGCTGGAAAATCAATTTTTCGAACATTTATTTCAAGAATTAGATTCGAATTTTGAGTTCAAAAGTCGTAATTACTAGAATTTTATATTTGAAAAATTTTAAAACCAGTAATTTATTCGCAAACTCTCATGAACTTGGCCGAAAAGATATGAGTAAGAAGAGTAGATATTTCCGAAAACTACTTCCATGAAACTTTTGGATTGGTTTTACGTTCAGAAAAAATAATCGCTTCAAAAAGTTTGGAGACTTGACGTATTGATCTTTCTCAAAAAAATGTGTCAAGGAAAAAATGCGACTCTTTATTACATATCAACATAAAATATTAAAGACTACCAATTAAAACATGAGATAATACGTTTAAGATGATAAAAACTATTATAGATTAAATGATAAGTGAATGTAGACATGTTAGAAGTGACGCCTGAACTAGGAAATGAATAATAATGATTATTTAAGTTAGTTATAACCGGCGCGAAGCGCCGAAAAATGTTGAAATTATGACCTTCTAAAATGCACCAAAATGCACGTGATCAAACACATGACTAAACGTGATCAAACACATGACTAAAAAATCCGACGTGATCAAACACATGACTAAAAAAATTCTGCACCAATGCAGAAATCACAAAAAAAATTCTGCACGAAGCCTAAAAAGTCTGCACTGTGCAGAAAAAACACTGCTTAGGCACCAATTTGAGGAACAATTTATTGATGCTTTCCTGTTCGAAGGTGCATTTAACGCGTTATAAAATTGGAAATTGTTGAAACTTTCCGGCGCTTCGCGCCGGATTTTAATTATTTAACAATTTTTCATTATTATTCCAATGCACGATTAGAAAATTTCATCCTAGCTAATGCTCATAACTTTTAATTATCAAGATATTATGGATAAATGTTTGATCCTGTATCGTTTTTATCAGAATCAGTTTTAAAATTTCATTTTTCATTGTTATCTTTTTATCAAAGTTTACTTTTAATTCGTACCTGTAAGACCTCCGACCAGTTGGGATGGGGGGGGGGGTAGAAAAAAGTCGAAATTTTTCCCAAAAAAGGCCAAAAAACATACACTTTTTTTGCAAATTTTTTTAATTCTTTCCAAACTGGGGGGGGGGTAAATGATTTTGGGTACAGGGTTGGCCAAGTTGGGGCGGGGGTCCCCCCACAACCCCCCAAGTACAGGTATGTTTTAATTTACTTGTTATGCCAAAATTAGGCTGTTTTATGTCGTCAAAGAAATATAAGAAATATAAAAGGTTATGCCGTTGAATTCCTTTGATTGGCTCATGTAAACTATTTATTTACAAGCAGGTCATAGCTCGAAACTTTTTGCAAAAAAATATCGGTTTTTTTGGCGGAATATATAAGATGCAAGTTAACGAGAAACGTTCAAAAAACACATCAAAAATGACTTTGAGCGAATTTTAAGCAAGGAAACTGAAAAAATTGATTTTTCATACCCCAAAAACTCGGAAAAATTGGGGAAAGTACCTTTTTTGGCCTGTTTTGTGAAAATTTTCGAATTTTTTTGACTCTCTCCCAAAATTTCGGATTTACCCCCCTCCCCTATTGGTCGGACCTCTTACAGGTATGCATTATAAGAGCTGAAAACACAAAAATTTCTTAGCACTTCGCGCTGAGTTAATGAACATAATATTAACTCATCGGATAGTTTATTTACATTATCTAAGCAAACTTACAGATTGTCATTGACTGATGAATGAATAAAAATTATGAACTTTCTTCATTTTGAGTTTTGTAGGATTGGGAACTAAAATTATTGTTTTCGGTGTTTATTCAAATGCATAAATTTACATTTTTGACACCAGACATCTCCAAGGTCGAAAAGTTAGATAGGAGCATTTTACTTCTGTGCCACGCCCTGTTGTTTTCCTCGCTGACCATCTCCCCAAATGAGAATGAGGTCCACATTTTTCCCCATGTTTCTCAAGTCGTTTTTCGCTTAAAATGCTCATGGAGGCTTTATTCAAGTGTTTTGAGCATATTCAAACAAGGTAGAAATTAAACTTTCGAATTTAAAGTCAAATTTTGCCTAGCATAGTGGTGACCTTGAATTACAAAGTTCGAATTTTGCGTTCAAAAATCGTGTTTTTTAGAGATGTGTCATTAAGAAAATTTTAAAAATGGTATCCTTTGGTGAACTTTCGTGAATTTGATTGAAAATTTGTGTGGAAGAAGAGTAAAAGTCTCAGGAAACTAACTACTTACATGAAACTTTTGAATTCAATTTAACGTTAAAGAAGAAACGCTACAAAATGCGAATCTTCATCAAATGCCAAAACAAAATATCGGCGATTACCAGCTAAAACATGAGATCATGCGTTTAAAATGATGAAAACTGAAAGATTAGTTGAGAAGTAAATATAGACATGCTAAAAATCAACTAATAATGATTACTTCTAAAATTTACCCGAATATAGCGTTAGGTTAGGTAGATGTTAGAGACACACTTATATCTAAAGAGAAATTGTCATCCTAATCTATGGTCATTTTCCAGTTCTATTCCGTGTCAAGCAGTTCCTCGAACGGAATTTTTATATGAACAAGATATCAAATATTACGATATTACCACATCAAATATGTTTAAAGTCGATATTTTTTACTACATGAAGCTATATGTATGTACTCCAGAACTACTGGAACTCTAAACTCCAAAGAAACGAGCTTCTATGAGTGCTTGGTGCAAGCGAACATTACTGAACAATACCTGAACACCTGGTCCCGACTTCTGAGCTCCTGGTCCGACTCCTGTGTTCATAAATTTGTAGGTTGCGTTCCCGTAAACTGATTCTGGTCTTGACGGCCGTACTTTTCTCGCCATGTTTGCTGAAAGATCCAACTTTTTTTCCGAATTCTTGTCCACAATAAATGTTCGAATATGGAAAAAAGTCATGCGCATGTCTTTCTCTGAGCGTTCAGGAACTATGACGTTGTATGACTTCACCCTTGCCTTCATGTATATATTACAGTACTTTGGGGCTTGCGGAACGCTTGTAATGCGTTAAAAGACAGAATCCAACCAACTAACGCTCAAAACCACCTCTTGAATTTTTGAATGATTTTTGATATTGTGCATTGATGGATTTCCCGGAAAATTTTATATTCATTTCACATGTTGTCAAGTCATCATAGCCGGGCCAAATAAATGAATTACCGAATTTTAACGAATTTCTAAGAAATTAAATATCCCGTATATAGAAACTACTGCTGAAGTTTTAAGGTGTCGCAATTCATAAGGGATACGCGTTCATTCAAATGGAATCAGAAACTGCTGTTGATCGAGCTGTCCAAATGTGCCACAGAACAATTTTCAAAGGACAAGCCATTGGTAAGAAAATATGACGCAAATTGCGCATTATTACTCCATTTTTTGACGCGTTCATTCAGACGACAACTATGTGTTTCGATTTTCGAAAACTATTTTGATTTAGCCCGCCGGAAACAAATGAAAGAAAATTTTGAGTCGGTCCCTTTTTTTTACCAGAAAACCTAAATTTCGTGTGTGTCACAGTCGTGAGATGTAATTTAATGCATGCTGAGTGAAAAACTCTATCGGAAAAAAATTTGCAGCTATCTTTGTGAAGTTTGAAATTTTTGGCCACTGTAAACTAGAATGGTGAGACGAGGAAACCCTCTTTGTGTACAAATAGCGGGATGTTATGTTGAAGACCATAGCAAGTCCTGAAGAAGTTAGTTACTCAGTATCATGCACTGAAATCTTCGCAGCCGTAGCATGTGAAAGAATTTACTAAAATGGGGTTCAATTTCTCAACTATCGCAATTTGATTCATATGGTTCTTAATCAAATATAACTTCGAAAAATCTATATTCAGGTGAAAATATTAAGTTTATCGATAAGAATGAGTCAGCAGACTTGTATGTGATCGCATGGCATCGCATTACTGTCTTTCGTCAGGAGTCTATATATGAACGTTAATATTATATATCAATATACTCGTTTATTGGAGGGAGACTATGCTATTCAAAGGAGTGGCTTTTGTGCAAAACAGAACTGCATAATAGAAATTTTTATTTCCAATTTATTGGATTTTCAGATGTTAAACCGAAAACCGCTAATGAAGAAGGCGCGGGTCGATTCAGGAAAAGACCATTGGAGGATGAACGCGAACCATCTGGGTAAATTACATTGTAATTCTTGTGTAATAACTTTCACAATGCTCAAGTTCTAATCATCTTTGTCTCACATAGAGATTGTTTAGAGAGAACTATTTGTAGTAAATCTACTCCCACGAGCATAAGTACTGAAACAAATCGCTTTATGTTCAACCTACCCACCAGACCAATTATACTGACAAAGTCGATAAAAACGAAAAATTGATAAAGGCTCGTATTTGTCGTCATATTAATCATTGAGCCCAATTCAGGAGTGAGGAAATCCTAGGATGCTTGTCGTCAACTGGGAATTTTTTCCGCGACTGCTTCCGATTTTACCAATTTAGAAGTGAAAAAATCATAGGATTTTCGTTGCCGACAGTCGCCGATTTTAATCCCAGGATTTTCGTCGCCGACAGGCGCCGATTTTAATCTTAAGAATCGGGGATGAAATCCGGGAAATAGAATGACTGTTTTTCATAACTGTCGCCGATCTTTTACATGCTAAGCATAGAAGATTGCTCGAGGCATCACAAGCTTATTTTCAGCTTTGCCTAAACAGCATAAAACCGAAAAACGTTTAGTGTGCATGTGTATACAATCTATTTGTGTGGAAAGAAAATTTTGTTGGCTATTTTCAGATACAACCTTATTTTGTTTTCTGTGAGGGAAATGTCCACACTCGTTTCTCAAAAAATGTTGTCTTTTTTGATTGTGTCCTTATTCCCCCGAATGTCTCTATTTCCCGAAGAGCCCGATCCCCTGAATAATGGATAAAATTTCCATTTCCCTAATTATGCATTAGTTCTTATTACCAAACGTGCCGATTCCCGAGTACTGAATAAAGTAACATTTTCAATTCCCCGAATGATTAATGAAATTTTATTTCCGATTCCGCGAATTTAATTCTTAAAAACAGTTGGCAGTTCCGCAGATTGCCGATTCATTCCCTAAAATCGGCGACAGTAGGCGATTTTACTTCTGAATAGGGCTTTACGATTTACTTTACCTTCTTTTCTTATACATATAATAATTTATACACAAAATCGCTTAAGCGAAAGCCGGCAGTTTCTCCATTTCTATCCAGTTGGAAAAGGTTCCTACTACAATGTTCCTCATGTCGGTTCACACATGCCTTCTGATTTTTTTAAACCCAACCACTCGGCGTTTCGGACCAACTCGAATATTTAATAAGACATTCAACAACTTCATTTATAATCTTTTAATTTGCGTCTCCAGACCATATTCCCAACCGTTCGACGGACCACCAGGTGGCGATATGTACAACAATTATGGACCAGATTTAAGACAGGAATATATGCATCGGTAATCACAGTTTATATTAAACAAAAACGTTTAGAAAATTAAGCTTTGATATTCAGAAACTGGCTAAAATCGAACCTGGATTATATTTTAATTTTTATCTGGCATTTGTTTTGGTGTAATCCTTGCGTTGTATCGGAAGTTTAGAAATAAATTATTCAGGATTCTAAGTTCAGCAAAGTAATGCTAAAATTTTGCGTTTTGGATATAAAATTATAAACTCCACAATTTCAGTCCAACTTTTGCTATAGTTTGACATCGATAAAATACGGTTTTGAGTTCCTGATATCGTTTTTTAGCATTAGTGTTGAAATTAGAATAAGTCGTAATTAGCCAAAAGTTGCCCGAAACAGTCTAGCTTTCAGTGGTCTGTCCATAAATGCACATAGGAGGTAGGGGGTGAACATTCCTACCTGAAACCCTTGACATCCTTTCTATCGTCAACATACATGTAACGGAGCCCCGAGGTCTGGGGGGGGGGGGTTTGGGCGACTTTTTTGGGGCCAGGGGTAAGTAATTCCCAAAATTTTAGGGGTAGGGGTCTCTCAAGGAAAAAAATTCGATTTTTTCACGAAAAAAGTACAAAAAATTGTGATTTTTCCGTAAAAAGTCCGAAAAATGTATCCATGGCGCGAGGCGCCAAGAAAATTCACATTTTTTGTCATTTTTCGTTCAAAAATTGACATTTTTAATAAAAAAATTGACATTTTTCAGGATTTTTCCGGCCAAAAGTATGGGGGTCCCTACGGCTACCATATGGCTAGCCATTGGATTGGAAAATCCTGGGGGGCGGTCGCCCAATGGCTAGCCATATGGTCGACGATTTCTGGGGGGGGGGGTTCGCATAGCACTTCCCCCTAATTACATGTATGAATTCGTCAAACACCTCCCCTGAACTTCTTCGAAGACAGTGTTTTTATTATGTTCATGCATATTGTGTATGAAAAACATGCTTGTGGGGCTCTCCTTTTTTTTCTTGTCCACCCTCCCCTCCTCGATGAAAAATCTAAGGACCCTCCCCCTGAAAAGTTTTTGCCGTGCATGTCTAACCCTTTTTGGTCAAAAATTTCAAATATATTTGCTATAAGCAAGATGATTCGACTGATTTATAGATTACTACTTTATTCAACATTCTCAAAAATCCAATTAACACAACTGGCACATTTTCCAGCGGTCCACCGCCAATGGGATCCATAGGACCGCGCTTCGGCAACGGCCCGCCACAACCGCACATAGACGGTCCGCCGCGCGGCCCACATCCGCATTTTCCTGCTGGTGGTCCACCGCCTCATCCTTTTGGCGCGCCTTCGAATGGACCGTCGCTCGGTTCATTGCAGCCGCCTCATAACCAATTCATGGGAGTGGGCCCACCGCCGCCCGTTGACGGTCTTATTTTTGGGGGATTACCGCAGCAGCAACAGCAACAAGGGCCACCGCCGCAACCTTTGGTTGAAGATTCTCAAGCGGCAAAACGAGCAGAATATGGCATCGAAAGACCGTTCGACGCCGTTATTGTTGTTACGAACAAGAATTTAAAGTGAAGATTTTTACACAGTGCATTTTTTCTCCAAAGAACCGATTTTTAGCATTTTCTGCTCGTTTTTATTACGTCTCCAAAGTTTTTTACCCCTGATTTAGTTTCTCAAAGGGAATGATATGATCTGATACGCGAAAATATGATCAGGGTTTTTTTTTAATTAGCACGAGTCCCATTGGCACGGTCGCTTACGTTCCTTAATTTGTATTACTTTTTCATAGAACGACTAAAATTTTCATTGGCACGGGCCCAACTTCATTAGCACCGTGCTAAAAAAAGAACCATTCTTCTGATCGATAACGGCTAGTAGTGCAGCCAAGTCGTCTGATGTTCTAACTGTACAGAGCCTAATGGTGATCCGTAACCTCACTAAAGATCTTCAAAATTTCTTGAGCGTAACTTGTAGTTAGATTTTTTCCAGTTTTTGTGTATACTCAGGCATGTGTAAGTTTGCAAATTTGCCTAATCGAACAATGAGAATTTATATTCGCAGAAAAAGTACGTTTTTTCCAACAAACGCTACGCTAAAACTGACTCTAGGCTATTTTCGATATAAATGACCAAAATTTAAGAAAATTTTGACAGCTAGAAGAATAGCCACTTGGTCAAATCTATCTATATTGTTTTAGCCATGAAGATTTGACGACAGTCTTACTTTGTAAAAGATCTTCTATAATGCATTTTTATAAAATATCTTTTGTACAGTAATTTTGTTCGTCAGAATACGTCAATTTGTGATTTGGCTCGAAACTTCTATAGATTGCTACATCTTGAAAATTTGCGTCCGAGCTCAGCATATTGAAAATCGTATTTGTTAACTGAATCAGCTTTATGGATCATGCTGTATCCGAAAACTTTTTATCATGAAGACCATTGCGAGGAATGCTTTCAGATTTCCATATAATTTTGTGGTCGATCTGGAAGTTGAGCTACAAAGAATGAAATGTTCTATATTTGCTTTCCGAGAGAACAGAAGCACGACAATCATTCTTGGGATAAACCATTGCCTAACATATCTTGTTGCCTGAAAATTTTGTGGTGAATTATGTTTTTTGTTATGATTGAACTTTTCTTCGAAAAATTTGTTCATCATTCTCATATTTGAAAGTATCGGTTTTCAGACACTACGCAGAAATGGTCGAACGAAGACTTTTAGAATTAAACATGGTCGTCGATATGATCTTCCTGCTGAACGAAAAAGCTCTAAATAAAGCGATCGACGATATGGCATGTCGAGGAGTACTTTACATCATTGTTATTCAACAACAGCACGAAGAACATAAATCCATAACGGTCAATATTATGCATGGAACGCCTCAAGGTAATACTATTTATATGTTAATTTTAAATCAAAAATCTCAATTTCATATTAAATTTGTGATGACTTAGAAATTTATGTATCGTTAGAAAAATTCGAAAACGTGACTAAGCAGCACTCAGCAGATTCTACGCATCAATATATCCATTGCGAAAATATTTTTCAAATCAACGCCCACGAAATTTTAACTCATACCGATAGTTAAAAGTACTGCGCATGAAAAAGTTTCCGAGTTCAACACATCATAGCAGATTATTAAAGAATAATTAAGTATAAAACAAATCAGTTATAGTTGTCTAAATTCAACAGAATGCAGACTGGTTGACTTAAATCTTTCAAAGCCGTGTAAACTTTTTAGTGAAAGCGTTTGAACGTTTCTATTCTTCGTATATCATACATGAAATAAGTATTCGAAATATGGCTATCACATTCAAAGACTGGGCGGACGTAAGTTCTTTATGTCCTGATTTGTATTTCATTTATATTTGAATTGACCCATTAAAAAATTAGATTTAATACCCTTGGAGTCCCTGTCTTACTAAACGGTTCTGATTTTTTAACCCAAAAAATGTTGTTAGAGTATAATTCTGCCCGAAATTTTAGTTCTTGTTTGAAGGCGATTCCTTGGCAAATTCAGTATTACAATAATTTCAGAGCATAGAAATATGCCCTTAGAAGACGCTTTAGTCATGTTGGCGCGCGATTTCAACGCTTATTTATCCAGTTTACGGTGTGGCAGTGAACAACCGACGATGGGATTTCTACTAAATTTATTGGCCGACGGTAAACATTTGAGCGTAGCCGAGTTAGACAGAATAATATCGCATTTACAAGATCGGAGGGATCGACTGATAGAAGCCGAAGGTGGTCGTAAAGGTGAGATGATTGAACACTTATTTGAAAAGATTAAATCCCGTTCCAACAGTCAGAAAAATTCACTTTCTCAATCCAGTATTACTGCTGCGATAACTCCGTTCATAGTCGCCTGGACAGAACTGAAGTTAGATTGTTAAACCCGTTGAAATACTTTAAACTTAATGTTTGGTGTTCTTAACGGGCGTTTCGAAGGGTTAAAAAACTCGTTTCTAAAAATTCAGTCGAAATATTGAGTCAAAATTCATGTTTCGAATACGTCGAGCTTCCTAAAAATTTGAAGCTCGTCTGCTCTTTCTCTGCCTATTGATACGTCTAGCCGTGTATACTCGTTTAATTTTTGGCCGAGTTTTTGAAATATTCTTTTCATACCAAAAAATGAAAATTTTACGGTTAAAAAATTAAAAATCACAATTTTTGGTTAAAATTTGTAAAAATCACGAAAATTAATTTGATTATTATTTACTTATTAACTTACTTAATAATTTAAAGTCAAAATTACTTATTCAATTGATTCTTTTTTAGAATGTGCTGGAAATCCAAATTCTACGTTGGCTTTACAACAAAAGATTTTGAGCATTGTTAGCGGTGCATTGTCAAATAACGGACTTCCTAATCCTAATGGTAGCGCGCAACAGCCACCAGCAGCCGGTAAGGCTAATTTTTAAAACTCAGATTTGTTTGCCTTACAATGATGATTTTATCAACTGCGCGCAAAAAAATCTTATCTTATAGAAAAGTGTGTTTAAACCATATGGAATGAAATTCTTCCATATCTAATCAATTGCGTTAGTTTGATCATTCACGTATTCCGCGTTCTCAGTCTTGTGGTTATTCGGACTACCTAGATTTCTACAATTACTTGGCAATTATCGGAATTTATAATTTGAATCACAATTGACAATAATAACGATAACTTAATCCTTCTTCTCCAATCCTTAACTTTCTACGGGTTGATCGTTTCAATTTTTGCATCTCGAACGGAACAGTAGCAGTATTCTTCGTTCTCCAACCTTTTTACTTACAATTTAAACTTTATTCATATTAGTCAGATCGCTTTCGCTTTCTAATTATTCTGGAATTTCAATAAGATAAACATTACTAGACACGAAAGTTGTCCAGGTTGACTGGCATGATCACACCCAGTCATAGATCATGTAAGTAATTGTAAATTATGATACCCTGTGTTCCACATTGAGTCGAAAATCATTTACTTCAGCCTTTAGAAGTCGAATGTTGAAATACTTCTGTGTTCTTATAAAAGAACTTGGATTGCTTGCTGTCTAAAACTCGTCATATATTTTTTTCAATTAATTTTTTATAGGTACTAATTATGAAATTAAACCTAGGGCAAATGTTTTTTAGTTTTCTATCTCTTGCGTTGAATTTCTAGAATATACAAAATATTTTCCGAACTGTAAGATGTAATATAAATTCGAAAAAAATCGTTCGTCTTCTTCGATTTGGTATCCAACTGAAGCATATTCTGAAAATTTTTTACTTCTTAAGGATTCTAGTGCCTAGTCAAATTTTTCTAAAAAACAGGTTTTGACGGGAATGTGATTTTATTAAGGATTTTTTATAACTACGAATTAATAGTGGTGAATGTGCGGATATCCGGAATTTAATATCGAATTTTTGAGATGATAAATTTCTTTACAAGGTCATTAATCCTAGAGAAATAGTATATCCGTCTTTAAAAATTTCAAATATGTCATTCATGCTCAATTTTTGCCTCGGCGTGTATTTTTAAAATACTTCGTTTTCACCTTAATTAACGTGTAAATTAATATTCGTACCGCACAAAAATTAGGGCCAGCTTTGCCACCGGCCGCAACTTTGGCCAATATGGCGCAACAATTCGGTATCAATTTAAATAATATAAATAACACCGACGGGGCGCCAAAAATGTCGGCATTCAATATGAACGCCGCCGCCGATCCGAATGTAGCCAAAAGTATCGACAGCTTGTTACAAAATCCTAATATTCTGAAAAATTTGGGTCAACCGCCGCCCAACATGCCACCATTGGGGCTACCGCAGTCACAACAGCAACAAATGATAACCAGTCAAATGCCGCCCTATTCTACACCAATGGTCAATCCCCATTCGTATGGCAGACAATAAAAGACGGAGTGAAATTTGAAATATAAGTTTTATGATTTCAATGTCTGTTTATTTCTTGTTAATTTGTTCTTTTTTTGGTTTCCTATATATTTCACAACGTGAGAGTTAGCGTGATTTAACGTGTTTCGAAAATATATGTTCTTGAAAACAATAATCTATTTTTTATCTCAATTGTTCATATTTATTTCACTTTTTGGAATCTTCGTTTCAGACCAAGCTTTTTGCTGACATGGACTCAAGCGTGGGTCACATTTCAGTTCTTATCGCTCCTGCTCGCTGCAATTGACACCTTGGAAATTTGCTGCGCGCTTGAGTAAACTTAGTCGCTTTCGTTTTGGGAACCTAGATCGACAGGGGGAAATTCTGCACATTAAAATTCTCGATTGGTGTTATGATAGTCACTATATTTATTTTTTAAAAATCTTCAGTGCATTAATAATTGCGAATCAACAACTACTATTGTCGAACGATATTTGCGATTATTTTGCTTAGTTGGCATCTTTTTCCTTCTTTCTCGCGAAAAAATGTTCACGCCGAACATCTGTGATTAACAGATCCCCCACCCGGTCTATTTCAGGTCTAATATTTGCGTAATTGCTCATTTCTAACTTTGTCTCTGTTTACCTTTCAAAAGGATTCAAAAAGATGAACTTGATATCACAGAAGTCGGTTTCAAGCACGCGTGTTGTCGCAGAACTTGCGGCCGGCCTTTACAGCTGTTGCCAATAATATGGATCGCCAAAAGTATGAGCTCGTTTAACCATTCTGAAAATTTATTTCTTTATTTTAGAATTTGCTCCGGTTGCTTTACTTCAATTCTCATTTGCTTTTAATATGCCTTCTCTTCTCACTTTCTCTTCAATGTTAGTTCATGTGTCAGTTCTGATTCGGGCATGAAGTGGTCTCCAAATCAATATTTCTTCGAACACATTTGATCTTAGTAGGAAACAAAACTTTAGCGGATCTGTTGTCTGTTCTAGCCTAACTATGAATTCAACAGTAAACGCTTCAAACTAACTCGTATATTATTTTTTTTGTATATTAAACGGTCTTTTGCGCCATAGCTTTTTTAAAAATTATGCTTAGGAAGCACCAAATTCTCTGAGGTTTTGAACATCTACGTTATATGTGTAGCAAATACGAAGTGAAGCAAAACTTTAAAGCATTCCGAAAAAGATTCTATTAAATTACGTTGTCTCGGATGATTTTTTTGGAAACATCTACGATTTTCTGCAGTCTTGACCCTGTCGCACGTGAAGTCTGATTTTTCAAGATTTTTTTTGAATATAATTATTTTGCTCTTGTTACACACAGTGTATAATTTGGTCAATTTCACAAAAGTAATTCCTGATCTAGGAAATATTTGCGGTTTGTCAGTATGTATTCGGCAGTAGAAAGATTATAAACTTGTACCATAGAGGCACAGTATAGAAATTCTGCTGGGGAAGACAGGTGGTGGAATGAAAAGTTTTTTTCATTTCTTGATAACAAAAAGATAGGTCTCCTATGATCCAAGCATCATATTCTTCCATCTATTATTGATAAAATATACGAAACTAATGTTCTCCTTTGATATCAAGTATGCTTTGTCTAGAAAAATTGTTATCATTATGATCTTTATAACATGTCTTTTCTGATTTTCTCATTTTCCTTCATCATCCTCCTGATCGATGCTGGTTGTTCGACTCTGTATGGGGGTTAGCAAGAATCTGCTGAGGGTCAATCAAACTCTTCTTGGGGTCCAGACCTTCTTATGCGCATGTACGCTTGTAGCAATATTCATTTTGACCAAAATTACCATGTTATGCATAATGAGGTAATGTACTTTAAAGTAAACAATAAACGTTACTTTTATTTTCCTTTTATTCCGCTCATTGAAGTCCAATGGTTGTTCTTTAAGCTGACAAAATTTGGAATTCGGCCCACACATCCGGTTACTGTAGGCAAGATTTTCACAGGTAAATCTTTGTATTTCTGCGCTCTTTTGTTCGTAAATAATATGAAAAACGATATTTTTCGTGAATATAACATACATACATGTAACGGGCCCCGAGGTCTGGGATGGGGGCGTTGGGCGAATTTTTTGTGGCCGGGAGTCAGTAATTCCCAAAGTTTTAGGGGGAGGGGTCTCTCTAGAAAAAAAATTCGATTTTTCACGAAAAAAGTCCGAAAAATAGTTCAAAAAACGGTAATTTTTTCCTAAAAAGACCGAAAGAATGTGCAAAATAATCTCCCCACGATTGTTACACTCCTGTAAAAATCAAGAGCGCTCTCCTCCAGTAAGCTCAGACCTCAGAAATCCTCTCTTCGAAAGGTCCCGGTATATATAAACATAGGAAATGGAGCCTTTTGTTAGTTTCAAAAATTTTCGTCCGCGCATAATATCGATCGCGAAGCGGTCTCTATTCTGAATGGTCGGCTATCTTGGTTTTTTCATCTTGATATCAAAAAGTAATCAAGATAGAACTTACGTAGACAAGATTTATCGTGTGTTAAATCTTTAAATCGCGTATGCAATTTTAGCTTGATTTTTTCGTCGCAATTTGGATATTGTGATGCAAAACTTGATTTATCGTGCGCTTAATGAGTCATGAGGAAATTCAAACATGTCTGTCAAGTATCAGACTGCAGACATGCACGGCAAGAATTTACCAGAGGGAGGGACCTTGAACTTTTTATCCAGGGGATCGGGGGGGGGGGGGCGGCAAGCAAAAAAACAAAAAATGTTCCGCAGGCTGGTTTTTCACACAAAATATGCGCAAAAATCATCAAAAAAGCCGTCTTGGAAAAAGTTCAGGGATGGGTGTTTGACGATTTTTTGGGCCTGGAAGGGGTGGCCCGGGTCTCAGGTGAGGGGGTTTACCCCCTACCTCCTCCTATGTGCATCTATGTCAGACTCATTTTTCAAGTTACGACGGAAAATATCAACCTGACATCTCAAATTCCGTACTCGAGGCTCATTTGAAACTAATATTGAAAAAGTTATGTTACAATTTTGCGAAAAATCATTTTGGGTTGCGACCATACATGGACAGCATAGAAATTCTGCTGGTGGTCAGCCAGGACACGGGGTGGAATATAAATTTTTTTTCGTTCATGATAACGAAAAGAAAGGTCTTCTAACATCCAAGCTGCATATTCTTCAACCTATATTACTCATATGTGAAATTATTTGCTTAGACAGCACTTTTTGAAGTTTTAATGCTGCTTCCTTGAAATCAAGTATGCTTCCTTAAGAAAAATTCTTCAACTACAGCAACATTTCCATTTTTATAACGACTTTCCCTTCTCTCTTGCATATTTTCCTTCGTCATCTTCTTAATCATTGCTGGGGGTCAATCAAAGTTTGCTGGGGGCCAAAGCCCCCAAACCCCACACGTGCATGTATGGTTGTGACTCCATACGGCTTTAGTAGTCATACAAGTCTCAGCATTGCCTGGTAGAAAGCTTGGAACCAGTAAGTTATTGAAGTGAACTCACTGACCGGCACGTGTCGCAGCAGATGATCCTCTCGAGATAGATAATCTGAAGGTCACGGCGGTCTGCAAGCACCCAATAATTGCCCCGCAGTATGCTTAATGTGATATATCCGTTTTTGAGTAAGTTCAAATTAATTCCTGCCCTCCAGAAAAAATTCAGGTATAAAGCCGCGTTCAAATTTCCTGTGATCTGCTTGCTGCTGATTTCATGTGATCTGCTTGGACGCAAGTACAAAAATTTGTGCTTACATCCTTTAAATACCGCTTTCGTAATAGTAGTCTTAAAGTTCATTAATAAACATTGCCTTTCCACATGATTTTTTGGCACATGAATCTATTTTCGGGTGGCCATTATAATTTATCGATGTTGCATTTTCTAATTACAGGTTAAATCAAAGTCATGAATTATCGGTGAAGAACACAAAGTGAGAAATCGAGCCAATATACGATTATCCTAATGAAATTGATCTCCATGTTTTTTGATGTAATGATTCAGATTTGAATTTCATTAGAAAGTCAAAGTTGGACGGTATAGAATATTGAACGCTTTTTGTCGCATTATTGTATAATCTTTTATTAGTAAAAGCGAATTCGCTAACTAATTGTCATCATAACCGCATTCAGTACGATCTCGATTTTTTTGGCCATCATTCGTTCATTAGAAGAATGTTTTGTTTGCAGTATCTCCGAGATTTATTTATCGCGCGCCGATCTTTCATATGTACACATGATAAATTTTCGACGCCAGCGTTTATTTTGATGGCATTTCAAGGACAGATTCATTCATCTTTTTCGTCGTAATATCACGTAACCCCGTGTGGTAGATTGAGCACGTTTTCCAGTGAAATTCTGATGTTTTCTTTGAATATTTTTGCATTTCGAGGAATTTTTCTTCACTGGACGTGTCAAACTACAACCTGTTTATCCCGAAATGTTTGTGAATACGTAGTAAAAAAATACATTCCATATTTCCTACGATTTCCCGCCATGAACCGTATGTCACGGAAAACTGAGTCCGTTGTCATACAACATTGAAAATTTGGTACAAAAGTCAAAGTAAATGCTTTTTGTGAACGATGTGTCTAAATAAGAGTAGGCACGAAAAAATGAGACCCTGTAACGTACCTGCTAACGCAGTACTGTGAATATATAGCATACTGTATGTGATAGTCTTATTAAATATTAGTTCATTTTCACAATTTATCGTCTCAAGGGTGTCTGGGATTCACACCCAAACATTCCTGTAAAATTACGTGAAGTACTTTATTTTGATCCTTCCACACCCCGGTAGCTGCTATTGACCCAATTAAGACGCCCCAATTAATTTGCACAAACAGCAGCTGGTCAACTAGAACCTACACTAAACTACACATTCCACGGCTACCGAAATTCCTCATAAAAATCGTAAACAACACCTGCACACAGTAAAAAGTAAAAGCCCCGCCAGACAGTAGTCTCAAGTGGGATGGTAGCGATGATCCCACAAAACATGTGTACACAGGGGAAATAGATACAGAAGCACAGAGGTGTGGCTAGCCCACCGTAGGAAGCAAGCACAGAGAAGACACAAAAAGCATACCGTACTAGGAAAGCATTGAAGGGCGTGACCAAATTAGCAAGAATGGTGAAGCAGGAAGCGGCCATTGGCGGAAGAAGATGGACAGAAGCAAGACCTCCTGTGACGCCAGGGAGTGGCCAAAAACGTCGTATTTAAAGAGAAGCAAAGCATGATTTAATTAGTTTTCAGTTCTCGGTTTTCGTGATTTTTTTTGTTATTTGCAAGCACCATTTTCTATTTGCAAGCAAGATTTTATTTTCGGAAGCAGTTAAAACGTGTTATAAATCGCCCATGTTGTAATTCTAATCGTCTACGAATCAAGTGATCGTCGGACCCGTCCCACAATCGTACTATTGAATCGTGTTCCATATTACCCCCGTTCTGTTGTACATCGTTTCAGCCCTCCATTCAGGATAAAGTAAAGTACTTCTCAAACTGGTTGTTACATATTTTGGTGACCATACCATACTGTTAACCACTGAACTCCCTGCCCCAATTAGGTGTATTCTTTTACCCGGGCATCCCAGAGCATTAGATAATACAGTAGTAATCATTTCCTACAGTAAGACAGACATTCGTACAAAGCAAACTGGAAATCTCCTCCAACGAAACATTAGGCATGAAAGATGCGGACATACAGTTAAAGTTAGCATGCTTAGAAATTCATTTGGGAGGAGCTGCATTAGCAAAATTCAAAAGTTTAGCCAATTCCGAAAACCCTCCCAACACATACGAGCAGTATAAAATTGCATTGCAGGCCTTTTTCCCAAACAATCGAGATAATGAGCTACATCAACAATTCTTATGCAAGAGAAAACAAAAACGATCAGAAACAGTAACTGAATTCTTGTTTGATCTAGAACACCTCACAACCCTCGCCTACCCCAACTTTAACACAGACGTACGAGAAATGATCATAAAACCCCTTTTTGTAGAAGGCATGCAAAACGAAATCAGGGAAGCAATTAAGTATAGACGGTAGGCAACCCTAAAGGAAATGTCAGACCAAGCAGCTTACATTGAACAGCAAATCCTTAGAAATGAGCTAATGCCCAACACCCTTCCATTTATACCTCTAAAACCTGAACCCATCTTTTCCCTAAATAAAAATATGGACCAACAGGACCTCTTGCATCAATTAGAACAACAAGTAAAAGATTTACAGTTGCAGATCAAACAAAAAACCCAACGACCAAAACAGAGTAACTACAACAGCTTCAGTAACAACACTTTCAGCAGGAATAATGCTTACAGGAACAATACTACTCCTAGGCAACCCACATGCTTTCAGTGTGGACAACTCGGACACATAGCTCGCAATTGTAATTCAGTAGGGACCCGAAAATCATGTGAAATTTGCTTTTGTAATAATCAGGTTACCCGCGATTGTAAAAGCTGATGCATCCACTGCTCCCAGACAGGACATAGATCTGATAACTGCCTTCCAAAACCCTACTCAAATTTTCAATGTTTTCTTTGCAAGCAGAGAGGTCATACAAGTAGGTACTGTTCAAATCAACAAAGTCGTAATATTCAAAATTGCATTGAGTACAGGCAACCCCAACCCCTAATGGACATTGATGACCCTGCATTCTACTCAACATTACCCGCCATAACTAACGGCCCTCAGACTACTATAGGAACTATAATGCCGACCACCCATCCAATACATCCTCGACTTGGTTATTCCTGATTGGTGTGCGATGTCGCCACCCCCCATGCCCGAAGCGGACAAAGTTGTAAAATCACCACCCACCATCCCCGCCCATTATAAAATTCGGCCAAAACAGACCACTAATTCACCCACTGCACCAGAGACACCCTTGAAAACCAGCTGTAACCTCTTGTCCCTCTTACTGGGCCTCACCCCCGAACTGTATAGATTCCGCCCCCACCAAACACTATTGCCGACCCCCATGAGTAAGCAAATCCAAACCCCATCCCATGACTCAACTTCTAAAACTTTGCAGACTGTTCAAATTGTAAACCAGCCACCCCCTCAGCTCAAAACCCCAAAATGCCAACAACGGGTGCACCAAACTGACCAGAACAGAAAAACACAATGCCCCCACCTCCAATAAAAAATTATGTTGGTCGTTGTTTTGTATCTTTTTCTGTATAATAATCCCCACATGGTGTAGTGCCCAATTTCAGACCTGTAGAACTTCATTGAGCTGTCACTCAGTCAGCATACCAAAACTTGTATCATGTATGCCCCCTTCCATGGTAGACAAACCAGTACAGACATTTGGAAAAATCTATATTCCCTCCACTAAGCCTCACATAACAGATGCATATAAATGCAGTGTTCGCAAATGGAAAATTTGTACTAATACTCAATTTTTTGGCTCAAAAGGTATTGTTTTCGACCAAACCGAAATGCAAAATCTAACCCTGCACGTTTGTAACGCAATCGTTATAGACAAAGAACACAAGAGTCAAAAATTATACAAACCCCAACCAGGACTTTGGTCAACAAACAACTCCCTAAGCATAGAATACACATGGTGTTGTACAGACCACTGTACATCAGTCACTAACGTCATCATAGAAATAGGACAAATAGCATTTTGGAATGGAAAATCAATGACAGGTACATTAGGTGACCTGGGGTCATGCAGACCGATATCAGGCCATTGTGTAATAGCCCACAGGTCCTTTATCTGGAATGAAACAGCATTTGAAAACCTATGCCCTTTCGAATACAAAAATACACATCCGATAAAACTGACGCAAACCCACATGATAATAGAAGAGCTACAAGGTGCATTCTTCATCAAAAATACACTCTTTTGGAACCCCAACTGCCCAGAAATCCAAGACAGTGTGCTAAGCGAACAGGGCATTGTTGTACAGTTAGATAAAAGCACCCCACATCGTAACACCTTTTTAACCCCAGAAATCAATGAAACCCATACTACACTATAGGATTTTGATGATTTTGAACCCATTAACGCAAAACTAAATTATCTAGCAGATAAAATCCAGGAATTCGAGATCCAAAATTTCAAAAACATCTGGAGTGAATTATGCAGACAGGCACAGCATCACCTCTATTTAGTATGGCAAATTTTGTGCCTCGATGCAACCCTTGGGTGCATGCATCCTTACAATGGACTGACATAATAGCAGAATTCACAGGAGATGCCTTCACAGTCTGGCCCTGTAAACAGGTAAACACATCTAAAGTCCTTTACAACCATAAAATCAACCAAACATGCTACAAACTTTTACCTATTCTCGTAGGAACCGAATTCATGTTTTCGAACCCAGGAGGCAGTAATTTGACCCCTTTCTCACAAACCATTGACTGCCATCACATGCATGTAGCCCTTTACAAACAGAATAATACATGGGTCAGTGAAACAGGATCCCTGCGTGTCACAAATCTACCTTTAGGAATCGTCTGGGACAAAAATTTCTCCCTTTTCCATTTTAACACACCTGTGATTTTTCATGATCAACTTAACTATCTCAACCAACTTACTCTTTTTGAAACAGAACATTTACAAAACTCACACACTCGAAAATGTCGTTAAAAAACTCATCAATTACACCGCCCAAATGTTTCTTAACTCAGATACAGTTTACAATATGATCTCAGGCAGTGACCAAGCAATCATAAATACCATCTCTGGCGCCGGCCAAGGCATAGAACATGTCATAACAGCCACTACCCAAAACCTCACAGATGGATTAGTTATCTAGCCGTTATCACCGTAGTCATTGCAGGCGTCTTTTACTCTTTATTCATTCTTCAAAAATATTTCCCTTCCCCAAAGCATCATGTTACCAATGAACATGCATAGGAAATACCATCACACACCAGGCATTTACATGAGACCATCCCCCCATCATTTGGCCATGCTCTCTTAGAATTAGCCAATCGTCGTGGGGCCCAAACTCAGCAGAAATATGTCCTTGTTGATATTGATACCCCCAGAACTCCTGCAATCGAACTTATAAATCAAGTCCACCAATCTGGATCAACTAAGTCACCCCAAAACATATCTGAGAAACATACTCCTCACATCCCAATCACCCTAAACAGCAAACTAATTACAAAGGGCATGATTGACACTGGTGCAGTATACTCACTCACTGATTTGCGAATCGCTCAAATCCTACAGTTAGACATAAAACCCCTGCTAGTCCAAGCCAAAGCAGCAAATAACCTTCCGATTCACTTTGTAGGAACCACTTTTGTTACAGTAACAGCCCAAACTATCCAGGAAACAATAATGGTCCATGTCCAAAAGGACTGCACAGCAGACGTCCTCCTAGGCAAAAACTTTCTCAGTCGATTTTTGGAATACACTATCAACAATCAGAAGTCCCAGGTCAAATTTGGCAATGTCATACTACCTTGTGATGGCCTGGAATATAGTCCCCTTTTGACCCGTGGTGGAATGTATTTAGATGAGAAACTAGAATTACCACCCTGTAAAGTCACGGAATTTACTGTCCCACTGCCCAAATCGTACTTACAAGTTAAACAGCTTGAATTCACTCCAAAACCCAAACAGAATGCCAAAGTTCATTTCACAGCCTGTGTTTCTGAAAACCAAAACAGTCACATACGCATCTCAGTCTTAAACACACAAGATAGGGCCCAAACTCTTTACCCTGGAACATGCATCGGTACAGTCTCATGTTACATCCCAAAACAAGACTCCCCCGATAAACTAACCCCCTTGATACAAAACCAGCCAGACTGTTTTGATACATTCACATGGTTAAAAGAAAACGTTAACTTAACCTCCAGTGACCTCACAGAAGCAGAAAAAACCCAACTCCTATGCGCCCTATCAAAGTATCCTACATTATAGGCTAAATCCAAAATGGACGTAGGTAGAACCACCCTTGTTTCACATACAATTGACACCAATGGCTCCCAACCTGTACGTAGACACCTTTTTCAGACTTCCCCCAAGGAAAAGCAAATCATACAAGCAGTAGTTGAGCAACTCGCAGCAGCAGGTGTCATAAGCCAGAGCAACTCTCCATGGTGCATGTAGCCAATAATGTATAGGGATTGGAATATCCAAGTTGGTGTACTTCAGTATCAAAATATCAGTATCAACAAATTTTTTAACACCAAATGTCAATATCAAACTACCTGAATACCAAAAATCAGTTTTCGATACTTTGATATCGCACCGATTTTTGGTTTATCACTTGAATTCATCATGACATTTTTTGTGTCCTCATTGCCCTTTAAAAAATATTCTCATGGAAAAGCTACATTTTCCTTGGATCATTTTGTTAATTTGTGAACATGTCTCAGAAAATTTCGGCTGAGCTATAGCTGTGTCTTATTTTTACAAGACGTTTTGTATTTTCCGAAACTATTGTTAGTTTTTGTTCTGCTTTTTAAATTGTCATGAATGATTTCAATTTGTATGTAATTCCTATTGTATTCCTTTGTCCCGTTTTTATAGTTTTTTCATATATCAATTTGCTTCATTCATTCTCCCTTAGCTGCAAAAAAGAAA
The DNA here is from genome assembly GCA_963922205.1 of Romanomermis culicivorax. Classification (NCBI taxonomy): domain Eukaryota; kingdom Metazoa; phylum Nematoda; class Enoplea; order Mermithida; family Mermithidae; genus Romanomermis; species Romanomermis culicivorax. The sequence goes on along the minus strand of CAWUHX010000167.1, from coordinate 503,749 downwards.
ACGAGGGAACAGAAAAATAGAAAACAAAGGTGGAGAAGGAGAAGACGAAAAGTTTAAGGAGAGATTTGCTACTTTGAGAACAGCACATTCAGTGGTTTTCGCGGGTCGTCTTTTCGAATAAATGTATATAAAAAACTATTTGAAAATAATCATTTTCAACTTCTAACAAACGTTATAAAAATGTTTGATGTCAATTAAGAGGCGATGCTGATTTAAATTGTATGGGGTATGACCTATTGGGCGGAATTTCCACATGTGGATGGCCGATATGGTCTCATCGGGGATGCAGATGCGGAATCTGCACATCCACTGCCTAATTGGTGGATTAAAATGGTGGAATCTGTACTTTTTGGGTGGATATTGAGGTCTAAGCATATGCCGAAAATGAAGGAATCGGCCCCCTTCAAGTCTAAAAGGTGGATATGCTTGACAGATGGCGGATATTTTTTTCCAAATTTTTCAGTGGTTTTACCCAAATCCAAAATTTTTTTAGTAATTAATTATGTAGGACTAAAGCCCTATTCAGAAGTAAAAAATCCTGGGATTCTTGTCACCGACAGTTGGCGACAGTCGGCGACTGTACTTCTGGATGGGACTCAAAAGGCAGATTTCAGAAGAAATGACAGATCGGCATCTGCCACCAGCCATATGACTAAATGGCGAAAAAATTTTGCGGATTTTTAATTTTCCAACTAGAGTATAATTTGGAATAAAATTTAAATTGAATTAAATAACATTTAAATTTTAAATTGAATTTTTGGAATATGAAAAATATGACATCAAAGGAGGAAATAGAACAGCTTTTAATCAAATCAAAACAGCCTTAATATCAACTCTTTTTCTGCAATATCCACGAAAAATCAAGATTTATCATCCAAACTGATGCTAGCACAACTGCTATCAGTACAATTTTGTACCAAGAAAATTAAGATCAATGGGTAATCATGTACATTAGCAGAGTCCTATCTGACATGGAAACTCATTACAGTAAGACTGAACATGAATGTCTAGCGATAGCTGAAGCTTTCTACAGACACCATGTCTATGGCCTAAAAATCACAGTCTGTAACAACCAGTTTTGAGAAGCACTTTACTTGATCCGGAAACACGGACGTTACGGTGGACAAAGGGGCGCGGGACGTGGTAACAATGGTAATATAAATGACAGTCAACGGTCGCTTGAACGTCGATTACCAAAAATGAACTGGCGCTCGCTTGCAAATATAATAACAGCTCGGTTTAATTGCTTTCAAATAAAGATGGGTTGCTTGCAAATGAAAAAAACGTGGAGGCCGAAAACTGAGAACTACGAATATTAATAAAATCACGCTTTGCTTCTCTTCAAATACAACGTTTTTGGCCACTCCCTGGGCGTCCCGGGAGGTCTTGCTTCTGCCCATCTTCTTCCACCAATCGCCGCTTCCTGCTTTACTATTCTTGCTGATTTAGTCACGCCCTTCAATGCTTTTCTAGTACAGCATGCTTTTCGTGTCTTGCTTGCTTCCTATGGTGGGCATAGCCACACCTCTGTGCTTCTGTGCATACTTCTGTATCGGTTTCCTCTGTGTACACATGTTTTGTGGGGCCGTCGCTACCATTGCACTTGAGACTACTGTCTGGCGGGGCGTCTACTTTTTACTGTGTGCAGGTGTTGTTTACCATTTTTAGGAGGACTTTCGGTAGCCGTGGAATGTGTAGTTTAGTGTAGGTTCTAGGGGACCAGCTGCCATTTGTGCAAATTAATTGGGGCGTTTTTATTGGGTCAATAGCGGCTACCAGGGTGTGGAAGGATCAAAATAAAGTACTTCACGTAATTTTACAGGAATGTTTGGGTGTGAATCCCAAACACCCTTGAGATGATAAATTATGAAAATGAAATAATATTTAATAAATGACTATCACATACAGTATGCTTTATATTTACAGTACTGCATTATTAAGTATGTTACATTTCCCTCCTTCCAGAGTTGAACGTCCTCGTTCAAGGTTTTCGAGGGTGAGGAGGGTTGGGGGCTGTTGCAATAGGTGTTTCTCGAGGGTAAAAAGGGATCGTCTCATTTACATGTACTGTAAATGTAATATTCTTGTGGGGGTGTTTGAGTGTAATGTTGGGGTACATGAAATTGGTAACTGTATAGGGCCTGTTTTGGGGAGGGAGGAATTTGGGAATCAGCCCTTGTTTACATGAATGGTTTTTTTAGAGAATGAGATCACCTGCCATGTAATGGATGTTCTGAGCATGTTTGTTATACTGAAGGGTATAGTGATCTTGGGCTTTTTGCAAGTTTTTCTGTGCGGTTGAGAGTGCTTCTGTAAAGTGAGATTTTACATGAAGGGCATAATCGTCTAAATCAACTAAGTAGGATGTGGGGAAAAAATTTAAGGCTGCGTCTGATGGAAGATTAGCCTGTCTACCGTGGAGCAATTCAAATGGGGGATTTGAAGTGCTATCATTCTTATGAATGTTAATCCAAAAAACGGCATAGGGTAGATAAGTATCCCAATCAGTGTGATTTGAATTGATATACATGCAGATACGGGTGGCTAGGGTCTGGTTGCAATGCTCAACTTCCCCATTGGCAATGGGATGGTATGGGGTGGTGTGAATTTTTTGAGTATTGCATAAACTAGTGATCCGTGAAAAGAGATCAGATACAAAATCAGAGCCAAGATCACAATGGATGATTTTTGGGGAACCATGATGGCAAAAAATTTTGGTTACAAATAATTTGGCGATAGTGGCTGCAGTGATATCAGGGGTCGGAAATGCCTCCACATACTTGGTGAAGTAATCAATGAAGACAACAATGAATTGGTTGCCGTCTTCAGTTACGGGTAACGGCCCCATGCAATCAACACCGACTCTATCAAATAGGCCAGTTGGCTGAATTGGTACCAGATTCGCATGTATTCTGTGCCGGAGGGCTTTTTGTGTCTGGCATGGGTGGCAAGTTTTGCAATACCGTTTGATATCACGGCTCATTTGGGGCCAAAAATATTTTTGCCTGAGCAAGTGTAGAGTTTTCCAGGCAGCGAAATGACCTGTGAATTTGCTGTCACGATGTGAGGCGATGATATGCTGGACTTGTGACTTGGGGATGTAGAGTTTTGCCTGTTTGTTGACTATACGAAAGAGGATGTTTTGATGCACTGCGAATTTGATCATAGTAAGGGGGTGTTTTTTGGCGATTTTTGCTAAAATACTTTTGACAGTTGCATCAGTGTGTTGAAGTTCAGCAAAATTTTTCTGTTGCTCTTCTTGTTCAGTTGCTTCGGCTTCAAGAACAGAATTGATGGTTGATATCTCAGGACGGGTTTCTAGTTGCTCAATATCGAATGATTGCTTGGCTGTCCCTGAGGGGAAACGAGAAATAGCATCTCCATTGCGGTTAGCAATGCCTTTCTTAGGTCGAATGTCTAGCTGAATACCGGAGAGGGCTAATCCCTAACGGGCGATGCGAGGAGATGGGTTTTCTTTCTGCAAGACTGCCTGAACTGCAGTATGGTCAGTGTGGACAATAACATGTTGCTGGAAAAGATACAGGCGGAAATACTTGATAAACTCAACTACTGCAAGGGTTTCCAACTCAGTTATTGGGTAGTTGCGTTCTGCGGGTTTCAATGTGCAGCTCCCAAAAGCCATGGGGCGATCCTGACCTTTACTGTCTAGTTGGCTGAGAATGGAGCTGATTCCAAGTTTTGAGGCGTCAGTTTGCAGAATGAACGGTTTGGTGAAATCGGGATGCTGCAGTATTGAGGCATGAATGAGAAATTCTTTTAGTTTAGCAAATGCCTTTTGCTGTTCAGGCCCCCGTGAAAATTCCAAATTCTTTTTGACTAGCGCTGTGAGAGGGCTAGAAATTGGGAGCAGTTCGGGATGAATCTGCAATAATAGGAGGGTAGGCCAAGGAATGATTTAACTTCCTTGGAGCTTTTGGGGATGGGGATGTCATAAATGGACTGTACCTTATTGGGGTCTGGTGAATGCCTTCCTGAGAAATGATGTGCCGTATGTATTGGACTTGGGGCTGGCAGAATTTGCATTTTTGTATGTTTAGTTTAAGGCCTGCTTGTGAGAAACAGGCAAGAATAGTGTCTAAACATTCCAGCATTTGGGCATGGGAGTCTGCAAAGACTAAAACATTGTCGAGATAGACAACCCATGTGTTCCATTGCAATCCCAAGAGGATAACATCCATTAACCTTTGGAATGTGGCTGGAGCATTGGTGAGACCAAAGGGGAGATGGTTAAACTGATATTGTCCAGCTGAGCAGTTAAAGGCAGTTTTTTCTGTCTGCTTGTGCAATGGGAATGGAATAATAGGCATTGGATTGGTCAAGGGACGTAAAATATTTCATTCCATACAGGGTGTCTAGAATTTCGTATATGCGGGGCAAGGGGTAGGTATCTTTTTTGGTTACCTTATTGAGGCCTTTAAAATCAATGCATAAACAATGGCCTCCATCTTTTTTGGGGACTAAAACTGTATTGGTGCACCATGGAGAATCGCTCTGGCTTATGACACCTGCTGCTGCGAGTTGCTCAACTTCTGCTTGTATGATTTGCTTTTCTTTTGGGAGGTCCGAAAAAGGTGTCTACGTATGGGTTGGGAGCCATTGGTGTCAATTGTATGTGAAACAAGGGTGGTTCTACCTACATCCATTTTGGATTTATTATATAACTTAGGATACTTGGATAGGGCGTGTAGGAGTTGGGTTTTTTCTGCTTCTGTGAGGTCACTGGAGGTTAAGTTAATGTTCTCCTTTAACCATGCAAATGTATCAAAACGGTTTGGCTGGTTTTGTATCGAGGGGGTTACTTTAGCAGAAGCATCTTGTTTTGGGATGTAACATGAGACTGTACCCATGCATGTTCCAGGGTAAAAAGTTTGGATTGTGTCTTGTCTGTTTAAGACTGATATGCATATGGGACTGTTTAGGTTTTCAGTAACACAAGCTGCGAAATGAACTTTAGTATTCTGTTTGGGTTTCGGAGTAAATTCAAGCTGGTTAACTCGTAGGTACTATTTGGGCAAGGGGACAGTAAATTCGGTGACTGTACAGGGTGGTAATTCTAGTTTCTCATCTAAATAGGTTCAACCATGGGTCAAAAGGGGACTATATTCCAGGCCATCACAAGGTAGTATGACATTGCCAAATTTGACCTGGGACTTCTGATTGTTGATAGTGTATTCCGAAAATCAACTGAGAAAGTTTTTGCTTAGGAGGACATCTGCTGTGCAGTCTTTTTGGACATGGACCATTATCGTTTCCTGGATAGTTTGAGCTGATACTGTAACAAAAGTGGTTCCTACAAAGTGAATTGGAAGATTATTTGCTGCTTTGGCTTGGACTAGCGGGGGTTTCATGTCTAGCTGTAGGATTTGAGCGATTCGTGAATCAATGAGTGAGTAGATGGTGCCAGTGTCAATCATGCCTTTTGTGATTGGCTTACCATTGAGTGTGATTGGAATTTGAGGGGTATGTTTCTCAGGCACATTCTGGGGTGGCTTATTTGATCCAGATTGGTGGATTTGATTAATGAGTTTGATTGCAGGAGTTCTAGAGGTATCGATATGGACAAGGATGTATTTCTGCTGTGTTTTTGCCCCACGATGATAAGCTAATTCTAAGAGAGCATGGCCAAATGACAAGGGAATGGTCTCATGTAAACATCTGTTGTGTGATGGTATTTCGTACGCATGTTCATTTGTGACATGATGCTTTGGGTAAGGGAAATATTTTCGAAGAATGAGAAAAGAGTAAAAGATGCCTGCAATGACTACAGTAATAACGGCTAGATAGATAATAATTTGCAGGGGTCCATTGAGTAAATTATTTAATCTGTCTGTAAGGCTTTGGGTAGTACCGGTTATTACATGTTCTATGCCTTGACCGGCACCAGAGAGGGTATTTCCAATTGCTCGGCCACTGCCTGAGATCATGTTGTAAACTATATCTGAGTTAAGAGACATTTGGGCAGTGTAATTGACGAGTTTTTTAACGACATTTTCGAGTGTGTGAGTTTTGTAAATGTTTTGTTTCAAGAAGAGTAAGTTGGTTGAGATAGTTAAGTTGATCATGAAAAATTGCAGGTGTGTTAAAATGGAAAAGGGAGAAATATTTGTTCCAGACGATTTCTAAAGGTAGATTTGTGACATGCAGGGATCCTGTTTCACTGACCCACGTATTATTCTGTTTGTAAAGGGCTACATGCATGTGATGGCAGTCAACGGTTTGTGAGAAAGGCGTCAAATTACTGCCTCCTGGGTTCGAAAACATGAATTGGGTTCCTACGAGGCGCACCAATCGGGTACCTCCAGGTTGAGGACGTATTCCTCTTGAGTACCACAGTAAGTGGTGGGCATTATAGTTCCTAAAGTAGTCTGAGGGCCCTTAGTTATGGCGGGTAAAGTTGAGTAGAACGCAGGGTCATCAATGTCCATTAGGGGTTGGGGTTGCCAGTACTCAATGCAATTTTGAATATTATCACTTTGTTGATTCAGACAGTACCTACTTGTATGACCTCTCTGCTTGCATAGATAACATTGAAAATTTGAGTAGATTTTGAAAGGCAGTTATCAGCTGTGTCCTGTTTGGGAGCAGTGGATGCATCGGCTTTTACAATCGCACGTCCTGTGATTATTATGAAAACAAATTTCACATGATTTCGGAGTGTCTACTGATTTACAATTGCGAGCTACATGTCCGAGTTGTCCACACTGAAAGCATGTGGGTTGCTTAGGAGTAGTATTGTTCCTATAAGCACTATTCCTGCTGAAAGTGTTGTTACTGAAACTGTTGTAGTTACTCTGTTGTGGTGGTTGAGGTTTTTGTTTGATCTGGAACTGTAAATCTTTTACTTGTTGTTCTAATTGATGTAAGAGATCCTGTTGGTCTGTACTTTTGGTTGGGGAAAAGATGGGTTCGGGTTTTGGGGGTATAAATGGAAGGGTGTTGGACTTTAGCTCATTTCTAAGGATTGCTGTTCAATGTAAGCTGCTTCGTCTGACATTTCTTTTAGGGTTGCGAACCGTCTATACTTAATTGCTTCCCTGATTTTGTTTTGCATGCCTTCTACAAAAAGGGGTTTTATGATCATTCCTCGTGTGTCTGTGTTAAAGTTAGGGTAGGCGAGGGTTGGGAGGTGTTTTAGATCAAACAAGTATTCAGTTACTGTTTCTGATCATTTTTGTTTTCTCTCGCATAAAAATTGTTGATGTAGCTCATTATCTCGATTGTTTGGAAAAAAGGCGTGCAGTGCAACTTTATACCGCTCGTATGGGTTGGGATGGTTTTTAGAATTGGCTAAACTTTTATATTTCGCTAACGCGGCTCCTCCTAAATTAATCTCTAAGCATGCCAACTTTAACTGTACATCTGTATCTTTCATGCCTTGGAATGCCATGAATTTTTCTAATCGTTTATTCCATTCACCAAAATGTTGGGTCACGCCACCTGTGAATACTCTAGGTTTGGCACAAAAAATATTTGCCATGCATCGTTGATCTGTTCTCTAACAATTTCTCCTAAATGATCTTGCGTTTGGTGGGTCATTCTTGGTTTACGCTGGGATTTCTGCTTAAATGCTTCAATTTTTGCTTCACCCTGTATTTGTACAAATGTATTGCTCAATGTTTCGTTGGAGGGGATTTCCAGTTTGCTTTCTACAAATATCTGTCCTACTGTAGGAAATGATTACTACTGTATTGTCTAATGCTTCGGGATGCCCGGATAAAGGATACATCTAATTGGTGCAGGGAGTTCCAGTGGTTAACAGTATGGTACGGTCATTAAAATATGTAATGACCAGTTTGGAGAAGCACTTTACTTGATCGGGAAACACGGACATTACGGTGGACAAAGGAGCGCGGGATGTGGTAACAACGGTAATATAAATGGCAGTCGACGGTCACTTGAACATCGATTACGAAAAATGAACTGGGGCTCGCTTGCAAATATAATAACAGCTCGGTTCAATTGCTTTCGAATAAAAATGGGTTGCTTGCAAATGAAAAAAAAGGTGGAGGCCGAAAACTGAGAACTACGAATATTAATAAAATCACGCTTTGCTTCTTTTTAAATACAATGTTTTTGGCCACTTTCTAGGCGTCGCAGGAGGTCTTGCTTCTTTCCATCATCTTCCTTCAATCGCGGCTTCCTGCTTTACTATTCTTGCTAATTTAGTCACGCCCTTCAATGCTTTTCTAGTACAGCATGCTTTTCATGTCTTGCTTGCTTCCTATGGTGGGCTTAGCCACACCTCTGTGCTTCTGTGCATACTTCTGTATCGGTTTCCTCTGTGTACACATGTTTTGTGGGGCTGTCTCTACCATTACACTTGAGACTACTGTCTGGCGGGGCTTTTACTTGTTACTGTGTGCAGGTGTTGTTTACGATTTTTAGGAGGAATTTCAGTAGCCCTGGAATGTGTAGTTTAGTATAGGTTCTAGGGGACCAGCTGCTGTTTGTGCAATTTAATTTGGGGTGTTTTAATTGGGTCAATAGTGGCTACCCGGGTGTGGAAGGATCAAAATAAAGTACTTCATGTAATTTTACAGGAATGTTTGGGTGTGAATCCCAGACACGATAAATTATGAAAATGAAATAATATTTAATAAATGACTATCACATACAGTATGCTATATATTTACAGTATTGCGTTAGCAGGTACGTTACAAGTCAGAAACGACTATAAACCATTACAATGGATCAAAGAAGAAAAACATCAAACTTTGTGATTACGAAATTTCACTATTAAGCTTCAAGGCTGCAACTATTCCATGGAATATATAGGAGAAAAAGAAAACACCTCTGCCACCTTCATGTCACCAAATGAAATGGGTTCTAAACTGATATCAATGTGAAATAAAGAAGCAGCATAAAAAATATTCAGACCGAAATTTCGCTAACAAAAGAAAACACCTATGACTGTTACAAGATCAATGACCCAAAAAGAAGATAACAGCATAACTCCTGATCAGGATAAAATATCTACTCTTCAAAATGTTTCCAAGAGCCAGAAAAATGGCTATTTATGCTAAAAACGCCTGACGAAATTCACGAAGTTCAAAGAAAAGGTCTGTATATCATGAAAATATTTGAAATCCTAGAAGAGGAAGAAATTGCTACAATTTTCTCCATGTTGCATACCAAAAATGAAATACTATACTGAACTTTGAAACAAGCTAGTGTCATGGACTGCGGCTCATGTGATATTACAGTATACCTTAATTCTCGTACAATATGCTCGTTTATTATTGTATTCTTCATTATCAATGAACTTGTAGAATATATGTCATCAGCCTACCATTTAGCTAGCTAGGTACTTTCTATTCATTGTTCTTTTCGATTTCTACCATTAGCATTTTTCTAATGTTTCTACATTCAGTTGTTACTAGAGCATCTACAGGCTCTATTTCTAATACTATTCGTTCGAGCAAACAAGGTCACTCGTCCAGGCATAGTCTTTTTCAATCATTGTGACGAGATAACAAATGATCTCATCATTGCTCTCAACTACAATCTCGTTCATATTCTCCAATTTCGAGATCAAGTTCAGAATCTTGGTCCAAATATTCAGAGCAATCTGACAATTAAAGTTTTATACTGACTTCAGTTGAAGGGCAGACTTCTGTAGTGGATGGTTTTTCAGAAAACAATATTCCGTACGATTCCCGAGCAGTTGCTGTGGTAGATTATAGATCTGTTGAACCAAATCAAGGAGCTGAAAGAATGGACGTTGATCAGAACAGCAAATTTGCTTTGACAGGTCATTCAGTTGCTGACAACAATCGCAGTGCTATTTCTTTCGATTCACATTTTGGACGTTCTTTTTCTGCATCTGTTGACAGCAGAGTTAATATTCCCGATTTTTTGGACGATCCAAAACCTGAATGTCAGCATTTTGAAGCTCCAACACAAACTAACTGATTTGAACAGTAAAGAATTATGCAGTCACCATGAAAGCTCAGATAGCAGAGCCAAACGATATGCTAATTTTCCTATTCTGGATTCGAATTTGGCCATAGCTGCTGCTATTGATGATGAGATTTCGTGTTTCCTGGAGAAGGATAGTAAAAAGTGGATTATTAAACAGGATGATATCCTTCGGCGTTTATACCAATGAGTTTTGGAAACGTCTTTCCCTTTATTGATGGTCCTTAATGAAAAAGAAAGAGAATCTTTTGATCCTAAATTTATTATCAATTGCATTATACATTCCAGTGGACATATCAGTCTGCTTTTGCAATACATAATTTACATTTGTTGATATGAAGTTTTGGAAAATCTTGGAATTAAGTCGGCTTCCTTTCAAGAGATTGCATGTGGATCTTTACTGACTACAGATTTAGTCAAGAGTAAAATAGATTCAGCAACTAAGCTGACAGCTCCTGCTCTTTTTGGCAAGGCCAATTGCGATAAAATGAAGGATTATGGCCAAAAAATAGCTTCCATGATGCTGTTGAAGCTGAGCAGTTCAGTGACGTCAACTTTTTCTCATCACTCTCGATCGATTTCTTCTTGTGTTTCTACCTTCCCTGGTTTGGCAAAACAGCCTTTGAACAAGCCTATGGCATTCAACAATTCCAAGTATGATATTTATAATTTTGGCTTTAAACCAATAATGGCTCCGCCTAATGCAGTAGCTGGTGGGTTTCCTCTTTTTTATGCTAACTGGACTGTAATTACTTCAGACAGTTGGATTTTACAAGCTGTTTCAGGCTCACATTTAGATTCGGAAACTAATCCACCTGTCACATGCTGATCAAAATCATCAATGTGATGTGATTTCTCATGCTGATATTTTGTTACTTTGATCGTTTATCATTTTATTATTATTTCAGATCATTTGTCATTTTATTTTTATTTTGAATCATTTGTCATTTTTAGGCGTTTCTGTTTCACTTTTGCTGTGTCACTTATTTTACTTTATTTATTTCATTCCGTGCCAGCTACAGTATGCCCCTTTAGCTAAAAGTTTCCTTCAAAGGGCACTACGTGCTCACAGCTGTTTTGGGTTGCATTACATGCCCCTTGTGTCAACAAAGTGAGCTCCGCTCTTGCTGATGCAAAACCAATAGCTGGGAAATTTTAGCTAAAGACGTTCATATGTTTAGCATAGGCACTAAAACCGGCCCCAATGCTAAACATATTCAAACTGGACAAGTTTGTATGTGCTCATAGGCCCCTTCTGCACCATTATCTCTGCAGAAGTTGGCCTGGGTGTCCTAAACTCGGCACAGGTCTTACTGTAGCTGACAGGGTCCTTAAAAGCACATGTTGTTCTGTACTTTTGCTCATTTTTTGGGTTCCGCCAGCATTTCTTCGTATATTAGTTGCCCTCCCTGTTGCCCTGTCTTATTGTATACCAGTTTGCCCCGTAAAGCTATCCATACCCTAATTTACATATTCACTCTTTCCCCCGTCTTTACTGTACCAGGACACTGCCACCATTTGTTACAAATCTTTGTTTACACCTACCCATCTAGGATCAGATCCCCCTTTATTACCATCCTCGTCCCCAGTGCCCAGTTGCCCCGCCAAAGCCGTTTGTAGCAGGACTAGGTGAGTTTCAGAGTGTATTGTTGTTAGGGGTATTTAGGGGCAACCCTTATTAAGTCGGTTCTCCTCCTTAAATTTTCTCCAGCTAATAAGGGCTCCCTCCCCTTGAGGTCAGGTCAAAAGGGATCTCTTGGTTTACAATCGAGTCCCAGTTTCTAGGTCATATCACAGATGACCCTGTCCATCGTTCACACTGAACAGGACCAATTTTGGTCACCCCTAACCTGGCAGCTTTATCTTTATTCTACAGTAGTAACCCCAGGACACCACAGTACCTATAGTTTTTCCTATAGTTAATACGAGGCAGGTTAGGTTCCAATAGAATTAGCCTTCACCTCAGTATTGGGCCCATGGCCCCCATTATGGGGTGACTTATCTCTCTGACAGGGACATGGGGGCTATAGTTCACTCACAGTGACATGGCAAGGCTAACTATTAATGTAACACACCTTACAAACTAACCCACTCTTTTTCCATCAATTTTTCTCCATCAGAAACTGAACTGATCACTAATGAGGTTAATGGCCTCTTGGAGAAAAAAATAGTTGTTAAACTAGACTCCAATATGCATCCATTTTTGGCGCAGCTTTTCTTGGTTGCTAAGAAAACTGGCAGTATGAGACCAGTTATTAATTTGAAACAGCTCAATAATTATATGCACTATGAACATTTTAAAATGGAAGGCATATATGTGCTGAAAGATTTAATACAACCAGACAATTTTTTGGTGAGGATTGATTTAAAAGATGCATATTTTTCAGTTCCAGTTTACTGTAATAATTGGAAATTTCTTTGTTTTAGATATCAGCAAAAAAATTATCAATGTACATGCATGCCTTTTGATTTATGCTCAGCACCATGGGTTTTTACAAAAATTTTCAAGCCTTGCATAAGCAGGTTGCATCAGCCAGGCATTCCCCTCATCATCTATTTAAATGGCATCTTAATTTTAAATCCTACTTATGAAGGTTTGCAACATGACGTTGAAGGAGTCATGTTTGTGATAACAAATCTGGGCTTTAATATGAATTTTGAAAAATCTGAATTGGTGCCAACAAAGAGAAAAACTTTTTTAGGGCGAATTATATGCACCAAAATGATGATGCTCAACATTCCCAATGAAAAACTGAAAAATATTCTGGATTTGTGCCAAAATTTATTATCGAAAAAAGAAGTAGCACTGTACGATGTAGCCTGTCTATTGGGAAAGTTCGTGTCAGTTGGTCAAGATCTTTTAAGAGGATCATCCATAAACTTTTTCCGACGGCTGTATCAGCTGTTAACAAAGGATACTTTTGCATAATACACTCTTTTACTTCTGGAGAGTGGTCGTATATCTGCACAGCTCTAATTTTTGTAGTCTACATATTATAGCCACAATAATTATATGAAGTTACACTTTTTACATATTTGCATATACTATATACAGTTGGTCGATTATATTGCACCATTGTTTATATTTTGTTTCAAATGATTGGCATAATTGGTGCAACAAAACGTGCATTTTCGATATTGGCTTATTTTATACAAAAAATCGATCCAATTTATCAATGTCATATGACTTTATCATTGATCAAACTGCCACAAAATGTCACAAAAGTCGATAAGCTTGAAACGAATGTGGACGGGTTTCAAAACAGAATTGTACAAAGATCACATGGAAACCAAGATCAAAAAATTGGAGGATCAAACGGGCACTATCGCCAGAACAGTGGAACATCTAGAAGGAGTCTCAAAATCGAAATCCTTATGGATTTTCAATTTCCCAGTAAGAAATTCTCTTGTATGCTACTTATTTCACTCCTTCCAGCAGAAACAAGTAATCTAAGCAATGTTTTTAAAACACTTGAGAAACATGGAAAAAGGAAATAAAAATCACAATAAAAAATAGGAATTATAAAAAGCTCAAAATAAATAAGTACAATAATAGCTGCAAATAAATTACTCCGCAGAGGATAAATAACAATACTTACATCCCAAGTGGAAAAAAGGCAATATTCTTGAATGCCCTGACTGATACAGAATTCAATTTTATTTTTCACTGGTTCAGAAATGATTGGACGCTAAAAAGCTGGGAAGAGCTCAGAAATGAAATTGATTATTGTAAGGTGATACATGCAATCCCACATGAGTGGAAAACTCTTGTCAAGATGCATCATCATCCCAAAACAGAAACTGAATTTGAACCACAAAATTTTGAGATTCAACAAATCAAAAATTTGAAGAAACACTTGAAAAAGACAAAATTAGATACCCCTAAGGGACAAGAAAAATGGGAATCAAGGCTAAATATAGACTACGATACCTTTTGTAATTCTTGGGAAAAGCTGCTCTATCAAATTGGAATAAGTAATAAAAACAAAGAAATAATATATAAAATTTTACACAATACAATAATTACCCCACACCTATTAGTCAAATACCAAATTAAATCTTCAAGTGCTTGTTATCAATGTAGCCGGATAGATGATACGATTCACACATTCTGGGAATGCCAACAAGTGAAAATTTTCTGGAAAGAGTTAGAATCCATAATAAAAACGAAGTTAAATCAAAACATAAAAATTGATAAAATGACAATTATATTAGGTCACAAGACAGATGAAAAAACAACTTGGATTTATTTCTTATCTTAACTGGATTATAGCACTAGGAAAAATTTTCATATACGAAACTAGAAGAGCAGAAGGAAATCTGCTCCAGAAAGTATTTATGAATTTTCTCAAATGTGAAATGAATATTATGCAACATGACAAAAATATGAAAAATATGTCCAAAATGGTGAATGAATTGTTTTCCACTAAAATACGAGTACATACAAATTTGTTATTAACTCAAATCTTAGTGTTTTCTGCACACAAGGAAATACAGGCAAAAAACAAATTGTAATTAGACTTGCCTCCCCTTAAGAAAATGTATGTTATCATCTTTTTTTTGTAAATGTTGTGGTTTCGAATAATAATAAAAAAAAGATCTTTTAAGAGTGAACCTTTTCACCAGAAAAATTCAACATTGCTTAATTACAGGCTTGAAAAAATACAAAAATTACAATACATACATTTTCTTATCTGCAGAGCCCATACATGAACTGAAAATGTGCCATTCACAGCTGCCACAGTGGGACGGATGGCACATTATTCTGCGCCTGTTTCTTGTACTATCTTCTCAGATGCTTCCAACTTGGGCTGGGGTGTATTCAATGGTAGTTGTTCTATCACTGGATGATGGACTGAATATGAAAGATCTTTCCACATTAATTGCAAAGAGCTTTTGGCAGCATTTTTTGCTCTAAACATTTTTGGCACCAATTTATCTAACACTTCAATTTTATTGATGTAAGATAACTCAACAGCTATTGCTTATATTAATCGCTTTGGCAGAATGAAAAATAAGTTCTTGTGTGATTTGGCAATTATAATGTGGGCTTGGTCCCTTGACTGAGATTTGTATCTCAGAGATTCTCACGTCCCAGGGCAGCAAAATTTAGATGCTGATTTTTTTATCTAGAAATTTTTCTGAAAGCAATGATTTGGAGTTGAATTAAGATGTTTTCAACAAATTGTCTTCTGCAGGGGAACATGTTCCAATTGATTTGTCTGCAAATAGGCACAATGCAAAAGTTAGGAAATTTGTGTCTTGGAGACCAGATTCTGGTGCTTTTGCTGTGGATGCCTTCTCTCTTTCGTGGTCTGCTTTTTATGCTTGCTTTTCCACCTTTT
Organism: Romanomermis culicivorax; assembly: GCA_963922205.1. NCBI lineage: Eukaryota > Metazoa > Nematoda > Enoplea > Mermithida > Mermithidae > Romanomermis > Romanomermis culicivorax. The sequence goes on along the minus strand of CAWUHX010000167.1, from coordinate 488,465 downwards.
GGCTTAGTTGGTAAAGTTTTACAAAAAATTTGTTATGACCATGCTACAGTAATTTTCATTGTTCCAGTTTGGCCAACACAGCCATGGTGGCCTCTAGTCTTATCAATGGCAGTAGATCATCTGCCCCAAATATTCGAGATCCTTTTGGATCCTGTGGGAAATTATCACCCCCTGATAAGGAAAAAAACTTTGCAGCTCTCAGCCTGGAAGGTATCAGGCATGCCTGGGCTAAACTTGAAGTTCCAGCAGAAGCTATTACGATCATGCTACAATCCTGGTCGAAAGGAACTCAGAAGCACTACAGCTCGGCCCTCTCAAAGAGGAGTAGCTGGTGTTGTAAACAAAGTATTAATCCCGTTCAACCATCTGTTTCAGATTTGATCAGTTACCTGCTCTCTTTGCACAAAGCAGGGCTCAAATACAATACTATAGCTGGTGCAAAATCTGCTATGGTTACTTTTTTGTCTAAAGTGGAATGTGATTTGTCTGGCAATGATTTGATTGCTTGGTTTCTAAAGGGAATTTTTGATCTTAACCCTCCTGTACTGAGGTATTTGTTTGAAATTTCATCCAAATCCTCTGGGGTTCAACAAAACATTCATCATTTTAATGTGTAATGCTTCTGGCATTGAGCTCTCCAAAGAAAGCATCAGAATTACAAAAAATAGATATTTGGTAAATGAAATGTTTTGAAACTTTTGTTCAAATTTGTATTCCCGTGATAATTAAAACTCCAGGGACTGGACCACCTATTACGTTAAAAATTTTTAAATTTTCAGACCAAACACTTTGTCCTTATCTGTGCTTAGAGCAATACTTAAAATCTAATGAAAAAAATTCGGGGCTCTCAATCATTATGTTTCTTGTCTTTTGTTAAACCCTTTAAGCCAGTTTGTTCTTCAACAATTTCTCATTAGATCAAATCAGTTTTGGCTTTATCGGGTATAGACACCTCTAAATTTAAACCACATTCTACACATTCAGCTTCATCCTCTAAAGCTCTAACTTCTGGTTGTCCACTTGACTTTATTTTGAAACAAGCTGATTGGAGTCAACATTTGTTAACATTTAAACAGTTTTATCAAAGAGATCTAGATAATCCTAACTATACTAACTTCGTTTTTAATGCTAATGTGGGCTTTAAACATATTCTACAAGTTAAAGCTCATTGATAATGAAGAATATGAGATTTTGCAAGGCCTTTAGGCCAATATGAAATCATTATTCTTCATTATCAATGAGACTTAACTTAATCCTGCCTGCCTCTCCCTATATGCATTAATTTGGGAATACTTTTAATTTATAATTCGAGGAAATTATCAGGGTTTCCATTGGAATTTTCCTACAAGTCGTCATTCAGGACGATTTTGACTTTATGTGAAATTGATGCTTTGATTCTTTTCAGAGTTAGCGTTCCTAGTGTGTTTCTAAGTGCCTTTTGGTACATATATTTTTATGCAATTATGTGTTTTTTGTACATAGTTAGCTAATGGTAGACTGATGATGTATATTCTATAAATTAAGTCTCATTGATATTGAATAATAATCATTTCACATCAGCCTAAAGGCCTTACAAAATCTCCTATTTCTTCACTTTCATGCTAGCATCTTTTTATAGTTATTTATGTACTTGACAAACGATTCTAGCAAACAGAGTCGGTGTCCCTCCAGAGGCTTTCTTCCAGCTTCTCTACAGAAATGCATGCACACTGGCCTCTTCTTGACTAAGAAAGGCCAGCACCAACTATTTTTGGCCTTCAGCTCGACCTTCTTCTCCTGCGAAAAGTGTCGACAATTACTGTTGTCACCTACTGTACTCAGGAGTGACTGACACTCCTACTCCCACTAGCATAAATACCGAGTTTGTTCCACCAAACTCATATTTCGATACTCAGAGATAGGATCGACTTGAAGCGCCCTTTAAGTACATCACCCTTTTTATATTAATAAAAAATTAATTTGAATGATTTGGTAAGTCTTCTCCATGAGCCACATAAGTGGGATTGGGCCCCAGCTCTCTCTCTCTCTCCTACTCCTTTGTCCATGTACCCCTTCAGTCTTCAATCAGGGTTCTCCATCCAGGAACTTCCCACTAGGACTAAGGTTCCAGCTCTCCACAAGGCCCTTTCTAGGACTAGGATTGCCGATGTCTCTCTCATCATCCACAGGCAGTCACTCTAAGGCTCTGTGATGTACAAGGTGGAGGTGATAAGTAGCCATCCCTACCTACATTACCCCAGTGCCTGTGACTCCTCTAGCACCCTTTTGCCCTCACTCTTGAGGCTTTGCTATTTCCCTACTTCATCCCTCACAACACCCCACTTAATGTTACACTAATACAGCCTCCAGGACAGTAGTGCTGACTACTTTAATCGAAAGTCTTCTGCATCAATTTCTTGGTGCTAAGATCTTAAGCCATTGGGGACCAAAATGTCCAAAATCTGTCAACAAACAACATCTCAGTTGCTGAAACTGCCTCCACTTTTGCTGATTCAACCAAAACATAGGTTCCAAATTGTCACTATCCACATAGTAGTCAATGTCTCACCTCTTGACCTCTTGGTGAAAAAAGATCATACATCATTGTTTTTTAAAATTACTTCACAAGGTGGATGAGATTCCAGATCAAAAAGCAACTACTATGGTCATTAATAATATAATTTTGGTTCATGGAAGCCCAAAATATTTATTATCAGATCAAGGAGCAGGATACACCTCAATATTTATTATCAGATCAAGGAGCAGGATACACCTCGCCACAAATCTACAAGAAGATCGAGAGATCAATACCGCCACATACATCCACAATGCAATGCAATGGTATGTTTTAAAGGTTTAATCAAATGTTGATGTCTCAACTTAAAAAAGTTTACCATACCAAAGACCCTGATAACTGGGAAAGATATCTACTTTTCGGGAATTGGCCTAACAACACAATGCCTCATATGGCAACTCGCTATACTCCAGTTTGATCAATGTTTCTGTTGAACTATGACACTCACCAGCATATTTTATGCAAGCACAGCTAATGTTGTATTCCCAAGTTCTAAAGAATCTAAAAGATTCTGCTGAAACAAACAAAAATCAATTCAATAAAAACATGGAAGATCGAAAATAAAAAATAAATTATTTGGTTTTACTTGTGCAGGTCTCTCCTTACGGACAAAGGACAAAGAAAGAATAGGCTTGGCCTGACAGAACTAGTTAGAGCAATTCCTTGGACAAGCCTCGGAGATAGTGCAACAGTTCGGTCCCCCATTCCTGGCAACAACAATAATCAACTTACCTTTACAAGGGGCCTCACAACGGCTCCTCACAGTCTCCCGGAAGGAAAAGACTTCTCCTCAGGAGATAAACTTACCTGCAGGATCCCTTTAAAGGTCTTCCTGTCACTTGACATCAGCAAGAATGGGGCGCCTGGGCCTTTGGTCCTTCACTCTACCGTAATATTGAATCTAAAATAATATATCAATAGTAATATAACAAATATCAAAAAGAATGTGGGTACACCACTAAATAATTTATGTAAATTAGGCCGGAAATGCTGGTGAAACGTTTGTTCAGGGACGCCAGCACTATTACCAAAAATATAAAAGTAAACAAGAATGAATGATTTTTCACTATCATTTTCTTCTTTCTGTGGCCCTCCATTTCTATGCAAATGTCTGCGCCGCTGGTCATCCACTTTGTCGATTTGCATGTCGACTTCCTATGGCAACTTTGCCACCAACAGGGAGCCCAACATACTGGTCAACAGTGAGAAAGCAACAAAGATGAATAAAGACTATTTCAGACTGTTTATAGTGATTCAAATTTCCAAACTTGATAAAAAGTCATCAAAATCAAAAAAAATTGCTTAAGCGGTTTTTCTCTAAAAATTTTAAGCAAAAAATTTTATTCTGTTCGTTTTAAAAATTTATTTATTTGAAATAATTTCTGTGATATTATTTTTTGTAAATTTCGTGATCACAATGATAAACTAGCAAAGTAACAGTCTTCGCCAGACTAAAGAACGTGTAGCAACTAAAAAATTGTAAAGTTTAACACACTTTTCACACCATCATGACGGGTTATTCTTCTGGTTCATTGTGCATGCTTGAAGGTCCTCAAATTATTGCTGGGGCAAATTCAGGGCCATGCAAAACAACAGACACCTCAGAGACTGGGCAAGGTGTGAAATATGTCAAATTGTAAAGAAATTTACACGCGGTGTAGAAACATCTATCTTTGATCCAACCCTTTCCTGCACTTTACTTTTCTGATATTTGTTGAAATTTTAAGTCATGGCTCACAATCTCCATCTAACAACCTCATTTATTATAGCTTAAGAGCTTTAATTTTTATTTCGACATTCCACGGAGCGGTTGTGTGAACAATTCGAATCTCGATAAATTTCAAAGCTTTAATAATAAATAAAAGACTATGTCAAATGAAAGCGAAGTGTCAATGTTAGAGCAATCCTTGGCACCGACATCATCATTGTTGAATCAGCTGATGATATTCAAGAAGGTGTTCAAAAATCAGGATAGGTGTGTGGCTTACCTGTGATTAATTAAATCTTAAACTGTGGGTTTCTCTTCCCCTGAGAAAAGTAATATCGATCTGTAGGTATTAAAAGTTATCTGGAGTCATGACATCTTAGCCAGAAGAAAGTCACATCGCGATTTGATAAACGTACATGTGCAAAATTATATATGTTGCTAAATGAATCGAAATCCAAAAATAATATTTAGTTCAAGACTGGAGAAAATCAAACATGCTTAAATGGTATTCGGAAGATCAATATTAGCTAAAAATGTCATTCTTGTTTCCGAATACAATACGAAAAGAAATCATCGCATTTGAGAGGTTCACGTTCTTTTTGAACCAATATACATCGAAGGCGGAGATCTCATGAATGCATTGGCTTTGCATGGAAAACCAAATTTCCGTAAAAATCATTGCGATTAAGTAAATTGTGTGAACACAGGATGACAAAAAGAGATAACCAAAATAAACGAGATCGTTTATGATTCTTGGCACATCGCCAAATCTTTCTAGTAGGCTGAATAACATCAATCCGGCATGAAAATCCCTCAAAACTCAAGGCTTGCTTGTTCGTCTTTCTGCCTCCGATTAATCTCTATTATAAAAAGCGCAATTATAGCAGCCCGACGTTCAAAAACCTCCCAAATTAGAAAATATTTTCGTGTTTCTTTAAATGCTAAAGTGTTTCTTATAAAAAGCTTCCAAATAGAAAAGTGACACAAATCAGTAATGCGTTGTCAAAATCGTATACACGCGGTACTCTTACCGTAAAATTTTTCACTCGAAAATTCCAGAGGTGAGGTCGATATGCCCACAAATTCCCAGTCCTAAGACATATTGTTTTTCACAAGATCGTGAAATATTACTTGCTTTCTTTCGTTATTCTGGAGCATTTGTACAACAGACTATAGGTTCGCTTTTTTGTATTCGCTCTACTGAGCGTCGCCATAATGGGTTTCGCTCTTTAGGTGCGCGGAGACCGATTTTTGACGCCCTTTTATATTTTGAATGTGTAGAAAACAAATATGAACGCAATCATTAATAATTAGTAAAATTTCGCAAGTTATCAACATAGAACTGAATACCACCTTTTTGAAAAAATCGAGTGACAAAATCTTTAAAAAAGTAAAGAAAAAGAGCGCGATTTTACAGAATTTATAATTTCGAGAAAAAACAACGAAAATTTTTCTGGCCGCCTCAATCTACGTCAACAAAAAAGGTTTCTAATTTTCGTAAACGTGTTGTGCTGCGTTATTATTAGTACTAATGAACGAATGATTATTACTGTTATTATTGTAACTATTATTATTATTCATATATCTGTAATTCCTCTGTTCGACGAAATTATCACATCGTCGATAGAACAATAGGTATGGCGTTCGCGATTTCTGTTCATTTTTTTCTGCCGCTGTCGTCAATTGGCTTTCTATCGTTTCAGTTAAAAGCACGTGACTTTCATTGACAGGCGTAATTCTAGTATCGTCGACATTGACCCAAAAACCGCCGTGAAAAATATCCGCCGTATAATGACCCTTTTCGATTCTATCGCCGTGATGATAAACGACTGCAAAAAATTAGGACGTTTCAGTTTTTCTATGGTTTCTAACTCCTTAATTATCTTGTGATTCGTAAATGAGACCAAATTTGCGAAAAAATTACAAATTTTTCTGACAAAAACAGTGAAAACGCATTTCTGATGGAACACTGAAAACTCATTTAACAAAAAAATAAGTTTGCAAAGTTTCAAAAAAAGGGAAAGCCAATCCTTACTTCGAAGACAGGTCAGAACACTCAATTAAAGCTTATAATCTATTATTTTCTCAGTTTTAATTTGAACCACCGTGAACTCACCTGCAAAAAGTTTATAAGATCGACTATAACGATCCAACTTCGTATTGTTGGCCAACGTCAACATATCTAAAAAATGACAACAGAAATCTAATAGCACGCCACGATTGCATTAAATACACCCTTCATTACTTCGATCGATCGATAAATCTATGCCATATTCGATCGATTTTTTCAACTTTTTAACATTTCCTTCGTTATTACACACAAAATATTTCAATTGCAATATTAAGACGCTAGGTAATTCTTGAAACGTTGTACGTTTTAAGATTGTAATCTAAAATAGAAGAAATGATCGGGAGTTTATTGATTAAAGCATCGACATTTGAGGGCTTTACTTCGTTCTTCGCTTTATTAGTCGTTTTTATCGTTTCTCTATGCATTTTATGCAGTGCGGTCGGAATAGAATTCACTTCGTCCGCCTAAAAAAAGAATACTAAAATTGAAGGTAAAAATCGGTGAGAAAAGACCTGTCATTCTCAGATATAAACGGCAAACATTTTTCATTGTGGGAGAGAGAGAGTCCGAAAATAAAAATGGATCAAAATTACTAAAAATAAAATGAATATCTTTTATCTAAAAAAGCATTTCAGGGCGTTGAATTTCCACACCTGTGCATTGGGGGGGGGGGGGGCTACCTATCGTTTTAACCCCTGTTCTACTTGCACTTTTTTAACAGAACCCTAGTTACCATCAAAGAATTTTAGCCGTTTAAGCTTTCTCTGATTGAATTTACTGAGACAAAACCAGTTAACATATATTTAAACTGCCTTGACAAAATCCCAGTTTACCCTTCTTCAGGCTGACTGGACATGCACGGGTATGTGAATTTAAGGGCCAGCGGCAATATCCAGGGTCTCAGTTGGTGTATTTATGGTCCTTCTCAGCCTAATTCGTCAATTCTTGAATCGAGTCACAGAGAGTTAATTTCACGATGTATTATTTTTGAAAGTAAACATTGTGTAAATTTATGAAAAATCGGAGGCCTTCAAATTAAAAATTTTACTTGTATATCGAGCGGCAAAACAAAAAACGATTCCAAATTGGCGGTTACTTTCGACGCAGCTGGCTGCACTGTATTACGCAATAAACCCGAAAAGATATTGGCGATCGGCGAACTAGATAACTTTGACTAAAATTTAATGCAAATTCCGAGATGATATTCAATGAAATTTAATTATAGAAGCTCTGTTTACAGAACGCGTCACCATGGCTTTTTTATTGGGACCGACTTGTTGCCATTCTTGACCATCGTCCTCGCCGTTTTCCAAACCATTTTGATTGGAATCACCACCGTTTGTATCTTTAGGTATATGAACTGAGAAAACAAAACTTTGTTGATGCTGAATTATGGAAATTTTGTTAATATTGATATTCATGATCCTCAATTTTGGACAGAGTACTTAAAATTTTGAGAACACTCGTGGTTGATATAGCTTCTCGCAAGTTAATTATGAAACTATGTCGTTCAGTTACAAAAATACTTTTTCGTGATTGTTGTTGTGTTTCGATGGACAATGCACAAACATTTTGCGCGTTTTGTATATGATTTCAACTTACTGGGTGGCCAGCAGTTTCCAAAAATGAAATTCCCGGTTTTTCCCAGGCTCTCCCGGTTACATCATCCTTTTCCCCCAGTTTTTAAGTACATATACAGACTTTTTTGTGCTTTGAGAATCATGAACTAAATGATTCCAAAGACTAAATTTTTAGGAGTCAAAAATTTGTAATTAAGGCATATCGAAAACTAGGGAAGTAATACGCTGTGGAATGTATATAATTATATGGATATTCAATCAGTTGATAAGCGTTCAAAAAGATTACTGCTCCAAATTTCGTTTCCAACCAGTGTTTTTCTGGTACAGGCGTTCTCATTACATGTATAAAGATGGACCAAAAAGTCTTTGTACAAAGAAAATTTTTTTGTATGCAAAAACCGCGATATTTTGTAAATTTCTGCAGAAACTTTCTTCGAAGATATATAGCACTAGAGTTTATGTCCCCTGGCACACAAATATAGGGCATTGAAAAATGCAGCTTCTGTTATTCGTCCTTCCGTTGTCCCCTATCTTTACGGCGCGTAGCGCCGAAAAGTTTTTAGATTCTGACATACTAAAATGCGAAAAGTGAAATTTTTGGAAATCACTTCCATGATGGATATAAATTCAAACCCGACTCCAAGTTTTAAATTATAAATATAAAAAATAGGAAAATAGAGATTTAGACCCCTGAAATCCACCAAAATTCATCTTTTCCATCGTATTTTTCCTTTTTTTCGACATCACTTTCCCCAAAAAGTTTGATTTCTGGAAAAACAGTGGATGGACCAATCCCAAGACTTATATAATAAAACCCGGCGCGATGCGACGAAAATTTTCTGTTTTTATTTTTATTTTAGAGCCAGCAATTACTTTAAATCTAAAATTAATGACTATAATTCCTAAAATATAAATATGTAAAATTAAAATTTTAGTACAAAAAATAGGACGAGGTCTGGGCGAGGCGGCAATCAGTAATTCTCAAAATTTTTGGGGTAGGAGTCTCTTAAGGAAAAAGAATCGATTTTTTTCAGGAAAAAAGTCCAAAAATAGTATTTTTTCTAAAAAGACCGAAAAAATGTGTACATGGCGCGAAATGCATCGAAGATTCACATTTTTTGTTCAAAAATTTACATGTTTCATCAAAAAATTGAAATTTTTCAGTATTTTTCCGACCAAAAGTATGGGGATTCCTACGACTACCATATGGCTAGCGATAGGATTGGAAAATCCTGGGGGGGGGCGATCGCCCAATGGCTAGCCATATGGTCGACGATTTCTGGGGGGGAGGTTCCCATAGCACTCCCCCAATTACATGTATGCCCTAAAATGACTGAATAAGTTTGCATGTGGTATCATTTTCAGTACAATTTAGCACGTCACGAAATTGAAAGCTTTTCAAAAAAAATTTCATTAATTTTTTTTATATTTCTTATTCATCTCTAAAACGTGGAAATTCTGGAAAAGTTAGAGAATTCCAATTACGATTAGTATTCTGTAGTTTTTCTTATTGAAAAATTAGCCGAAAAAATTGCATGTTAAAAGTTGAGAATATTAGAATTTAAAATATGGATTTGGCTGAAGTGCGGTTCTTAGGATTTCCAAGACCATTACCCAAACAACATTCAGTTGTTTTAGTGCATCTGCAGTTATATTTCATCTCTGTCTGATTATTGTTTTTGAAGAGTAATTAGGATTTCATTGCCAGCTCGATGGCAGATACAACCATATCATTGATGGAGATCACGAAAACGTTTTGAAAGTTTACATTCAATTACGATTTAAAGATGCTGAGAGCTGGTAATGCAGTGAAATTTATCGCCCTGCATAATACTCTAACGAGAGCTGCTTTGTGTAACATTAATTTCTTCGTACATGTGATTAACATTGCACTACAAAAATGTGTTTATGAATAATAATAATAATAATAATTGCAACAGCATTAGGAAAGAAAAAACAAAAAACATGTTCTGTGATTCGAATCTGAATAAGCTTCGGCTCTGACCTCTTGGACACTTCTTAAGTAATTTGACAACAGTTATTTTGACATTCTGGAGTTTACGCATATCACTACTAATGAATAGTAAATATAGATGTACGTTTTCTCAGTTTAGAACCTATATTGAAGTTGGAGCGCGGTTTCACGTACGATGAAAACATGTAAGCTTTTATTCATACAGAACGTGACTAGAGATTCCCAAAAGCTTTGTTGTCAAACTAGTCATTGAATACTTGAGTCGGTTAACTAACCAAGTGCATAATGTAAGAATGAGCTAATTTAATTTGAATCAGATGAGAGATTAGTTCTTTTTGAGAGAATTAACATCAAGCATGATTTTATGAGTCGATAATGCAATGAAATTGACGAACTCAGTTTCAGATAAACAGAGTATCATTAACCAGCCGTGCCGATTGTGTTGATGAATTATTTTTGCATTAGCACGAGTGTAAATGTGACTCGTGCTGAAATACCTCGTCGATAAGGTCTGATGACATATGTAGCAATTTGTTGTTGCTCTAAAAATGATAAAAACTTCATTATTTTTTCGAAATTCCCGGTTATTTACCGGTTTTCCCTGTTCGAAAAAATGCCAGTTATTTCCCGGTTTTCTCGATTGCTAGCCACCCTGAACTTGGGATGAAAAGAAGATTTAGTGCAGAAATGTTTCTGGTAATTTCCGAACGATGCGGGCAGAACAATACGGAAAAAATAAAACCTGCGACTATCTACAATAAAAATTTGTACTATAATCTTTACCGTTCGCGTACAAAAACACTCACCAGTGTAGTTCAAGCACATCATCATTTCTTCGTGTAAATTATTCAAAACGAGACTCAAAAATTCTTCAGCATCTTCTTGATTTCCCTACAAACAAAAATTATAACGATGAATGAAGACTCTTCAAAGATTTGAGATCTTTATATTACATACGAACAACTGGGGGTGTCGAAGTGCACTGACTGAACACTCTCCAGAACTTTCCGGGCAATATGGCTGGCCATATTGCCACGGTTTTTTCCACTCGTATGACTAGCCTTGGTATCATGGTAACTCGTATCATGGTAACCCATGTATCATGGTAACCCATGCACCACAAACATATATGTAAGCATACATGTAACGGAGCTACGAGGTCTGGGGGGGGGGGGGTTGGAGCACTTTTTTCGGGCCGGGGGTCAGTAATTCCCAAAATTTTGGGGGGGAGGGGTCCCTGAAGGAAAAAACATTCGATTTTTTCATGAAAAATGTCCAAAAAACGGTTCAAAAAGTAGTAATTTTTGTCTAAAAAATGATAAAATATGTACTTATGGCGCGAAGCGCCGACAAAATTGACGTTTTTGACCATTTTTTGTTCAAAAATTGACATTTTTCTGTATTTTTCCGACTAAAACTATGAGAGTCCCTAGGGCTACCATATGGCTAGCCATTGGATTGGAAAATCCTGGGGGGTCGCCCAATGGCTAGCCATATGGTCGACGATTTCTGGAGGGGGTTGTCATAGCACTTCCCCCCCCCAATTACATGTATGCAAGATGTAAAAATTTATATTTGTAGTCGGAAAATGGCTACTTTTAATCCTCCAGAAGTCATTTTTTGTGCCACGCTTCATAAATAAGTTATAGCTTCACGACTTCAACAATCAAAATTAGGTAATTTTCTATTTTTTGGCAAAAATTCTGACATTATTCTTTCAACAGACCAGGCTCATCGTAGCATATTGAGAATACCTTGGGTTCAACTATACCTAGCTTTGTGACGTAGATAACAAGGAAGAATCTATTGTTAGACGTACATTAACAATGGAAACATTGAGTCGAGAGTAAAAACTGATGAATATTTTTCGTGAAATTTGAGACAAGAACTATAGAAACTGCATTACAAAAAAATTGTCAACAAAACGTGATTGAGATGTTCAGTAATTCCACTAAACAAATATTAAAACCAACCTTGAAATTAGGACTGCTCGTATTTTTCAATAATTCGTAAATATACGCAGGTTCAAATGACGCACCAATGTCAATGTCTTGAGGGCCTCTTCGACCTAATAATACCAATGCAACATTGATATGCCCAAAAGTATGTTGGAATTTTGTAAGTTTTGAAAGTATGAATTCTAGGAGATTCTTGAAGGACTTGAATTTTGGATTTAACGAGAAGGTGCTTTAATCTCAATCAGTTTTTTTGTACTCTACAAATCTTTTGGCTTGAGTACAAACAAAAAGTTGGGCCTTGTTTGTACCAGTACAAACAATTTTGTGGTATGAAAATTCAAGTTGATATATCAATCAAAGTGTAACCAATGAAGTACAAGCAAATTTTAGACCGTCGTTTGTATCAGTACAAATGGAATGGGTCGAGTACAAAAAAAACAGTGATCTCAATTTTGCACATATAAAGTATTCACCAATTTTATCCGCGAATTCGCCGACAAATTTAACGCTAAAAAATTGAGAAGAAAAACTAATGCAACGCAAGAAAGTGAAAATTTTCTAACAAAGCGTCTAAAGTGGGCGTTGCGCTGGCTGCTCGAGCGGCCAATTGCGAATGTAAATCGCGTATCAAGTGAACGAAAGGCGGGCAAGCGATCAAGGCCTGTAAAGTGGCGTTGACGTAACACCAATTACCGCTATTGACCAAACCTCGTAACTGATAAGGTAGACCGCGATGAGTTAATTGGTAATTTTGTAGAAAAGCTGCAAGAAGAGAAATTAGTCCTAATTTTGAGTCTTCCGGGTACCATAGAGGACAAGACCTTGTTTCAATCTATGTGTTTCAAACAACACTGAGATGTTAGTAATAAGCATAAAATTCTTGCAGATTTGGCCAGAAATCTTATGTGCCTAACCGACTAGACAGCAGTAGAAAACGTTCATGTGTTTGTTCTGATGCCGAGATGGAGCGGAGTCAATCAAAGCTCTTAAATGCTGATGTACAGAACAGCAATCTCAAAGTTATCGTCCAGCCCTTACTTTTGACATGTATTTTGTTGTTACTTGAACTTCTACTTCATACAAAATATACTCTCTGATTGCGGATTTCCATGAAATATTGATTTGCGCATCATAGCATTTCTAACTGCTTTCGGCGCAAGCCAGGGAAATCCTTATTTTTGATTAAGTAAGAACCACTTGTCTACAATTTACTGATCAACGAGAGACATATTTTTAACAGCTTTCTGGTCTTCCACGTTTTAAATAGTAAGATAACCAAATATTTCCGATTATCCTCAAATGAGAGGTAACGACTAAACTTTGGAACGAATATTTGAGAATGTAGTTAGTAAAAACAGATGAACCTCAATATGTTACCTCCTAAGTTTTGAGCGGCCTCGTCATTCTCGACTACATTTTCCGATTTATTCGAGACACATTGAGCAAGTTTTAAATTGCGTGCCGAAATTTCGGCGAATGTATTAATCGTCATCGTCAAATTGGCGGCAGTCTTTTCTGGCGGTGTCGCTGATTCGCAGGAAATTTCGTTTACCGTCGATTTCGCGCCTGTAATGACTGATTCGACCGACGAAACTTTTTCCAATTTTTTGCCGAATAAACTGGCCCAACTTTTACTATTCAGCACCGTGGAGGTGTTCGCATTTATACCCGTATTCTGATCGTTAGTAGACATAGTTTGTTCTTCAAGCTCCATAGAAACGACGGACAAGTCGGTAGTTGCAGCACCTACTGGTGGCGGCGTTGGTGTTCCGTTGGTGCTTAAATCATCAGTTTGCTGAGCTTTGTCGGTTGAAGACCTGTTGAGAAATAAGATTATGAATAGACATGCAAGGCAAGAATTTTCTAAATTGGAAGGTCCTGGGATTTTTCATCGAGGAGGGGAAGGGGACGAGTAAGCAAAAAAACAAAAAAAAGCCCACAAGCATGTTTACCATACATAATATGCATAAAAATTATCAAAAAACTGTCTTCATAAAAGTTCAGGGGGGTGTTTAACGACCTTCTTCGGGCGAGAAGGGTGTCCAGAGTCTCAGTTAGAAAGGTTTACCCCCCATGTGCATGTATGAGAATGAACCAGGGTTTTTTTAATACGGTGCTAACTGCTAATGAGACCAGAGCCGTGCTAATGGAAATTTTTTGACGTTAGCACGCGTGCTAATGAGTGAAAGGGAGAAATTTCTAAAAAAAGTTCGAGGAAATAAAGATATCACAAAATTATGGTGAAAAATCAAAATTTTCTCAAATAACAAATTCGTCAATATCCTCATTCTCTTCGTCGACTGCGGCTCGAATCTGAATCAGCTTCGGTTCTAACCTGTTGGACACTACTTGTGTAATTTGAAAACCGATGTTTTGACATATGCTGAGCTGGAGTTTTACGCAAATTAGAAATAGAGAGTGGCAAATATAATTGTACGTTTTTTGAAAGAATCAATCGAGAATCTATATCGAAGTTGAAGTGTAGTTCCAGATACGATGAAAACATGTAAACTTTTATCCAAACAGAACGTGACTTTAAACCATGAACGTCGGATAACTAACCAAGCGCATAATGTAAGAATGAGATAATTTAATTAGAATCAGATGAGAGTCTTATTCCCTTTAAAAGTACCAACATCAAGCACGATTTAATGAGTTGATCGCAGTGTTTTTTTCTGCACAGTGCAGACTTTTTACGCTTCGTGTAGAATTTTTTTGTCGATTTCTGCACTGGTGCAGAATTTTTTGAATCATGTGTTTGATGACATATATTATTCTATACATACATGTAATTGGGGGGAAGTGCTATAGGAACCCCCCCCCCCAGAAATCGTCGGCCATATGGCTAGCCATTGAGCGACCCCCCCCCCAGGATTTTCCAATCCTATGACTAGCCATATGGTAGTCATAGGTAAACCCATACCATACGTACTGAAAAATAACAATTATTGAACAAAAAATGGTAAAAAACGTGAATTTTCTCGGCGCTTCGCACCATGGATACATTGTGTACGGTTTTTTAGATAAAAATTACAATTTTTTGAACCGTTTTCGGACATTTTTGTTGGAAAAATAGATTTTTTTCTCAAGAGACCCCTTCCCCAAAATTTTAGGGAATTAGTGACCCCCGGTCCCAAAATAGTCTTCCAACCCCCCAGACCACGGAGCCCCGTTACATGTAAGCTTTTATAATGTGTCAGTCATTGATTCTGAACTTTTAAAATCAGTTATTCTTATTTTTTGATTTTGGTGAAAATATTTTGGGAATTTATTTTGAAATTCGTTCTATGAGAATGAATAAAATTTTGATACGTGTACTTACTTCTGATATCAATGAAATAGACATTAAATTTGCTTCTTTCCTATATTTATCATTATTGTATTGTAACAGGAGAAAACAGCAGTGCAGAAACTTTTTTGGCTCTGCACTGTGCAGAACGCCGGGTGCAGAAAAAAAACACTGGTTGATAATACAAAGCAGGTTATCAGAATTGACAAACTCACACATTAGTTTGGCACCAACAAAGTAACATTTGTCAACCGTGCAAACTGTGCTAATGAGATATTTTTCCATTCGCACGAATGCTAATGGGGGCGTGCTAATAAACCTGGAATTAACTTGACATATATAAACTTGAGAGCAAAAACTTTTCTCTAGATTGGCGGATACGTTCTCAGAAAGGTATATAGTATTTTGAAGCATATGACCGATAATCAGTCTCATATAGTAGTCGTGTAAGAACGCAAAATACAAATAAACTATTTACATGACTAAATTTTCAACTTACGGTGTTTGATATTCGACCGTCCTATTCTCCATCATTAAAATTGGGAAATCGTAATTTTTAGTATTATTTTCGCTAGTTTCGGGTACCTGACTTTTCGTTAAATTTTTAGTAATTTTTGACCAATCGGCAGCTTTTTTGACTTCGACAGCAGCTCCGTTTTCTTTCATTTCAGCGTTTTTTGTCGACGAAATATCCGGAAATTCTTCTCTGCTACACGTATCGGGCAACTTATCTTGAATTTTATCGACGATTTGACGAGGATTCACATTGTTATTCCTAAATCTAGGTTTCCTATTTTTCGGAGAAGTCCCGTTGCCGAAAACAAAACCCGATTGGTTACTGTTAGTATCGTCATGATTACTTGTTTGAGTATTTTCGAATTTAGGATAGTTTTTATGGTTTTGTCTGTGGGACTGATGTCCAACAAAATTACCATTGAATTCTGGTTTCCGACGACCGTTTTCTTTGACCATCTCTTCTTTCCTGTCCTCAATTTTAAAATCGTCTCGTTTTAAATCTGACGGCGACGAATTTTCGCCGTTTTTGATTAAATCTTCGCTGTTCTTGATCGAAATTTCGTCTATTTCCGTTTTGGACGGAAGTCCGTCGATGGCGCCACTGCCGTTATCAAGTTGATTATCACAAATCTTGGCGATAGAATCGTCCATATCGTTCGAAGTACTGGCGTTAGTGGGACATTCGGGGATTTCAGTTTGACGTATTTCTTCTTTTTTCGGCGCAGGCTTCGTTGAAAACTTTACAGCGTATCTACTTCCGTTACGATTAGGACCAGAGCGGCGGTCAACAGGCCTGAAGGAAAAGATTTATTGCATGTGAAACAAGTTTATTGGGAAAAATTGTTCGATTTTTGAAAGAGATCGTTAAAGACTTACCGCAACTAACAGAGACTGAAACAGGGTTTTATTTTTCGGCCAATTGGGAGCCACGGCTCCTAAAAATTCTGATTGGCTCCTAAAAATTTAGCGCGACACAGGCCAAATCGACCTGTAAAAACTTAGGAATTCTTGCGTAATCTAGAAGTGTTTTCGGCTTCGAATTTCAAAATTATCGTTGCTTCACGGAATTATATCATCCGTACATATATTATGTTTTTAAATATTATCTTGTGATGCTGTAGTTATGTATATCAGGTGTGTTGCACAAAATGTACATTTACACAACAATGAGAGCTTTATGTACCATAGAGATGAAACGTTGCTTTGATTTTGATTTTGTAAGAGTTCAAACTATCCAAAACTACATTAAACTATTCAGGGCCGTGCGCAGGATTTTTTCATGAGGGACGGACTAAATTTTTTTTGCTGAATAGCCCCAGGAAATCTTGATTTTACGCGATACACTGTTTGCATGCTGCCTCGATGGGGGGGGCCGCCTCCCCCTTGTGCACGGCCCTGAAACTATTGCATTCGGTCTAATCAACACGTTGATGTCGCATGTTGATGTAAAAAATTCTTGTGCAGCCACCAAAGATGTATCAGGAATTCGAATCAACTAAAACGGCAGTTGTTGCAAAATTGGTCTCGCCTGTTCTTGGTGGAATCATGTTAATGCACAATGTTTTATTTGTTGTACAAGCTGAGTGGCTATCAGTATATCAAAAAAGTTGCATACGTTGTTTGTTATCTAAGCATTTAGCTCAATTAGACGAAGAATATACAAGGGAACATATAGAGCTTAACTATGAGATTAAATATTTTAGCTGAAATTGTAATACATATCATTGATTGAATACCGGCTGATCTAATATGTGAGCCTTATTATTCTGTGTGTGATCGAAAATGTATTCAAAATGCTTGATCTGTTATATGGGCTTACAGATCTAATATGTGAGCCTTATTATTCTGTGTGTGATCTTAATTGTATTTAAAATGCTTGATCTGTTACATGGGCTTCTGCTATGATTCTAAAGCGTGTTTTTGAATAAACTTGTTGAAAAAAACTGTTTTTCACAACCGCATTCGTTTACAAACATTTTAAATTTGGCTTGTTGAAATTCGGATTGGCCTTTAAAATTTGGATCCTAGGAGCCAATGGGCCCGTGGAGAAAAAATGAAAAATAAAACCCTGGACTGAAACTACATTCAAGTATATGTAGAAAATAGAAACGCCAATCAATTCTAAATAAATATTGTGAAACATTAGATACCGTCGTGGGGGGTGACTTGCACACTTCCGGCAGTATTTTGTTTGTCGCGCGCTTCACAGGATGAAACATTCATGCTGTATATTTTTATTGTTTTATAATACTACAGTTTTTATTGCTCTTTCAGAATTGCTATATTGTGATTTAATATATTTTATATTCATCGAGCTACATCCATTAGCGTAAAGTCAGCTTCAAGTTGAGTGAAAAGTAAACCGTCAAACTTTTAATATTATCTAGCTTAATAATTGAAGTTGAGATGCGAATTTTTTTTTGTTGAATAGTATATTTAATGACTATTAATGTGCTGTAAAGGTTTTTAAAAATATTTCCTATTAGTGGGTCAAAGGTCAAACGTGCATTTCGCCCCGCTTTTTTCATAATTATGGGGTGACTTGCACATAATCGCAAAAATGTAAAATTCAAATGGTTTTTTTCTAGAGCATGCGAGATATAAATGTAAATTGTATCATTTTTGTCAGGTGGTTCTTGGAGATAACCTCTCCAGTCACTTCAGCGAAAATGTGCTCCAGTTAGCTGAAGAAAATCAAATCCGTTTTGCCTGCTTGCCTCCCAATTCGACGCACATTTGCCAACCACTAGATGTGGCCTTTTTTCGGCCACTAAAAATTGCATGGCGGCAGATCTTGAGTGAATTCAAAGATGCAAATCGTCGCATGGCTGCTGTTCCAAAAGACGTCTTCCCATCATTGCTCAAAAAGTTATGCGACAAGATACGCCCTAATGCGTCCAAAAATTTGCAAAATGGATTCGCCACTTGTGGCATTTACCCTTTCGATCCAAATGCAGTTATGAAAAAGTTGCCCTCTGAATCTCCAGAGCTCAATTCTACAGGTTATTTTTTGACAGATCACTTGCATAATAAAAAAAATAAAAAATAAAAACAATAAAAAATATAGCAGCAATACCAGTGCAAAATAAGCACTGGTATTGCTGCTATATTTTTTAAAACATTTTTAGGTGTGCATCTGACCCCTACATAAGCGTTAATTGCACAGTACTATTGAAAAACATAACTTTTTGTGCATGGTGTGCAAGTCGCCCCATCGCGGGGCGACTTGCACACCTGAACAAATTTAAAAAAAAACTCAATTTGCATGAAAGTTGGCAGTTTCAAAAATTAGGGCCTTATAGCCGAACCTTTGTTCTATATTTTTGCCAACTTTCATACAAATTGAGACATATAGTCAAAAATGCCACACATAAATGTAAACATTTTTCACGAAATCGCGTGCATGTCACCCCCCACGACGGTACCAAATATACTTTTGAAAACTTTACTTAGATGTAGCTTCTCCGAAAATGGATTTTATCAAATGATATTCATGGAGGCATATTAAGAAATCTATCAACAGAATAGAGAATACTTTATTTTCAAGTGATATATTTAAATTTTAAGTATAGTTAATTATAATACCTGTGGATGGTCCGTCAGCCAGGGGAGTAAACTAGGATTTTTTCAGGGTGGTAAATATTAGCTGTTTTTTAAACCCAAGCAAAGAAGGTTCAAATAGTCAAAATCCTTTGGTGGTAACAGGGCTCCTGCAGAAAAAATGCGAGTAGAGCAGCTTCTGAGTTGAAAAGACTATGGTTCAAAAAACCAGGCAGTAAATCCTTACTTGCCTAAAATCCATGGGTAGAAAATGAGCATCCGCTAGGCCTGGTAGGGGAATA
This sequence comes from Romanomermis culicivorax, assembly GCA_963922205.1. Taxonomy (NCBI): domain Eukaryota; kingdom Metazoa; phylum Nematoda; class Enoplea; order Mermithida; family Mermithidae; genus Romanomermis; species Romanomermis culicivorax. Next base: position 468,972 of record CAWUHX010000167.1, on the reverse strand, counting down.
CCCATATCCATACCATATACGCTCAATGCACATCTTAATCTTTATCTTATGAAAAAACTTCAACATAGAAGGATCGCTTACTTTTTGGTCCAATGTGAAAGTAAAAGAGCCCGTGCACATATTTTTTCACTCTGCAGTGACTTTCGCAAAAATCACCTAGAGCAAATGTCGGAAAGTGCCATGAGCAAATGTCGGAAAGTGCCATGAGCAAATGTACCACGCCACGTACTTGTGACGCGAAGCTCTGAAAAATTGATGTTTTTGACCGTTAATTTTTCAAAAATGACTATTTTCTACTAAAAATCGAACTTGTTGAATTTTTTCGATCAAAAAGGTGGGGATTTCCATGGCTAACGCATTTCAGCTATGGGATAGTCAAACCTTCAGGGGTCACTATATGGCCGACGAATTCAGTGGGAGTCCTTATGATACTTTCCTGCGCATTCAATAAATTTCTATGGATTCATCGACATGTGTAGTGTATGAATGTCATTTATATATTTTACATTTCTTATACTCTGCTTTACTTTTTTGTCCAGTTTTACGATTGGTGTGCCAGCCAAATGGAGCCAGTCGAGTTTTCAGTCAAAATTCTACGAAAATATCTAATTTTTCACCGTATTTCAAGTCTTTTAACGTTTTTTAATTTCAACGCTCTTTCAAGGCAATAGAGTCAATACTCTTCATGCGATTAATCGGATAGAAATCATAAAGAAAAAGATTTGATGGAATTTTTAGTTCTCTTGCAAGTAAAGCCACATAAAAGATTAAGCCGGGAACTCATGAGATGACTTCACGAAAAAACATAAACCTCGAAAATCATGTATTTAATATATACGGAATGTTTTATGAAATTACCCATAATGTCTCATGTGTGGCGCCATTTTCGATCCGTAACTTTGCCCTGAAACGTTGGGCGCACAAAAGAAATACGGTTGATGCTGATGTCCGGGCGCATAAATCAACGGCGCTGCGGAAGTTGCTGCTGACATGTGGTGGGACGACGATGCCTGCGGCGTAGCCGACGTTCTAATAACCGTAGGCACGATATACTGAGGCGTAAAATACGGCGTCGGTAAACCGCCAAGGTAATAAGACGGATACATGGTCATTAACGTCGGCGGCGGTGCAGCGGTGGTCATTCCGCCGTTATGTGGTCGCTGATCGAAAAGTGGCATAGCTTGCATTTGAGCTGCGCTGCATCTATGGGAGACGTAGAAGTTGGCAGTTTGAGTGGAGAATCTTGTATCAAAAACGGGAAAGAGTGACAATTTCAAAAATTTAAAGGATATTTTTCAGGAATTCGAGTCCACATTGCACACATAGACGAGTTATACAAAAACTTAATTCAAGTCGCTCGATGCTTATTTTCAATTCAAAAGTGAAAAAAGAAACAAAATAACACTTTTTTCATTTTTTAATATAACCCCAATCAATGTATTCGGAAAACAAACGCACTCATTGGTCAGCGCTAAATTTTGATCCAACGATGTCGGCGGTAAAAAATCGGGCGAATAGGCTGGTGACGACATGGTCACTCAGCCGAAAGTTCGATTTTCGGACAACAATAAATAGACTTGGTAACCCGTTAATGCAAAATTTGAATTGGTTGCAATTTAATGTGTGGTGACGGAAAAACTAAAAAAGACTAATTTTATTCAGCACGTCTAGTAAACGCGCAAGTAAATCATTTTACAAAAAACCTCAAAGGGACTTATGGGGATCAATATTCGCTTTCTATAATTTAATGTTTGTCCCAAATCATTTAAGCGAATGAACTCGGAGCGACCAAAGCGAGTAATGGGGATGAATATTCGTTTCAAAAAAATTTTATGTTTGCTTCAACTCTCTTATTTTTTCAGCGAATTAACTTTGAGTATCAACTAAAGAAGAGTTCGCTTCATATATATACGCAAGTAGAATGGGGACTCAATTATAGAGCTTCAGAGTTCAACATTGCATCCAAGGTAACCTTTGTGCAGCAAAGATCAGCAGAATTGTAATAAACATGAACAAAATTCGATAACTGCGTTGAATTTTAGGCGATATCAAGTTTTTACTGCTAGTAGCTAGACGATAAAACGTCGCCAATCTGAGACGATGATGCAGATTTATGAGGACATTGTACCATGAATGAGAGTAATTGAAAATTGCTTAAAAAACTGATTGCAATAAGCGCGAACGACATAAAGATTATAGTCAAACAAAACACAGAAACGTCAAAAATTACTGAGCTGTTGTTAATATATATATACAGGGTGAGCCAAAAAAGGCGGCCAGTACTGACTTGCATAGCTTTTCAAATGAGTAAAGCTTTTTCAATTCGTTTTACTGCCATCGAAAGATAAAACATCTGGCATAAAAACTGCAAAGTTTCAGCGACATCGCTCAAATATTGACTGACCAGAATCAAAATTACTAAGGGTCGATGTTTTTGTGAATAACAAGAAGAAATTAACACAAATCAACATGCTTTACAACAGAAAAAGTAAAATTGATCCAAAACAAGGGAGCCGTGTAAATGTGTCCTCCTTTCTATTTCACCACTAATTTTAATCGTTTTTCGAACTGGTCAATGACAGAATTGATTTTGTTCTGATCTTGCCTTTTTTCCAGTTTAAAAACAAAACTTCTTAATTTTGGCGAAATTTTGCCCACATTTAAACAAGAAGTTGATGACTTTAAATTACGTGTGAATTACAAATCTGGGTGATTTTTAAAGTATTATTGTGTGTAAACAGCCTTCCAAAACTTTTTTCACAATAGGACAACTTTTACTTTGATGTCACAACTTTTACTTGCGAAATTTCTGTTTGTACAGAAATTATAAATGCTAGGAGCATAAAATTTAGCCATTATAACAAAAATAAACAGGGGATTCTAATGCAGCAATCCGCATACCTTCATTCATTCGAAAGTTATGAAAGTCAGCACCGGTCGCTTTTTTTGGCTCACCTCACCGGACTGACAACCTCCTGATAAATTGTTGTTGAATTCCTTTTTATTTCATTTTTTGCTTTGAAATATCTGAGAAATATATAAAAATTTGAGAATTAGAAGACTATGCTGAAATAGAAGCAACTGTGATATAATGTCTGAAAACTCCAACACATATCTAAGCCCGTCGATAGATAAGTTTCGGAAAAAAATTCTCAAATTTAACAAAGTATATAAAATTCTCAGTTCGTGCTTTCTATGCGTATTTATTTCTTCCTGCTGTTCCTCAAAAACTCTTTTTAAATATAATACAAGAAGCCGGATTTCGCATAAATGCGCATTGCAAGTACGAAAACGCGTAAAGTTGCCCTTTTACTACGGCTTCAACGTTAGGCGACAAAAAGCTTCTTCAGAAGATATTTTTGGATCTAACAACGACTATTCTTACGCTAAAGTGTGTTTTTAGAAGAAAAACTGGTCTTGAAAAACTAGCAGCTAGCAGCCAGAATGCGGGCTTGCAAAATAAATAATGCAAACAATTGAACGTGAAAATCTAGGAGCCAAAATATAGCCCGTTAACAAGGAGCAATTACATTTATATCTCTATTGACTAGAGAGGAAACATTCACCACGGAAGATGCTGAGAGTGACTTCATTCACCGAAGAGTGCAACATGGAAACAAAGACACCATAATATAATAATACATGCATATAATGGAGTTTCGAGGTCTGGGACGGTCAGACTTTTTTATGGGCGGGGTCATCAATAACCCATAATTTTGAGAGTCTAGGCGTCATTGGAGGAAAAAAATTAGTTTTTTCCGCACGGAAAGTCTAAAAAATAGCACTAGTAGTCTAAAAACCATAAAAATATATATAAATGGCACAAAGCGAAAAAAATGCTTGACCTTTTTTCCAAAAATGTATATTTTCTACGACAAAATTGACATTTTTCAGTTTCTTCGTCCAAAAGGATGGAGTTCCTATGGCTAGCTGATTTCAGGCATATGACTGGAAGATCTGTGTGTCAACATATTGGCTGGTCATATGGCCAATGATTTCTGAGGGTCCATCCATGTACTTCCCCCAGAATCACACGTATGGATATAGTAACACTTGACTAAAGTCAAGCTATACGAATTTTACGGAGCTCTGATTTTTTTATCTTCTTACTTCTTAACAATTTTCAAAGAAGAAGAGATAATAGTTTTTCTAGTGAAAAGGAAATTTTAGTGATTTAGAAATATATTTATCAAATAATCTGTACACATCGATTCATACAATAATATACTCAATGAATCAGGCATCCAATTATTCCGAAAAATTCCCGGCTGGCCGGCGAAGGTGATATGATAGAGAACACAACGTCCGCATATTCAGATCAGTCAAGCCAAGCTAATCTAGATACGAATTCAATCAAAATTTCAAAAAAATGATTCTTTGATTTTAACATCGAACAAAGAGATGAATTCTTGAACAATATTAAGAAAGTAAATTTAAAAAAATTATTTTGGAATGCTTTAGATGAATGAATGATTTATTTAAGGATTCGAGGTCTAACATTAAGAAGCACGACCGAAAAAGTACCCATTATTTTCGAATGTCAGTAGAAAACAAGTTTTTCCAATTTTTACAATCTTCCGAAGCAGGGATTTTTTTTCCGCACAGTGCGGATTTTTTGGGGTCGTGCGGAAAATTTTTAAAGAGTTTTCCGCGCGGAACGGAAATTTATGTCTTTAGTGGTTTTTAATGGTAGTGCGGAAATTTTTTTGGCCGATTTCAGCAAGATGCGAAACGACCGGTGCGGAAAAAACCCTGTTCCGAAGTCAATGAAAGAGTGATATGGATGAATTGCGGACCTAATTCAAGCCACGCTGGGCACCGACTTCTACTACGTGCTGATGCTTTCAATGAACACATTGCATCACCTTCATCACCTAGCAAAAAATAGGCAATTACTTTATAAACTCGAACAGAACAGCGAAAAAAGTAAGTGAATCAATGAAAAATTGATCTTTAGATGATGATTCAATAATAAAAAAAAATATTGACTCAAAAAAGGAATGAAAAGCAAAAAGTATTCTAGAAACCCTTACTTGAAGACCTCAAAATTCATACCTGGGTGCTAAATTTTAAGAAAAATAGTGTTTAGTGGACACATTAGCTCGACTATCCCCGCAAATTTTTGAACTTATTCCTACCTGAAAATCTGACCTTGGGGACATCTAGAACGCTATCAATGTACGTTTCAGTTTTTGTATAAAAATCTGAGGAAAGTTTTTGGTCCCTTTTCAAAGGATCTTAGTTGAGTGGTATGAACAGATACATAGTATTCCAAAATAGGTTTGAAGTACGTTTTTTATGCCTTAGTCATTGAAGATTCATTTCTGTTCATGAACCGACGGAATATAAGCCATCTATCATCATCTATTTCGTAATTATTCATTTTATTATTAAATCAGAAATGCAACATTTAACTCTTAAATCTTGATAGTAGAGAGAGTTAGTTGGGATGTTTAAGAATATCTGACAACGGATTCAAGAGAAACTTTCATCTTACAATATGTTTCAAATTATTACTCTGATGCAGAAATTGTTTCCTGAATTTCCGGCTTTTGTGAGCATTAACTTTTTGCATTCGGAAAATGATTATAACACCATTAGCATGAGAAAATGCCACAAGCTCTTGCTGGCAAAAAATCCAAATTCTTGGTTGCTCGTGTGAATTGTGAATTCAAGTTTGCCCCGGCTAAAAACTTGTTGATTTCACTGAAAAATTAGACCTTTCATCCAGGAAATAGATATTGAAAAGATTCATTTTCCAGCATGAAGAACATCAAAATCCAGAATTTTTTCCCGTGCAAATAATTAGGACTGGTAAATTACTGTCCCAAGTGTATAATTAGATCGAAAATGGAGGAAAAATATTCAACTTATTTCTTCAACCAAATGGCGAAAACGTCACGATTCATCATCGATAGTTGCAGAAGAATGTGCCGAAAAATGAACTTTCCGACGTTTCAGGGCCCTCGAGGTTAAAATTTTTCGGCGCCAGGCGCCGAACAAGTTACTTTTGTCAGCCTTTCATTTCTCCCAGTGTTTTTTGCCGGAGGCAAATGAAAATTTTTTGGGGCAAACGAAATTGAGGTAGTCATTTGTACATGTACAAACGGCTCTTTCCCTGTTTAGGGAAGAAAATTTTGGGGATAAGGTACAGAAAATATGCATTTTGGTGCATTTTAGAAGTTCATAAACTCAAAATTTTCATTGTCATTATTATGTATTACTTAGCTCAGACGCGGCCCTCAGAATGTCTACCTTCACCTTATCATTTAATGTATAATGGTTTTCATCATTTCAAATGTATTTAGTGTATTAAGTGGTAATCTTCAATATTTTATCTTGATATTTAATGAAGATTCACTGTTTTTCATTGAAACGCTTCTTGAGAAAGATCAATACGTCAAGTCTGTAAACTTTTTGAAGCGATTATTCCTTTCTTAACGTAAAATCAATTCGGAAGCTTCGTGGAAGTAGTTTTCGGAAATTTCTACTCTTCCACTTATATCTTTTCGGCCAAGTACATGAGAGTTAACGAATATATTACTGGTTTGAAAATTTTTCAAATAATAAATTCCACAAATTACGACTTTTGAACACAAAATTCGAATCTAATTCGTGAAATAAGTGTTTGGAAAATTGATTTTCCAGCATCGCCGAATCTCAATACAGAAAACTCTTTTTCGGCGCAGCGCCGGAAAGATTAACATCTTTTTTGGGCTTTCACTTGTCATCATGAAGGACTTAACCTTAACCATCGGTTTATCATCTAATGCATTTTCATTATGCTATTGGATAGTTTTCTAGACAAATTGTTCCACAATGCTTGTAAATTAGACTTGAAACTCGAAAATTTCAATTTTTTGCTCAATTTTAATGAATTTTTTTTGAAGTTATAAATAAAATTTGAAAATTACACCGATTTGGTTATTAGTCTTTGGCAATGACGTAGAGGAACACAGGTTACTTATTTATACCTATATTTGCAATGTACAAATTGTACAAATGAAATATTAGCTGTCGTTTGTACATGTACAAATGGGTCATGTACAAAAAACCCCTGATTTCTCCTACAAAACTCAGAATATTCAGTTTTAATAATCTGAAACAGACGCAAACTTATGAAACAAGTGAAATAGCTTCTAATCATTTTTCTGATATATGTAAAATTAAGCGAATTTATCAATTATAGTGAGCAACTAAGAATTCATCTATATGCAACCAAATGTTTCCCCCAATTTGTGCTTTGCAACCTGACCTGTGCAAAAAAATTGGTCAGAAGAACGAAAATGATGCTGTAGTTCAACGATTTTTCCAAACCAATGATACTGGAATCCAATGGCGTAACGATAGAACTTTGCAAAGTGCTAACCAAGCGAATAGTCTCACATATTTGACTAATATAGATGCAACAATCTGCTGATTAGATGTTAGAAGACCTTTGTTTTTTATATCAAGAATGACAAAATTCTATTCCACCCCCTGTTCTGGCTGACCCCCAGCAAAATTTCTGTGCTGTGCATGTATGCCCCCAATTACAGGTATGAAAACCATGTCTGGGACAAAAAAGACAAGACTACTACTGGCAGAGGCTTTTTGCACAGGCCAAGTGGCAACGTGCAACGTGGGAAAAAAATTTGGTTGGCTTAAGCCTGGCAGTCCTATTATTATGTTATAGGGTTTCCGGTATTACTTTGTCTAATTCACACTCATTTTATAACGCTATGCACAATTAAGCCTATACGAGTTGGATATCAGTATATATCGGATATTGGTGACATACAGCTAGCCCTTGGGCAAACCACAAGATTTTCCAATCCTTTGGCTAGCCATCATACTTTGGTCGGAATAATACTGAAAAATGTCAATTTTTTTGCTGAGAAACGTCAATTTTCTTTGCGCTTCGCGACATGAATACATTTTTTACATTTTTTAGACATGAATTACTATTTTTGGAACCGTTTTTCGAATATTATTTTGCACAAATATGTAAAAAAATCAGAGATCACTCCCCCCCCCCCAAATTTTGGGGAATCACTGACCACCGGCCCGAAGAGTCGCCCCGCAGATGTCGGGACCCCGCTACATATGGTCAGAGCCTAAGAAATAAAGGTAAGCGTCCGTTCGTTTAATCCCCTTACGGTAACTTGACGTTATAAGATGGGTGTGAACACAGAACACAGAAACACAAGTTTTCCTGTCCAAAGATCATTTTAAACGGGAAATATTTAAAAATTTTCGGGCGCTTTGCATCGGATTTCAGATTTCATTTTCCAGCGTTTTAGGATATAAAAACCCGAAAATTTTTCCGGAGCTCCGCGCCGGACCAAGAGTTAAATAAAATTAAATGATTCTAATCGGAATTAACAGAAATGTTAATGGCGGATAAATTGATAAGAACCAAGGTTAGCGGGCATTGGGTTTGTGGGTTTTTCGGGTTGGAAAATTGAACATTTCTGGGTTTTAGGGTTTTAAAAAAAATTCATTTTTTTCCATTTTGTTCTCAGAAATAAAGTTCATTCCTGATTTTCTAATAACAATCAAAATTCCTGATAACAATCAAAATGAGAGTTGAGCCAACTTTAGTAACTGCAATGCAGTCTTTTCTGACACTGACAAGTTGAGATGAGATCACACAACAAACAAATCAAATGCTATCGTAATTTTCAATTCAGGAGACTTCTTAGCTTTATTCGACTCGGTTCATATGACTGTCCTGTTGAGTTGACTCATCCTAATCGGAAAGCTGAAGATTCATATTCAATAAATTTAAGTTCTGTTTGAATTGTCTTTTGGCTGAAGTTGATTTGATTCGGTAGTTTATCTGAACATTAGGCAGATTTTACTGCCCATGAGTCACTGAGTAGTGCTGGTGAGACTGCCAAAGTCTGCTCACAGCCATCAGCATTTGATGAGATGACTTGAGCAGATCTAAAATTTTGAGGGAGACAGCAGACCCACTGGAGAAAGAGGCAGCTGACGGCTTTTTGGGTTCAAAAATGGGTTGAAATTAATGACCACCTATCAAGTATTCTGCAGTATGAATGTTGAAGAAAGAAACATCAACTTTTTTTCAGCCTGCAAAAACACAATTTACAAGCAACTCAATGAATAAATGATCCCGGCAAGTGAAGATGATGAAAAAAATACGTTTTGTTACAAGATGCTGGAGAGCGGTCAAAAATCTGCTATGCAATATTGGTTGAACGGAAGGCAAAACGTGGCTCTCGTTTCAAAAAATTGCCTTGAGAGTATTTTTAAAACTATTAATGGCGAACAAGGGAAATTTTTTCGTCATGATGTTATAATCGTACGTGTTTTCCGTTTTGGTGTCCACTGCGTTATCAGAGCGTAATTTTTCAACATTTGGCTTTGTTCACAGCAAGTTGCATAATCGATTGCCATCTGCATCAGTCGAAAAGCTAATCTTCATAAAATTCAATGCCAAAATTTTTTTGACGGTGCATTAGTATTTGATTTTATTTGTTAAAAGGAATCTGTATTTTTGCTGATATGAAAAAATGATATGAAAATGTTTTGCATTATGAAGAATAAAACTTTAGATATGTTGCATTTGCTTTTCTTTCATACTTAATTCAGATCCACAATTATGAAATAAAAAAAACCTGATTAAACCCAGAAAAATTCATAGAAAACCCAAATTCGAAATTTGGGTTTTTTTTCCAACCCTGATGAGAACTCTATTCTTAACATGCTTCACCCGCTCCCGTAGAACACCAATATACTCTTCATGAGCTCATTTTGACTGACAAAACAAGAATTTTCTCAATTTGTTTACTCATTTTTGCAGGTTTCTGACTAACTCCTCCAACTCCCCCTAATACATTAAGATGCTTTGGGTATCGTACCTGTAATTGGGAGGGACCCCCCCCCCCCCCCCCAAACTCAAAAAAATGAGGAAAAAAGTGACTTTTTCGACCTTTTTTGGGTAAATTTCCGAAATTTTTCGACTATTTTAGGGTTTTTTCGACCCCCCTCCCCAAAATTTCGGAAATGTTGGGACCCCCACCCCCAAAATTTTGGGTTTACACCCTCCCCCCTAACTGATCGGACATCTTACAGGTATGCAGGTATATTGGGTATGCTCCTAAACACGTCGATTCAGGTGATAATTGAATAGTTCGTATTCCGGAACACTCTAAATATACTACACATCGGAAACAAACAAAAGTAGATTCAGAATCAGCATTCTTTATCCTATCAGAAAACCTATGTTTCGTGTGATAGAGTTCAATAAGGGGTAACCTGATTCACGCCAAATGAGAAAGTCCGCTCTGAAAAGTTCCGTAACTATCAAGGCGGTATTTGAAATTTTTGGCTACAGTAAACTATGATACCGAAATGAAAAAACGCATGTGATATTACAATGTCGCAACGCTATGTTAAAGACAATTGATAATTATGCAAGATTCACTATCGTACGCTGAAATTGGTTGTTTCTTTGCTGAGATATATGTAATTAACCGAAATATTTTTTAATTCACTATTACTGTAGCAACGGTAAAACGAATTTTAACTTCTCCGCTGGTGAATTTACGTGTAAAATGCATAAAGAAGCATCCGTCCGTAGCCACATTATAAACGTTTTTAAAAATGTGGAAAATTTTTGGAAAATGAGGAATAAAATTTTGGGTCCGGTTCTCATGAGGAAAAAATCTTCGAGGAAAAGACGGTGAGTTGGGGGGGGGGGGGGTAAACCCGAAATTTGGGGGGTGGGGCGAAAAACCCGAAAATTTTCCCAATAGGTCAAAAAAGGTTCTTTTTTCCCAATTTTTCCAAGTTTGGGAGTTGGATATAGGGTTGACCAACTTGAAGGCCCTCCTCACAATTACAGGTATGCTTCACTTGCGCAAAAATAAAAATGCCTGACTACCACCGTTTTTTTCCTCAAATGGGGTGTTTTGAGGAAAAAAATTTCGAAATAAGGAAAAAAATTTTGGGTATGGTTCTCATCGAGGAAAAAATTTTGGGGAATTCAAAACCGAAAAGATGCGTTTTGGTGGACTTGAAAGGGTCAAAATCTCAAAATTTTCCGGCGCTTCGCGCCGGTCATGGGTATAATCTTGACTATTTTCTATCAGGCGCGACCGTTAGTATATTTACTTCGACTTACAAATTAATGCTCAACAGTTTCCATCAATCAAGTTAGCTCGTTTCATTTTCTAATCGTTAACAGTCCATTATGTCGCTTAAAATTGAGATTTTTCATCAATTCTCTCAATTTTTCCTCTCGATGTTTGGTATTTTCTAAACGTTTGCAACCTGGACTTTTGCGTTTATTGAAGATGGAAATTGAAGACATCATTCTAGACTGCGATTTTAGAACTTCTATTCATGAATATCTGTTGGAGAGGTTTATTTTCTAGCGCGTTTTAGAACATAAAAACCCGAAAATTTTTCTGGCGCTACGCGCCGGAATGGGGAACAAATTACAGTTCATCAGTTTGATTTTAATTTTCAACTTTGTGAAGGTTCATTTTCCAGCGTTTTAAAAAGTGAAAATTCAAAAAAAATTTCGGCGCTCTAAGAGCTAAACAAAATTAGGTGATTCTAATCGGAACCACCAAAATGTCAATAGAGCGGATAAATTCCTGAGAACTCTATCGTTAACATGCTTCACCTGCTCCTGTAGAATACCAATATATTCTTCATGAGCTCATTTTTAACAAACATAACCAGAATTTTCTCAATTTTTTCCACATTTTTGCAGGTTTCTGACTCCAAATACAACAAAATGCGTGGGTATGCTCCTAAAGTGCATAAAAAAACATCCGTAGCCACATTATAAGCGTTTCTAAAAATGAGGAAAATTTTTGGAAAATGAGGAAAAAAATTTTGGGTCTGGTTCTCATGTGGAAAAAATCTTCGAGGAAAAAAAATGGTGCTGACTAGACTACTACTAAGCATTAAGGGCGAAGTGTTAGCCCCAGCGTTTTTTTTTGTGCACGGACATTTGTGCCAATTGGCACAAAGGGCCAAAAAAATTTGTGCCAATGGCACAAAAAAATTTTTTCAGCCTAAAAACATACTGAAAACCTCCGAGAAGTTTTATGCCAAAAGTTTGATAAAAACATAACTACCGACCAGTGCTCTGAATAAGATACTTTCGCCGCACTAATTTGCATAAAAATCGTGCCAACTGTATTTTATTTAAAGCACGTCAGTGCGGTAAGAAAAACTGATCGAGAAAGCAGTTTATGCGATTCGAAAAGAAATCGGATGCTGCGAGAATTCGCATATTTTTATTGAATTTTTCGGGCATTTTATATTTTCCTTTGATTTTAGACTCATATGCCGATGTAATCAAATTAAGGAAGTCCATCATTGCTTTCTCCTGAAAAAAAATCTAAGTTGAAGGTCGCGTCGCGTAAATTTTTGGTCGACAAATTGTGCCAACAATGTCAATTGTTCTGTTCGAATCAAACACCAAGAATAAAAATTTCGCTTTTCAATCACACTGAATGAATGGAAAACTATTTCTATTCATTTTTCAGTCATTGTTTGTTGCAATTATACAAATATACTATTCGAATACGATTCTCCCAGGTTCTAAACAAATAAAAGTAACCGACAACTTTTTGACTCGGCGTGAAGCGCCGAAAAATTTCTGCATTTTCAGCCCTTAAAATGATGACTGAAAATCAAGCAAATTCAGCATTGACCAGTCAAAAAATTTGTGCCAATTGGCACAAACGCGCAAAATTTTTTGTGCCATTCCAAATTTTTTTGTGCCAAAAACCATGTTTTGGCACAAAAAAAAACACTGGTTAGCCTAGCCCTCTTTTGATTGGCCGGAATTACCGCCCCCCCCCCAGACGGTTTTTCGCCTAATATGTATTTTTCATTCACCTTTCCTTTAAAATTTTCCTTAGGCTCATACCTGTAAGACCTCCGACCAGATGGGGGGGGGGGGTAAATCCGAAATTTTGGGGGGGGGTGGTAGAAAAAAGTCGAAATTTTTCCCAAAAAAGGCCAAAAAACATACCAAATTTTTTTTTTGCCAAATTTTTTCAATTTTTTCCCAACTGGGGGGGTTGAGGGGGGGGGGTAAATGATTTTGGGTACAGGGTTGGCCAAGTTGGGGGGGTCCCCCCAGTACAGGTATGCTTAGGCTTAGGGTACAGCAGCTGCGCCCAAAGGGCGCAGTGCTGTTGAGGCTCTTTCAAATGAAGTTGTTAGTTAAAAACCATTTAAAACGCATATAATGCATTTTCGACATCTCAAAAATTTTGATCAATCAACAAGGGGGCGGTAATTCCGGCCAATCAAAAGAGGGCTAACACTTCGCCCTTAATGCTTAGTCTGGCTACTAGTACGAAACTAGCTAAAATTGGAGTAAAACATTTTATCAATAATCTACCGTAACCGCCAAATCGACAGCGTTGACGTGTTAAAATTCTAACTTGCGAGTTGAAATTCTTATTTACATACATGCATTTTTCATTGATAATTTCTCGAAAATCGTAAAATATACCTGATATGCCTTTAACAGGCATAACGAACAATTTTAGTAGTAATAATAATAATAATAATAATAATAATAATAATAATAATAATAATAATAATAATAATAATAATAATAATAATAATAATAATAATAATAATAATAATAATAATAATAATAATAATAATAATAATAACAATAATAATAACAATAATAATAATAATAATAATAATAATAATAATAATAATAATAATAATAATAATAATAATAATAATAATAATAATAATAATAATAATAATAATAATAATAATAATAATAATAATAATAATAATAATAATAATAATAATAATAACATCGCAGTATTTATTATTATTATTATTTTTGTTATAATAATAATAAAAAGATTAAATGTAAATGTCATGGTAAAAAGGTAATGTAAATAACAATCCGATACCACGCGTTTTCGCACTCGATCTGAGGTTTGCACATTGCGACGATATTGGCCATAATTGTAGCATTTGTTATTAAATTCTGTTACTATGGTCGAATTGGTTGAAAAGTGTGCCGTGTTTGTATCAGATGGCAGATCAGTAAGTGTTATACGTTCCTAATAGCAGAGTTTTAGAGTTGAATCTATCTGCGTTGATACTATCACATTGCGCCTGCTTCCCCTGGAGTAAAAATTCTACTATGCGAAAAATAACAAAAGGAAATACGCATAATAATAAGCTCATCATTCATTCATGAGCTTTAAAAACTCAATCAATTTTGATTGAAAAAACGTTTTGAACGAATGATCTCATTAGGTAAAGCATTCCAAACATCTATATATTTTCTCGAACAAAAATCATAATTTGAATAAAAAAATCAGATTGGCAACTCTAAATGCCTTTTTTACCACAAATTACTTCGTGGAATAGATGACAGCTTTCGTCGAACGTATAGCGAGATCCTTCACTTCTGAAGTAGTATGAATCGTAAAATAGTTTACTTTGGGTTAGTCGTCTCAAGATGCAAAGCAGGGCATTTGTTTTCTACGATGGTCGCAGGACTCCTAGGAAGCGTACAAATGACCATACATGCACGAGGGGGGTTGGCAGGGATTTTGACCCCCCCCCCCAGCAGACTTTGATTGACCTCCACCAGATTCTTGCTGACCCTTGGCAGATTTGATTCCCCCAACAATGATTGAGAAGATGACGAGCAAGAAAGAAGAGAAAATCACCATAAAAATGGAAACGATGTGGTTTAACAGTTTTTCTAAACAAAGTGTACTTGATTCCAAAAAAGTGACATTAAAACTTTGAAAAGTGTTGTCTAGGCAAATAATTTCACATATTTGACTAATATAGGTTGAAAACCCAGCAGAATTTCTATGCTGTGCGTGTATGCAAATGACCGCAGGATTATCCTAGGTATGTATTATACAAATAATCGGGATTATCCCTAACGTCGATGCTATACATGATTCAAATTCAGAAAGTCATACACGAAACATAACTGCATCCCATGCACAGTTTCAGTTCGAAATTTCTACGTCAAATTTTTTTGGCAGATGCATAAAATCGGCAGACTTTCCGAGTTTTGCATTGTTCTGACTGAATTATAGCAATAACGAATGATTTTTGTAAATGTATATATTTGTACAAATTTTCAGATAATATTGAGCCAACGACCATGGTACACAAATTATATCAAATTGATGGAAAAGTTAAATAGAATCATGAATATTGATCCCAGTTCAATTCAAACGATTTATTTCAACCGTCCGCTGAAACCGCTCAGAAAATCAGACGAAATGGTACATGCCGCTTCTCTCATTGTCGTTTTAAAACCATCGTGTAAGATTGAATACCCATTGGCCCGAAAAGATAGGAATAATCTCATAATTTTGCTTAATGGTGGGTTCCTATCTCGTAATTTAGCCCTCAGTTAAGTCTTCGATTTTTCTCGAGTGCCAGCCCACCATTTAGCACCAGATTAGGCCCAAATTCCCCCAGATTTGCCCCATGTTTAGCCCTACCTTTGGGCCAGGATTTAACGCGACATATGCTTCTGGATTTATCTCGCCATTTAGCTTAGCAATGGCACACTGATTAGCCCAAGAATTGCCCCATGACCGTATGAGGGAAAGCTGGGCCGCAGTATGAGTCAATCCAGCAAAATATGTGTGGGCATGCCAGGTTAAAATGTTTTTCCGTGTCGGTGGAATGTACGTTGTGTGAACAGTGTTATTGTGGTGGGCAATATATTTGTTTATATTTGTTTATGATGAGCTCATCGAAGCAGAACTTTTTGGTCGGAGAAACATTTTTTCTTGTGGATTGCCCTGCCCAACTTTTGGAAACTTGGAAGAACAAACTTGCATGAAGAGCGTCCCAGAAAAGCAGATTACTTCGAAAGAGCATCGTTGAAGAATCTGATTTCGGTACAAAAACTTACTGATTAACGTAAGACGGATGGGACAATTACAGTTTCTGAAAGCTGCCAACTTAGCTGAAAGCAATAGTCACTATAACAGCGAGGAAATAAGACTTAAGAATGTTCGTTTGTTCTGCAAAGTATTCCAACAATAAACTACTGATTGTCGCCGTTTGTACCTTATGCTTTTTAATCGACGCCAATAAACAAGAGTTCATAGCACATAACCGCAGCTTAGAGACTGATAACTGTATTTTAACTAGTAATCAGGAGATTGCAACAGATTTACTTGCTGACAATCAGAACTCAAATAACTTAGCTTTTTTGGCTCCAAGGTATAAACAGTTTCAGGTGAATTTTGGGGCTTAATGCATTATTTCTGTTCGCATGGCATGCTAGCTGATGGCAAATTATATCAATCATTTTTTATATATGAAAAATTTGAGACTCTGGTTAAATTAGCGATTTTCTGAAAATAAATCGATTTTGAAACTAAGAGTCAGAAGGGGTATTTGATTCCAAGTGGTTCAGACCTTAATGAAGTAATTCTTACTTTTTTTGATCATCAGAAATCGAAAAATGGCCGTGTCACAAAATCAGCAAGGTCGGATTAGGGCGAAAAACGTGAAAAATCGGAAGCAGAAAAATTTTGGAATAAAAGGAATCGCAAAGGAAGCCAAAGATTAGATTTGTCTAACTGAGTTATAGAGAGAAAAAACGGGTCAAAGGCTGTCGTGGTGGGTTGTTTATTGGCTGTGTTGACTGTGTGAACCACTTGGCTTCTTGGGGCTTAGTCATGTAGAGGATGAAGCTTGAATGATAATAAAATTCACGCCCTGCAGAGCATTGGAAAAACACACCACTGAGTAGCTACAGTAATCTCGATCAGTCTGGTGCTCCATGTGATATGATGATAAAATACCATATAATGGGTGATACATATCTTACAGTATGATCACTTAATATGATGTGCAAGTATGATGTGATGCATATCTTACAGTATGATCACATGACATAATGTGCAAGTACGATGTGATGCATACCTTACAGTATGATCACATGACATGATGTGCAGGCACAGTTCGTGTATTGCATTGTGCCAGCAAGTTCTAGAACCTTCC
Organism: Romanomermis culicivorax; assembly: GCA_963922205.1. Classification (NCBI taxonomy): domain Eukaryota; kingdom Metazoa; phylum Nematoda; class Enoplea; order Mermithida; family Mermithidae; genus Romanomermis; species Romanomermis culicivorax. The sequence goes on along the minus strand of CAWUHX010000167.1, from coordinate 451,968 downwards.
ATAATATTCCATAATATTCTTTTATATTCTACAAGGTTCTAGAACATTCTGTGATCTTCTGTGATACTATATAAGGTGTGTTGTTTTGTACATTCATTCATTTTATTTGTTGTGTTGTTTAGTACTTGGATATTATTTAGAGCTTAGATATATTTATGTTGTGTTAGTTAGCCTTATTAAACTTTTCCTTATTGTCATTGTTAGCCTTATTAAACCCTTTCCTGACTCAATCAAGACTTTCAAGCCCACAAAGTTATTGATGATGATCAAAGGAGAGCCTATTTCCTTTCCTGGGTCAGTACTGAAATATTTGAATTGCTGTCAAATATCCATGGCAATGAGGGCATCAGCAAAAAGAAGTATTATGAACTGGTTGAATCTTTGTCTGCCCATTTCAAGGCCAAAACACATATAGCTGTGGCAAGATCCCAGTTTAGCCAAACATTGATGAAGCCTGGACAAACCTATGCTCAATGGGTTGTGGATATTCATGGAATTGGTTGGAATTGCCATTTCAATTGCAAGAAAGCTGGTTGTGAAGAATCATATGTGGACAGTTTAATCAGAGACATGGCCGTGCGCAAGGGGGGGCGGGGGGGCGGCCGCCCCCCCCCATTGAGGCAGTAACTCTAAACCGAAAAGATGCGTTTTGGTGGACTTTAAAAGGTCAAAATCTCAAAATTTTCCGGTGCTTCGCGCTGGTCATGGGTATAATTTATAACTATATTCTATCAGGCGGGGCTGTTAGCATATCTACTTCGACTTACTAATTAATGCTCAACAGTTTAAATCAATCAAGTTAGCTCGTTTCATTTTCTAATCGTTTACAGTCAATTATGTCGCCGAAAATAGAGATTTTTCATCAAGTCTCAATTTTTTCTCTCGATGATTGGAATTTTTTAAACGTTTGCAATCTGAACTTTTGCGTTTATTGAAGGTGGAAATTGAAGACATTACTCTAGAACGCGATTTCAAAACATTTGTTCACGAATTATCTGTTGGAGAGATTTATTTTTTAGCGTTTTAGAATACAAAAACCCCGAAAATTTTTCCGGCGCTTCGCGCCGAAATGGGAGGCAAATTACGCTTCATCAGTCTGATTTTAATTTATTTCCCAACGTTATGAAGGTTCATTTTCCAGCGTTTTAGAGAGTCAAAATCAAAAAATTTTTCTGGCGCTCCGCGCCAGACCATTCTATAGAACACCAAAATATTCTGCATGAGCTCATTTTGACTAACATAACCAGAATTTTCTCAACTTTTTCCTCATTTTTGCAGGTTTCTGACTACAAATACAACAAAATGCTTGGGTATGCTCCTAAAATGCATAAAAAAGCATCCATAGCCACATTATAAGCGTTTTTAAAAATGTGTAAAATTTTTGGAAAATGAGGAAAAAAATTTTGGGTCCGGTTCTCATGTGGAAAAAATCTTTGAGGAAAAAAACGGTGATGCACACAGTATATCCACGTAAGATCAACATTTTCTGGGGCTATTCAGTGAAAAAATATAGTCCGCCCCCCCATGAAAAAATCCTGCGCACGGCCCTGATCAGAGACTCATACACCACATGATCAAGTTTGCACAGCAGCTCTTCAACATGTTGATCCTTCATTGGATGAAGTTCTCAAGATTGCTCAAGCATTTGAAGCAACTCTCAAGACAGTCCAAACTATCAAAGGTGAGTCATCTGGCTATACTCATGAAGCTCAACAAATGACTGGTCATTACAAAGCAAAGAAGAAGGTGGTAAGTCAACATCAACAAGGATCCAAGAAGCAGCTAAAACCCGACAAATTTCAATCCTGTCCTGGTTGCAAGGAAGGCCATCCATGCAGTGAATGCAGATTTGGAGATGCTGTATGCCTCAAGTGCAACAAAGTTGGCCACACTGCTTCGGTGTGCCAAGCTAAAGTTCCATCCAAGAAGAAATTTCATGGAAAAGGAAAGCAGCAGCATCAAGTTCATGAAATCTCTTGCAGAAAGCTTGTCAATAGCTGTTCTTCAAAGCCTGACTACAGGCCAAAGCTAACAGCCTTGGTCAACGGCTTATCAATGGAATTCCTTGTTGACTCTGGTGCCACGTGCTCACTCATTGGCATGAGTAGCTACAATACCCTTGGATGCCCAAAGCTGGCAAAGACTCAATGCATAATGCAAGTCTACAATGACCTGAAAATTCCAATTAAAGGAATAATAATGTCAAAGTGGAAGCTCATGGCAAAACAGGAAGCCTGCAATTCCTTATCATGGATGCAGAGAATGGCGACAACATACTTGGGGCCTATTTCTTTGAAAAATTTTAGTTCACAGTCAATGGACCACAAGGCGTTTTGTGCACAACTTTTGACCCATCACCACAGCAACTAGCCACTGTTGATGCCATAAGCCAAAACCATTCCAAAGTATTTGAGTCAGGGCTTATATTATGCAAATCCTACAAAGCCAGCCTTCATCTGAAGCCTGATGCAATGCCTAAATTTTTCAAACCAAGGCCCATTCCATTTTCAAAAGTGGAAGCTGTCAAATTGAAATTGATCGTCTGACAGGTCAAGGTGTCTGGAAGCCAATCAAAACAAGCTACTAGACAGTACCCATTGTAGCAGTATCAAAGCCGAAAGGTGAGATGCAAATCTCTGGAGATTTTAAAGTCACAGTCAGTCCAAAGCTCTATGTTGATCAATATCCAATTCCAAGGCCAGAAGACTATTCCAGAAGCTCAAGAATGGACAAAGATTCTCATAAATCGATTTTTCTGATGCCTATCTTCAAATGGAGTTGGATGGTTAATCAAAGAAGCTTATGGTGGTCAACACACACTGAGGCCTGTTTCAATATCAATGTTTGCCATTTGGAGTTTCCAGTGCACCTGCCATTTTTCAATGCTTCCTGGAGCAAATTGTATCTGAACTCAAGGGATGTGCCAGCTACTTGGATGATATAATTGTGACAGGAGAAAATGATCAGGAACATCTCCATGCACTGGATGCCATTTTTCAACTTCTTGAAGACAATGATCTGGATTGCAACAAAGCCAAGTGTGAGTTTTTCAACAAAGAAGCTGAATATTTGGGCCACATCATTGATGCAAAAGGCATTCGACCATCAGAATCCAGTGTTAAAGCTGTTCAACAATTGCCATGCCCAAAGAATCTCCTAGAATTTCAGTCTTTTATGAGCAAAGTCAATTACTACAACAAATTCATCCAAGGATTTTCACAGTTGTCAGCTACGAGCTCTAGTGAGTGCATTAGCTAACTGGTGTACACTATTGAACTTTTCTGCTTCTTCACCAATAGAAAGTTGATAGCAAATAGGCATTTTAATTAGAAAAGTTTGAAAAATTGTTTGGTGCCAAAAAATTTGATCTTTATCATGGTAAAGAATACCTACTCAGAAAGGCAGCAGGTTCTTCTCCAATTTTGGGTGTTATTGTGGCAAATTCTTGTTTAAGTGTTATTTCATTGCAATTGGGTGCGAGTTGAAACATTAGCATATTCTTGGCTTAATCATATTGGGTTATGTCTTAAATTTTATCCCTGGGTATATCACGTGTAAGGCTGTGGAGCATACTCATTTTGATGTAGTTGGATTCATCATGGCTGAACTTGTTTTCAAGGTGAATGAAGAATCACAAAAGTTGTTTGTCTATGATGGAAGCATAAATGTGAAGCAGGTGCATATTTTCAACAATGACCTGTATTCTACCATCCTCCTCTTGAGATGTTGGGTATCAGTTATCCATCATGTGAAAATTGTTGGGCTGTAAGTCAGGGAAATCATGTTGTCTAGTGGATGCACATGGTTGGGGAAAATCCCCACCTGCTAACACATCCGCATGACAGTGATTCCATGTGTTTTGATGATTCATCGAAGGCTGGTTGGATGTGGCATGTGACAGTGGCAGACAATATTCCAGAACAGGCTCAGCAAGCAGTGGTGATCGAGCAGTTGTTAGGACATCACATGATGGCGATTTTGATTTGTCAGTGGTGATTCTGTCTATTTTCTCCAGCAACGTGGTCATCATTATTGTCTGTCATTGTTCCATCTGTTCAAGCTGGCATGCCTATTTTTCCTCAAGGGCCAAAACTCTAGCCTCAAGGACAGAATCAGATGGGTTGGATCTGTACCAGTTGCTATCCAAAATGCTTACCTGTGAACTAGAAGGGGGCACCACTGCTGAAAATCCTTGCCTAGATGATGCACTCAGACTCGAAGCTGCAGGGAGAGCTGTTGGCAGAGCTTGCACCAAAGATTCATTTAAACAATTACCAAAAGGCTGAGAAGAGGGTGCCAGAGAAGAATTTTAATTTAAAAAGGATTTTATTTTATCACAGAATTTATCACAGAATTTGAGTTTGGAAAGGGTGCCATAGGGGAAAACACTCACTGGCTGCAGCAGGTCACCTATAGTAGTTGGCTGATAAGTCTTGGTTGCTGATGTCACGGCCCCTTGTGGAAGAGCAATTTATGGTTGGTGCACCTTGCTGATGGTATGGTGCCTCGTGGAAAAGCATATTTAATCATCACTGCCCCTTGCTGATGTCACAAGGCCTTGTAGAAAAGCATTTTGATAGTCGCCACCCCTTGCAGACGTCATGGCCCCCTGTAGGAAAGCATTTTGGTTGTTGGTGCCTCTTGCTGATGTCAATGTGCCCTGCAGAAAATCATTTTGGTGGCAATTGTCCATTACTGATGTCAACACGCCTTGTTAGGAAGTAGTTTGGAGATGAGGGCCACTTGCTGACATCAATGCACCTTGTTGAAGAATGTTTTGGTAATGAGTGCCGAGTGCTAACATTGGCATGCCTTGTGGGAAATCATTTCTGAGATGAGTGCCCATTTCTGATGTCATCACATCTCTTTGGGGAGTGTTGTAATGTGCAGTGTCACTTGATGATGTTATGAAGTGGGCGGCAGAGGGGCTCGCCTGCATAGGAAGATAGGGGGGCATCTGAAAAGCAATAAAAGCTGGCTGTGCCAAATTGGGCTGAAAATAATGAGGATTATTTGAAGTAGTCATTCTTGCTGTCGAAAATGTCGACTTTGCTGATGTCTGCATTGTTGCAACTTGTTTGTAGGTATAGCACCATCATTGTTGAAGGCGCTGGCGAAAACTGCTTCAAAAAATCTTGAAAATTGGTCTAAAAATCGAGAAAAAATAGGCAAAATTTGGTGAAAAATGGGCAAAAATTTGACAAAAAATGGGTGAAAAATGGACAAAAATTGGTCAAAAAATTTGGTGGCGCATCCTAGGGTTGCAACAAGTGAGCCAGACAATTCACCAGTGTTATATTTTAAAAATTGAGATGTCCTTTTGGGGTGCTCGGACCGATTTCTTGCCTCCTTAATCTGCCTGGTCAGAAGAAGAAGGGTAAATTGGTAGGGAGATTTGTTGTGCAGGACAGATAGCCAGGGATCGACCTTCATGCCAGTGCTTCCCTGCACCTGCCGCAAACTCTGGAATGACTCCTCACTCAAGGGGGAGAAGTCAAAAACAGAATACTACCTGCTCAAGAAAAGCCTGATGAGACTAGCTAGACTAGGAAACACACTTTTGGACACTAATAAAACAATTTTCTAACTAAACATTTATTTATAAAACTTACCTCAAATTTTCCCCTTCCAAAAAACGTGATGTCTTACCAATATAAAAACAAGATGAGTAAAGTACAGGGGAAATAGCAATTATAATATAAAAGATGAGGCACACGAGAATAATCATAAAAATTCACTGGCTAATTCACAAAATTCATCTTCTACAGTAACCATCGGGCTGGGCCAGGTCCGGCATGGTCAGTGGGTTGTACTTGCGGGTGTTTTTACAAAATGGTCAAACTATTAGAAAATCCCGAAAAATCAGGGGAAACACACTACAACAGAAACACCTTCTGCCAAGCATCATGAAAATACATTTGTTTACACCCAGGATAATTTTTTCTGTGACGTGACCACATCCATCGAATTCTCCATAGCTGAAAACCCCTCCTCATAAAAAATTACAGAAATACACTTATTTATACTTTGGATAATTTTTTGTGTAAAGTGATCAGGTCAATTGAATTCTGTGTGGTTGAAAACCCCTTCCACCAAAAAAATCATAAAAAAATGCTAGTTTACACCTGGAATAATTTTTTGTGTAAAGTGATACCATCCATTGAATTCCCCATAGTCAAAAACCCCATCCATCTAAAAATTGCTGAACTAGTTCACACTTGGGATAATTTTTTTGTAGTGATCGCCTCCATTGAATTCTCAGTGGTTGAAAACCCCTTAAACCAAAAAATCAGGAAAATACATTTGTTTACACCCGGGATAACATTTTGTGTAAAGCCCTAGCATCCATTGAATTCCCTGCAATTGAAAACCATTCCACCAAAAATTCGCTGCAATATGCTTGTTTACACTCAGGATAATTTTTTTTTGTAAGGTCGTCTATTGAATTCCTTGTGGTTCAAGAACCCTTTCATAACAACATCACAAAAATAAGCTCATTTACACACAGGATAATTTTTTGTGTAAAGTGACTACATCCATTGAATTCCCTGGTGGTTGGAAGTCCCTTCTAGCAAAAAATCACAAAAATATGCTTGTTTACACCCACAATATTTTTTTGTGAAAAGTGACCACATCCATTGAATTTTTTGCAGCCAAAAACCCCTGGACCAAAAATCGAAGAAGTATATTTGTATACACTTAGGATAATCTTTTGTGTAAAGTCACTGCATCCATTGAATTCCCAATGGTCAAAAACACATTTCCCATGAAGACCACAGAATACCATTGTTTTATAGCCAGGATAATTTTTCATATAAAGTAACTGTGTCCATTGAATTCCTAGTAGTTGAAAATTTCATCCACCTAAAAATCGTGAAAATACATTGGTTTACACTCAGGATAATTTTATGTGTAAAGTCACTGCTTCCATTGAAGTCCCAATGATCTAAAACTCTTACACCCTGAAAATCCCAGTCACACTAATGGTTCAATTGAAATTGTAAAAAATTCTAGCATCATGTTGCACTGCAAAAAATTATTTTTTTGAAACCATAAATTGCCAAATTTCACTGTTCTCGGGACTTTGGACCATTTTGAATTCAATTGAGGCAAGGTATTTTTGAATTCAATTGAGGCAAGGCACCTCCAAGGTGCTTAGGCCAATGCATGGATTGTGCCCCAACATTGCCACCATCCCAACATTGCCACAGTGCCAACATTGACACTGTCCCAACATTTCCACCATTTCATATGGGTTTAAAATATACCATTTTAATACTACATTTTTGAAGAATTTGCATAACATGCTGGAATATAATTTTGTAAAGCAAAGTGTGTGTGTCCATTTTCTAACTTATTTCCCATTTTACAAATAACTTTTTTCCTCAATTTTACTCAATCAATTAAGACACAATTTCTCTAAGACTCGACCAAGGTTGTGATGAGAAAAAAATTAATCATACCTCAAAAAAACGTATTTTGAACAGTTTCTTGAGCTGAACAACATACCATTATTCGTTTGATCTAAAAATCAAATTTCGCATTGTAACATCAATCCAAAGGTTCAAATTTTTTGCAGTTTTTGAAATTTTAGGTCGCAATCATTGAAGGCCTATAAGTAATAAGGTATGCAATGTCAATCAATAAAACATTGTCAGTGAATGTAACCATGTTTAATGTATATGCCTGACACATATAGATATATGTAGCATCAAAATTATGGTTTACACAATACTTTAAACTCCAATGTTCAGTAGTTATCAATGACTCAAATTCACTCATTTTTGTACCTCATAAAGTCAAATAATGAGTGTCATTGATGAAACTCCACTATGTTATAGCTGGACCCCTTAACACATCCCCACAAAGTTTTATCAAAATAAAACTATTGAGCGTGCCACAGGGAAACAAGTGGAAGCCATTTTTGAATCAAATTATAAAAATTTTTGTTCAAAAATGCAGTCATTCACCCAAAATTCTAATAATGCAACTAAACCTTTCAGACACTGCAGGCTAACATCTTGGCTATATACCCATAAAGTTTGGTCGTAATATCGTTATCTTTTACACAGGAAATTATACAAAGTTAAACACATTCTTGATATTGTTTTAAAAACTTCAAGTGCAAATGGTTGTTCCATTTAGTCAGAACATTATTAATTCTAGTTCAAACCAACTACATTGCAGCCATAGTATGTGGCTACATACCAACCACTTTGCATCAAAGTATTGACACCCATTGTATATTAAAAAACTACAAAAGCCATGTTCTTTTGGTTAACTTTCAAATTTCCAACAAAAACTGACAAACTCTGGATCATTTTCAGATCATAAGAGCTCCAGATAAAATCCACTTGAATCCGATAAAAAGAACCAGATGACATTTTTAAAGAGTCTTGTCTACATACTAATTATAAAAACAATTATTCAAAGCAATCCGTTTTCAGTAGTTCACTTTCATATTCTAAATGAGGGTCAAACATTGCTGGATCCTCATAGGGTTCTTCTTCATCTTCAACACCTGGGTCCCATTTATTAGAGAAATATCCAAAAATCTTATGTTGGTTCACACCTTGTAAGTTTTTGTTAAAAATTTAAACAATCTTTCATCTTATGGTTAACCAAAAGAATGTGGCTTTTCTAGTTTTTAATATGATGCAACTTGGTGGGTATGTGGCCACATACTGTGGCTGCAGTGTAGTCCATTTGGACTAGAATTAATAATATTTCAACTCAATGGAACACTAATTTGCATGTAAAGCTTTTTCAACAATATCAAGAATGTATTTTACTTTGTGCAATTTCCCATGTAAAGGATAATGATATTATGACCAAACCTTATGAGTATATAGCCAAGATGTCTGCCTGCAATGTGTAATAGTTTTAGTTGAATTATTAGAATTTTGGGTGAATGAGTGCATTTTTAAACTAAAAATTTTATAATTTGATTCAAAAATGGCTTCCACTTGTTTCACTGTGGCACACTCAATGGTTTTTTATTTTGATAAAACTTTGTAGGTATGTGGCTAAGGGGTCCAGCCAAAACATACTGGAGTTTAATCAATGACACTCATTATTTGACTTTATTGAGTACAAAAATGTGTGAACTTGAGTCATTGATAACTGCTGAAAGTTAGAATTTAAAGTATAGTGTAAACCATAATTTTGATCCTACATATATTCATATGTGTCAGGCATGTACACTAAACATGATTACATTCACTGACAAAGTTTTATTGATCGACATTGCATACCTGATTATTTATAGGCCTTCAATGAGAGTGACCTAAAATTTCGGAAATTGCAAAAAATTTGAACCTTTGGATTGATGTTACAATCCGAAATTTGATTTTTAGATCAAACAAATAATGGCATGTTGTTCAGCACAAAAAACTGTACAAAATATGTTTTTTGAGGTATGATTGATTCTTTACTTATCACACTTAGCTACAGGCCTCGGTTGGTTCTTACAGAAATTGTGTCTTGAACACTTCAACCAAGCAGGTACACTAAGTGCTCCAAATATCAACGAACTCTAGCACGAAACTCATCATCTTGTAAACCAATGATTTCATTCAGAAAAGCATTGTTTGCATGCATAAGATTTTCATTCACTTGTACATAGCGAAAAATACCTTGTCTCAGTAAGGCTCCCTCTCATCAGCTGTTGAATTCCCATCTAAAGTTATACTACGTTTAAGCATTTTATTGACAGATCAAAACAATATTAAGGCTGTTTTGAGTACTAGAACTCAATTAAAACTTGACAATTTTGGCAACTCAAACTCGAAAACCTCAAAATTTCAAACTTGAACTTAAACTTGAATTTGAACTCAACCTTGAACTCGACATTTCTAAAATTCTCTGATCAAAACAACCCTAATATATATTATGATTTTCTAGATCAAATTCTTCAGTAGTTATGCACATACTTGACTTAAATGATTGGTTTGCTGAAACCAATTTAGAAATGAATTCAAGGCAGGGCGTGGGTGGCCAAAATCATGGTTTATTTTATTCTGCCACCCTTCGGCATGGTTTATTGTTCAGCAGCTTGGAGGTCCAACCAATTTTTTGTTAACAATCCAAATGTTGTCAAAATGGATCCAGGTGGGCACATTAAACTGCCCATGTAGCCATGTATTCTAAAAAAAGATATTTTTCTTATTTGGGTTTGCAAAAAAAGACATTTCCTTGTGTGATATTTCAACTACCAGATACCTTATAGTATGTCACCAAATTGGTCAATTTTTGGCAAATGATATGATCTTCATATGCCAGGGGTTACATAACCATTGCAACCAGGCATTCTGTACTAAGTTTGATGGCAACGTGGAACATGCCTTGATCAGATGAATCCTATGGCTCAATTGCCCATTTTTTTCCTCATAAGCTGCTTTCAGGCCATTTGACTCGAGCCAGTGCATCAGAAATTGACCAAAGTGAAATAAACATCCCCTGATATTTATGTTGGCTGGAAGTAGATGACGGCAAGCCAGCATTGCTGCTGATTCAAAATCCATTAGAATTGTGTGAAGAGTGCCAATACTATTGAAATAAATGGTTAAATTGTTGATCAAACAATGAAATAATTGTTTGCAGATTGTTGTTCAAAATTTGCATGAATGGCTTAGGGCCCACCTATCCATGATCCAGTATTCTAATTGATGAAGTGTTTCTAAATCCAAATCCGAGGTGAATACCAAAAAATCTTGTTCTTGATACAAGAGCAGACATTCATTCGCCAGATCTGGGTCATTATCCACTGAATGAGCTTCTGTGCCACATAAAGTTAAGCAATATTTGATGGGCAGATCGTGATGCTCCATTATAGGTATCAACATTTTCTGAAGTTGTTGTTAAAGACTGGAACCATTCTTTTTGTATGATCCTATTTCCATCTCTATTTCCTCTTGCATTCGCTGATCTGGTGGAAATCTGTTTGGAATTTGAGCCACAGATTCTCGAAAAGCATGAAGTGGAGCAATACCCTGTTCAGAACATTGCTTCCTTGTTTCTCGAGTCAATTTAAGCCCTTTGATTTCACATTTGATCTTTGGATTGCAGCCAGGAAAATGACCTATGGTTGAATCTGTCACAAATCTTTCATTTGGAACCATAAGTCTGGCTGACCCCACATTTCCAAGAGGCGAGCAAAATTTACAAACATTATTGGATAAATGCTTTGAAGATTTCTTTTGGAACAGGTAATATAATTGAGGATTTTGTGATTTGACAATTAGCAAAGTATTGTTCAATTCTTGACTAAGAAAATATTCAATAAGACCAAAGTCAACCATTTTTGTGAAAAAGAAAGGCAAATACTATATAGGAGTTTGTTGTGTTGATGTACCATTTCATCATTTACTCCCCCAGTCTAATTTGCATAAAAATAAAACTATTTTAAGCCCTGTTGGAAGGCCAACACCAGGGAAGACGTTAATGCCTACCTGAAGAAGCTTCATGCCGAACGCCTCTGGTTGTGCAAATGTGCATCGAAAAGAGCAAATCCAATTAACTATCACAAGTCAATCATTTCCAAAAAATGAAAATTAAAGATGGCATGATCAATTTACATGTTTCATGAATTTGGGTGCACCCCGCTTGCTTCACAAGGTTATATCTCATTGTGTTATGCCAAATTTTTATCCAAGATTCCACTTTGAAAAAATGGTGGCAATGTTGGGACAGTGGCGATGTTGGGATGGTGGCAGTGTTGGGATTTTTTGGTGGCAATGTTGAGATGGTGGCAATGTTGGGATGGTGGCAATGTTGGGATTGCGGCAATGTTGGGACTACACTGAAGCATGGAGCTTGGATATGGTACGCCCATCGTGGGGCACAGTGGAAATTGAGGCCTTTAAAAAGTGCGTTATTTGCATGTTTTTGCACTTTAATGACCCTGCACTCTATTGTCCGGTGCTCTAATGTCCTCGCACTCTATTTTCCGGCGCTCTAATGTCCCTGCGCTCTAGTGTCCCTCGGCTCTATTATCCTGTGCTCTAATGTCCGCGCTCTACTGTCCTGCGCTTTTGTTGCCGAGTCAAGCCGGGTATATACTTACCCATACGCACGTGTGCCGCCTTTTTTTTTTTTGCGGCCCGGAAATTGAACGCACAATCGTGCGCTGCATTGTGGCTGCCGGGCGAAAAATTTGCGGGCAAGTAGAAACCATTTCTACTTTTTCGCACATCTGTAATTCATGCGGATCACGAACCACATCCACAGTACAGTAAATTATTGTTTTTCGCCCATGGCGCACGATTGAACTTCATTTTCGAGCCCCCCCCCCCCCCCGTTGGCGCGATGCGATCGCATGCAAATATTTTTAGCTTGTTTCTGGTATGGGGGGAAAACTTTGGACTGTTTCCCAAGTTGGAAAAAACATTTTCAGATGCACGGTAGAAAATTCAAAACATATTACACACGGGAAATACATGGCTACTGTGCCTGGCGCATTTTAAAACGCAATGTCATACGTTCGGGGGAGGGGCACCGTTTTTTCCTCAAATGGGGTGTTTTGAGGAAAAAAATTTCGAAATGAGGAAAAAATTTGTGGGTATGGTTCTCATTGAGGAAAAAATTTGGGGGAATTCAAAACCGAAAAGATGCGTTTCCGGCGCTTCGCGCCGGTCATGGGTATAATCTTAACTAGCTTCTATCAGGCGCGGCCGTTAGCATATCATACTTGTAAACTATCGTTTTTTGCTCATGGCGCACGATTGTACTTGATTTTCCAGCCCTCCCTCACACCCTTACGCGTACGGTTAAGTATATTCAAATGCGGCCCGCAATGAGGCCGCATGCGCTTTTTTGGCTGAAGTATATTTTGACAACCCGCATTTTGGCCGCTCATTGGCAGGTCGCAAAACAGCTCCGCACGTGCGTACGGGTAAGTATATACCCAGCTTCACGAGTTTGGACCTCGCCCATTAAATCTAAACACATTTGGAAAACACGGGTGTATGTATACAACATATACCGGTGCACAACGTACTGCATAGGCAATGCCGGTATTATTATATAATGCCCAAGCACAATAGGCGTTGCTAGGCAACGGTTAAGCAGCTGCCTAATCGTATATGTAATAACGTAGCTGAGACCTTAATTAATTCTCATTCATTAGCCATTGCACTTATGACTATCAAACAAGGATATTAAGCATCCCCAAGGAGTCCACTCTATCACAGTTTTTTTAAATTCAATTATCTCAAACAGAAGTATGACCTATCTGCCGTTTATCTCCAAATCGGTTAATTAAGCCAATTAAGTTAATTTTCAAGATCTAAAAAAATTTTGACATCCTAAAATTATCTATTCAATGAAAAAAACCGCGTCAAGATCGGTCAAACGGGTTAGGAGCAAATCGATGGCAAACTACTTTCGCGATAAATAGAATACCCGGCAGTCATTATGTCCTCATATCTTTTCTATTTTATGCACGTCACAATGCAAGTCTCATGGCGACTCTTCAAGGGGCGAAGCTGTGCGTTTTTCGATGGTCATTTCTGCCCCCAAAAAAAGATTTTTGCACCCCTTTTACAATCTAATTTTTAACATTTTAGAACTTCCTGAAAAGCGTAAAATGCAGAACAGGGAAAAAATTTTATGCCAAATTATAAAGCACTGCATTCGAAATCTAATAAATGACCACGGAGGTTATTGACCATGGAGGTGCTTCATGCCTCGGCCGATACATTTCAAGTCTCGTAAATAGACAAAAAAAGCTAAAAAATGTGAAAATTTCCAACTTTCGGGTACTGTAGGTAAGCGAATTCTTTCTTTATGCAAGATGAGAATCGTCGTAATGTTCAGCTCACAGAACTTGTTCAAATATTTCACTTTTGAAATTTACAAAGTGTTGATGTTCCCACAATGGAGGTTGCAATTGTCAGAAAATTCAATTATAAGATGGTATTCAAACTCTAAGTCCTGCGGCTTATTAGAAGTACACGAATTTTCGTAATTTTTAGTCAGCAGATAGAAAATATTTTAAACTATTTATTGCATAGGGAAACTTTCGGTGCTTCTGAGTCCCTCTCCCTGCTGAGACAGCCAAGAGGCCCCCTGGTACGGTCTACGGGTTTAGAGAAAAATGCACGATGGCAACCTTAGCGCATCGTCACAGTTTGGTGACTTCCGTAAAAAATACAATTTTTGATCTCAAAATTTGATGTTTCGAACAGTATTGTACTCTAAATACGCCCTTTACACTAATGAATCTTACAGTAAATTGTAGCCCATTCATTCGCCTAATATAGGGTAAATTAACGGAACACGATGTCTGACACACCTAAACCTGCAAGAGTTGAAGAAAGTTTATGTCAAAAATCTAAAAATTCGTAAATTTTCAATTTTTGTCTTACTGTAGCTATGCAAGTTTTCACTTCCAAACAAAATAAATATCATTTACGTTTCTAAAGGCATTAAGTGACACCAAATATATGATTATCAGGTGAGGTTAATTTTTATTTATCGCAGCCTCTATATAAGGAAGCTAAATTTTTTCAGAAAGTGTGTTTCAATTTTAGTTTTAGTGTTTTAAGCATAAAAATTACATAAAACTCGAAAACCCGTAGAAAGATGTCATGTGTTTTTTAAAGTTTAAAAAATATTTTTACACTTGAAACATTGAACAATGAAACATTGAGCAATTTTACAAACCAAACTCACTTATAGGACGATTAAATTGATGACGAATATAAAAGCACACAAAATTCGTATATAAAGCAACGAATTCTCACTTGGTGAACGTGAAAAAAGTGTAAACTACTTAAAAAACGTTGTGAAAAAAGTGTAAAGTGACGATATCCATATCCATTCCCCATAATCAAAAGTCTCTCAACCCAAAAAATCACAGTAATATCTTTATTTACACCCATAACTATTTTTTGTGTAAAGTGCGTTCATTTAATTCCCCTGGGTTGAAAATTTCTTCCCCCAAAAAATTTTTGAAACACATTGGTTTACACTTCGTATAGTCTTCATTTATAGTTACCGTATCCTTTGAATTCCCCATGGTCAGAAACCCTTTTCCCAAAAAACGCGGATACGTTTGTTTACATTCAGGATACTTTTTTGAGTGACGTGACTGCATCCATCGAATTCTCTGTAGCCGAAAACCCCTTCCCCCAAAAAATCGCAGAAATACATTTATTTACATTTTGGATAATTTTTTGTGTAAAGTAATCGCGTCCGTTGAATCCTCTGTGATCTAAAAGCCTTTCGACCAAAAAACCGCGGAAATACGTTTGTTTACAGTCGGGATAATTTTTTGTGCAAAGTGACTGCGTCCGTTGAATTCCTCATGATCGGAAACCCGTTCCCCCCCCCCCCCCCCCCCGATAAATGACGGGAATAGCTTTATTTACATTCTTAATGATTATTTTATAAAATTACTGCGTTCATTGAATTCCCGACGGTCGAAAACCCCTTCCACCGAAAAATTGCAGAAATACGTTTGTTTACTTTCAGGATAATTTTTTGTATGACGTGACTGCAATCCATCGAATTCTCCATAGCCGAAACCCCGTTCCCCCAAAAAATCTGACAAATATAATTTTTTACACCCAAAACTACTTTTTGTGTGAAGTGACTGCGTCCATAGAATTCCCAGATAATCGAAAATTTCTTTCCCCAAAAATCGTTGAAATACATTTGTTTACACTTAGGATAATCTCTTGTGTAAAGTGGCCGCATCCATTGAATTCCCCGCGTAGAAAACCTCTCCCACCGAAAATTCGCGGAAATGGGTTTGTTTACACTCAGGATAATTTTTTGTGTAAAGTGACCGCGTCCATTGAATTCCCCATGATCAAAAACTCTAGCACCCCGAAAAGCTGGTTCTATGCTGTTCGAATTGAAACTGCAGGAAATTCTGGCACCGTAGTGCAATTTACTGGAAAAAATACTTTTTTGGAGCCGTGTGTATATTATATAACAAAATTGTAGAATTTCGGTGGTTTTCGGGACTTTGGGCCGTGGTATATTTAGATTGAGGCCATATTTTCAAAAAAGAAAAAAGTATAATCTGAGGGACACCGGGTAGATGCATGGGACGAAGTATCGAACTCGGGAATGCTACACGCAATGTGGGGCATGCTGGAACTAAAAACCCCAAAAAAGGTCGTTTTTCGCATGTTTTTGGGGCTTCACCGAGCACCATTCGCAGATGAAGGTCAAATGATGACATGCCCCCCCATAGTTTGTCCATAAGTCGGGAATTATGAAACAACCTAAAGTTACTCTTACCGTTTTGGCTCTAAAGGGGGGGGGGCGCGAACTTGGGGCTCCAAGTATATTATAGGTTGTCGCTACCGCACCACCAATGATATGATACTATAGTTTGTTTTTTATGAAATGCTTCTAGATTAAAAAAGAACAAAAATCAACTATGTCGTTAAAATTGAGTACACAAAGCTTTCACATTAAGATTTTTCATTCAAAAAATGGTTAAAGATCGATTGAATAAGCTCACAAATTTTCATTCTCACGTGACGAACGGTTCAGCAGAAATTGTAAAAAAACTATAATAGTACTTGCTTTCCACTTTTATAATTTAGAGGCATTCCAAGAAAAACGGAGCATAGATGTCCAATTTCAATTTCCAGGCAATTTTACAGTTGGTCATTATGCACTCTCCAGAGTACAGGTTTACTAGAAATTGTACTCATTTTTATAGTTTCACAAGTCATAGGATGGTCGGTTTATGAATCGGCTGTGATTCAAATCTGTACGATTGTAATGTCTTATGTATGGAAAAAATTTACCTAAAAAATCTGTACCAATTTATCATACAATATTTCATTTGGGATACCATTTTATTTGCTCAGGACATGAGTTTATTTAATTTCCATGAAGATTTTTTCTTTGAAACGCAATTTCATTTGTTTGGAATGCTAATTTTGTTGTCCAAAAACTTTAACATACTAAATTTTAAAAGTATTCATGAATTTTAAAAACTTTTATAAAAATTTTAAAAGTTCCAACAGTTTCATATATAAAACATACGTACAAAATATAAAATTTTAATTTGTAAAACTTATTCTTTGTATGTAATCCCTTGACACTTTCAAAATGAAAACAATAAATTTTAAAATTCTGATTTTTTGTAAATTTTTTATGCGTAAAGCCCTAAAACCCTAAGTTTTTACATATTTTTAAAGTTGTTACGCTTTTATACATCAAAAATTATGTAAAACGTTAAAGTATAAAAGTTTTAAAAAGTGAGAAGTTTACAAAGTTTACAAGTGAGAAATTAATTTCAAACTTCAAAAAACACACGGCACCCTACAGGTTTTACGGTTTTACATAATTCTTTATACATAAAACCCTAAAGCCCTAAAAACTTAAAGATGTTCATATCAGAAAACTTGGGGTTTTAGGGTTTTATGCATAAAAAATTATGCAATATCCTAAAACCTTAAGACCCCAAAGGTTTTAAAACGCCTATGTCCCAATAGTTTAAGGGTTTTTGTATGAAAATTTGTACAATTTTGCAAATTTTAAACAATTTTTACATGAGAAAATCATTTTTTAGTTAATTGTCAATGTATTGGTTGACTGCTTTTTTTAATTTTTGCTCGCCTCGAGCTAACTTCAGCATTTTTATATTAAATTGGTTAGCTAATTAACTTAGTCGACATCGAACGTCCTGTATATTCAACATCCTGGGGTTCAATCATCGGTTTTACCTGCTTTTACCGTACATTCTATAGTGATGTAAAATTTTGCCAGGTGACCATACTTCCTACAGTAATGTGGAATTATACATATTATGATCTACGCCCTCTGTATCACATAGCGTATCATACGAATTCGGATAGAATTTCATGCTCGCCTTTGTATTCTACACCACCCTGTATTGTCCCGCACGTTATAAGCGGCCTTTGTCGAGCCTATCATTATAACTTGGATATATTTTGTGTACCCTCATGGGTGTATAACCACTTCTGTTTTCCAAATTGATATCGTAATTCGAACTAGATATAGCCATACATTTGGAACGGCTCTTTTCTATTTCTAATTAAGTGTCTCTGAACTTGATCTTCTCGCCAATCTTCATCCAGTACCTCGTCTAGAAGATCTACAGTAAATCCAGTCATTTGAAACAATATTTTCTTATCAGCCCACCACTGTGCAGGTTCGGTAAGTTGAATTTTCACTGAAAAATTTCACAATTTAGCTTCGCCCATCTTTCTTCATACGGTGGTGAGCTATATTTTGTTTAGCCCGCTGCTTAGATACAGTTTGTCCCACATTTTGACCGCGGGTTTAGCCTGCCACTCAGTCCTAACGTCGCCTCAAGATTTTACCTCGACTTTAACCTATTATTTGGCCCGAGATTTGAGCCGACATTTAGCCTCAAGTTTAGCCTCCCAAATATCCCTTCATTTGCCCCGTGATTTACCCCGTGATTAACAGTCAATACTGTTCCGCCTGATAAAAAATTTTCGGAATTATTTTCCTTATTAAAGTGTATCAATTTTATCAAAGGGACTTGAGCTTTAGCTGAGGTCTCTAGCTAAACGCTATGTGTTATACCACTGCTGTTAAGGTGCTGCCGCTGTAGCTATACACACAAAACATATCCAAAAAGTTAAGCTGTGGCACTACAGCTCGCTGCTCGGCTGGGGCTTATATAAATCTTTTTGGTGAAACCGGGCTCATAGATTTTTCATTGCATCAGAGGCAATTTTTTAGATTATCGTCGAGCCGCTTTACTCGACATCGTCGATAGCGAAAATCTGTCCAAATCGAGTTTAGAAACCGTGACGGCTCGGTTAATCTCTCAACAAGCCATGCAAACGCTATGTCGACTGAAAATTATTTTCGAGGGCGAGCCTTTCTTTTGGACGTTTGTGAAGAACCGACCACAATTCTTCGTCAAAGGAGGCGTTGTGTACGACTTTGTGACCAACAGCACTGGTGATCCATCGTGGAACGTTAAAATCGGTGATCATTTTCAAATTTCGGTACTATTTCCGAATTTGGTAAGATTTAACGGTCTAAGTGAAACTTGCTTCAATAATGAAATTTTATGTAAATAAAAGTATACGCAGTAAGGGCACATTTTCTCATCGGAATAATCATGGTCTATCAACTTACCGGCAACAGACGCAAAGCGAGAATCGCAATGACTTCAAAATCATGCATTGAAAGTGTCATTTTTCGGCTTGATTCTGATTCTGAATTATGAATTCTGAATTATGCCGAAATGCTACGGTGCTTCAAAATTTGCCATTTTGTTACGCCAAATTGAAGGGAATGAGTCGTTGGGTACATTTTTAAAATTATTGTTATTGAGAAGAATTTTTGGGACTTTGTGATCAGTTTGAGAAAAATACCTTTAGGGTATCCACATAAGTTTTGAAAATGTACTGCATAGCTGATTTGAAAGTATGAAATCGGCAAAGTTTACAACTACAGGGCACAGAAGAAATATACATTTATAGTACATGTGTAGTAATTCGCATTTACTTTGCCGTTGGAATAATTGATGTCAAAGAAAAAATCTGATTTTACCTCCACCTAAATCCTAGATTGTGTTTTAAGACAGTTCAAAATGTCGAAAATGAGCCGTCAAAACTAGAAAAATTTTGTTTAAGAGCACTCCTGAGCACCTTATCATCGGATGCCGCAGAATTTTATTTTCTTATTTTATAGCATGTATCTTTACTGTATTAGTAAAATTTTCCTCACGATTTTTGTACTATTTGGGGAGCTGCACAGCTCAGAAGAAGGCATACTCAGGGAAATCACTCAGAAGTCACTGCATTTTCTAGGTGGCCCTTGTCTAAACGGACTATAGTTTGATGCACTAATTGTCTTACAAATGAACATTTTACACACTGCAAGGAAGTTTAAACTGTCAAAAATGAGAAGAAAAAAATGTTTCAATATTTCGGAAGTACAATAAGGATACACGTAGTGTTCAGAAAGATATCTTTTTGTATCTTTTTTTACAAGATAAAATATATTTTTATCTTTATCTTGCTATTTTCCCATCTTTATCTTATCTTTATCTTTTTGTTTTCAAAAGTTCATCTTTATCTTTTATTTATCTTTTTGACGTTGTTTATCTCGCTGAATAAGATAAGAATGTTCATTTTATAAATTTCTCCCAAAATTTACATTTGTTACGAATTATGGCAAAATCGATTTTTTCGGTAAATCGATTATATTGATTACAATAACGTGAAAAGTTTTTCAGAACAAAAGGCGGAATAATGATGAAATCCATATAACGCAAAGCATACATTGTAATAATGATGAAAATCTTAAAAGTAAAAGCATAACAAAGTGACTACAGTGCCATAAAACGTTTCGGAAGATGTGTACACCTAATAGCTTCAGGAACTGCTGCCGTGACCAAATATAAGTTTTTGAATCCAAAATAGCAACGATCAGGAAAATCCCGAATATTGGCCACATTAAATAGAACTAGAAAAGCGACCAATAGTACACACTTAATCTTTTATAATTAATATATTTGATTGCATGGAATACCCATGGCATTTTCGGTATCAGCTGGTTCCCTTAACTCCATAATTGCCAACTTTGTACACGGTTTTCCTTGATTCGTTTTTTCACTTAAAAAGAACCATATATGCGTTAGCGATGTGTTTTTGAGCTTTTTCGGTCATTCTGATATATATAGAGCCGTTAGTTTTACAAAATTAAGGAAACAATTGAAATCTGCGAGTTCGCAATCTTCTTTGAAGGCGTGGTGAAGAAAATTTTCCTGAAAATTATCCAGGGGCCGGTTTCACTAACTAAAACTGATAATCATTCCGACATCGGCATTAAGTGCTTGAAATTGAGTTTCAGCTGAGCGCAACGTCGGTTTCATCTTTTTCGGGTTTCACTAAAAAGTTCGAGCTCGGGATTAGCTGAACCTGAAGTTTAAGGCTGAGCTCGATCGTAAAAATAAAAACACGTAAAATGTGGCATGTCATTTATGTTATATGAACGGACATGTTAGAAAAACTGTAAAACTGAAAAAAAACCAATGAGGGATGTTTTTTTGGAAAATGATGTGAAAAAATGTGAAACATGGGTACACATGCTCGTATTACATGAAAAGGTAACGGCTGGATGACAGGACACAATAAAATGTGCAAAAATAAGGCCAGAAATTTGAAATATTTTATTTTCTTCTCCGGTTACATTTATTGATTATTTCACCATTTGTACGTTAGAACCAAGTTGAAGAAGTAGGGCCGTCTGACTGCTGGTCTCAAGAACCAGGTTCGATTCCAGGTGTAACCCGAAATTGAATTTCTGGTAGCTGGCCCGGGCAGACATAGCCTTTCATCCTCTCGAGGTAGATAAATTGTGTACGTGAGCTTGGAACGCTGCTTGCCGGGGTCTACTCAGCCCAGCTAGCATGTTGGCGATAGTGCCGCGAATTAGGAGGTGGGCCTATTCCACTTTGAGGTAGGTGGCCGATCAATTCCTGCTCGTCAAAGAGCACGTCTCATATAAGGTTGGCACTTATATGACGGTATAGTCTTGTAAAGCCTGCCTTTCCGGCTATAAGAAAATGGATAGGTGTACACGCAAAAATTAAAAAAAAGGTTGAAAAAGTAACGACCTTATAATTCCGCACCACTCATAAAATTCAACTGATTTGTCCTATCCTGAAAATTTCTTTCACGTTTCTTAAAACGACGATTTCTGAACGATTTCTGAAGGTTTCTACTTTCCCTATGATAAGTACACGATTTCTGAAGGATTCTACTTTCCCTATGATAAGTTGAAAATTAATCATATCTCAAAATGAAATATTTTGAGTAATTTCATGCGCTGAGTTCCATGGTATCATTGGTTATGCTTGAAAACGAAAATTCACGCCGCTACAGTGTGCCAAAATTTGAAAATTGATCTATTTTTGGTATTTTTCAGTGCTCTTGCAAGCCATCTCGTTAATGACATATTTAGTGGCGCTAAACATCATTTTTGTATCAACTTTCAGAATGTGCGGACATCTAAAGCTCCCAAAACGGTACATTAGTTTGATTGAAATTTTAACACAATATGTCAGACATTAGTGGCTACAGAAATCAAGAAAAAAATTCTGCGGCATCCTATGGGAAAGTGCCCAAGTAAGGCTCGAATTGACTTTTTCATTTCATTTCGACTTACTTTTCGACACTTTAAAACAGCATAAAAGGTGTAAAGTAAGGGATTGAAAATACTTTTTCATACCTGAATATAGAGCACTGTCTTCTGCATGTAATGGATATTTGGCTACGGAGTAATCCCTTTTATGAGCTCGGATACTTTGAAACACGTATACAGACTGGAAAATATTAAAAATTGTAAAAATTCCTAAATTTGTGATACTGTAGCTACGTGAACTTTGATTTTTATGCCAAATAAATGCTACCACGATACTCAGCGTGTAAAACTACCCAAAATATCTTTTTTCAAGATATTATTAATTTTCAACTTATCATAGGTCAATGGAGCAGAAGGTAGAATCTCTCAGAAATCGTGTCTTAATATATCGATTTATCAATCGATAACGCAAAAAATTCATTTTTAACAATCAACGGTAACAAAAAAACAAAAAAGTTCAGACTAGGAAGATTAGCTTTTGTGTGTGGTTGAAGCCGACTACAGGATCAGGATTAAATGAGAAATGTTAATGAAACTCAACATCTCGAGCTCAAGACGATCTCTACCTTAGTGAAACTGCTGAAACCGAGGTTTCATTTTTTTTAGTCGAGATAATCTCGAGTTCGACCTTAAACAACTTAAGTGTAATCTGCCCCAGGAAGTCAATGACGTTGAACTACATGAGAAATTTTCTGTTAAGGTATCTATAGTCTGTTTTTCTTGAAATGCTTCTAAATAATACGAGTGGAAAGCAAGTAGTATTTCACCTTTTCATGATTTTCTGACGAGCAATATATCATATAGGTCCGGAAATTTCTGAGCATACTGAGCTCACCTTTAACAATTTTTCGAGTGAAAAATTTTATGGTAAAAGCTCTATGTAAACGATTTTGGCGACAGTACTGATTTGTGTCACTTTTCTATTTGGGAGCAATTTATAAAAAACAGACTATATAATCTGTTTTTCTTCAAATGATTCTAAATTATACAAGTGGAAAGCAAGTCCTGTTTTAGATTGTTACTGTTTTCTGGTAAACCATTCGCCACATGAGGCTGAAAATTTGTGAGCTTATTCAATCGATCTTTAACCATTTTTTGAATGAAAATTCTACTGTGAAAGCTTTGTGTACGCGATCTTGACGGCATAGTTGATTTTTGTTCTTTTTCAATTTAGAAGCATTTTATAAAAAACAAACTATATGATCAAAATTAATGAAAAAAATTATGAAACGTTCGTTGACTTCGAGCAGTACGATGAAATGGTCGACCATCTTTTGTTCTAAAGGGTTATTTTCTTCGAAAAGATAAGCATTCTTTATTTTTTCGTCCAAAACGATGAGCTTCCCATGGCTAGCCGCACGTTAGCCTTATGATTGGAAAATATTTTGGAGGACACCATCGGCTACGGCATAGCCATATGGTCAACGATTTCTGGCGAAGCCAACGATTACAGCTCACAAGTTGGCCAGGGGTATCTTGCTTGACCTATTTATTCAGATTGTCTGCCACATTGCTCCTCATAATTCATTAAATTTAATGAAAATTGATGTTTTTATTTCAAAAACATTCCACTAAAATATTTCAATAACATCAGGAAAACTTGCTGTGTCACTATCACAGTACAGCAAATCTAATTTTTGATCTGAATATTGATAAACAGAAGAAAGTAAATTACCAAAATTCAGGCTGGAGGTCCGAAATTTGGGGCTATTGCTGGATCTTGGATCCCCACTTATCTCCCTTTTACATGGTGTCCATCGGACGATCGATAGTCACAAGTTCAGTAGAGGTTAGCAGAGAAATGACTTTTCAGTATTCACTTGCCTCGTACGTTTTTGTGTTTTGATATTTTCAGTATTATGGCTGCAGTGCAATGTCCGTTTGCCAATACTTTTGCTGCATCTTATTTTTATCTTCAAGCTGTTTTGTTGGCCCAAAGACGATCCTTTGAAATTGAAATTGTGTACGCCGCGCCTTGGCCATTTCGAAATTAAACCGTCTATTGCGCACGACATTCAAATTAAAATGACGGTGACGGGTAGCGGTCACAAAAGCGAAAGATCAATCGACGAAACTCTGAGTATGGATCAAAATCCTGGGATCGAAGATAGAATGACCACGACTAGCGCTGAGACTTTCGACAACGATAACTATGCTTGATTTGCCACCAAAAGGATGGAAATGAAAAACATTGCTCGTCAAATCACAATTTTTAATACCACATTACAACAGTCGTCTACCTGTATACTAATAAACTGACTTTTGACTAATCTGTAACGTTTTATCATTCTTTTTTCCGCTGTATACTTCTTTAGTGATTTGAAACAAAAAGTATAGTGTTTTGTTCCAGATCGATATTTCAACGGATGAAGATTATCCGATTTTTTCACGAGAAGATTCAAGGTGTAAATTCTCAATGGACACAGATATAGCAGATTTGGGCCGTTTTTTCAGACACAATTTCTGAGAGGACTCAACTTAGTTCTAATGAGTAAAAATTTAAAACTACCTGAAAATCACATATCTGGTGTAACTTGATACGCTAGGAACGAAAATGGTACTCATTCCGTCTGACAATTAAAACTCGCATAGCTACTATAAAACAAAAGTTATTTTAGATTTTTGACCTGCACTTCTTCCAACACGCTGTTTAGGTACGTCAGACATCGTGTTCTGAAAATTTATCCAATATTAGACCAATTGATGAGCCACCATTTACTGTAGAATTCATTAGTGTAAAGTGAATATTAGGAATACAGTGGTACTCAAAACATCAAATTTTGAGAGCGAAAATTGCCATTTTTTCACATAAATCACCATATCTACTGCTAAAGCTCAGAAGCACCAAAAAATTCCCTATCCAATAGATAGTTTACGATGTCTTCTACCTACCGACAAAAAATTACGAAAGTTCGTGTACTGCTAGAGGGTTGCACAACCTGGAGTTTAAACACTATCTTATAATTGTATTCTCTGGTAATTCCAACCTCCACTGTGGAATTATTACAGCTTGACAAACTTCAAAAATGAGATATTAGGGCAAGTTGTGCAGGCTGAATATTAATATAATGCCCAAATTGCATAAACAGTAAAATTCGCCGGGCTACAGTATTTTTTTAAATTTTTTTTATAAAGAAAACAACACACACAAAAGAGGGAATACAACAGGTACGAGATATGCTTGTTTTGAGACGAAAAGGGGAACTCATCTTGTTTATTTGTTTTCTGAAGTTGCAGGACTACAGACCTGCACTTCATTTTCTGTAAATTTACTTATAGAGTCACATACCGAGTGACTAGATAATATTTTTCTGAAAAAGGTATTTTGGGACTTGAGGAAAGTGATAAATATATTTAAGTTTGCCACTTCCTCGTTCCGTCTAGATTTATATATATATATAATTTGGCCAGCAGCAAGATCAAAACGCCTGCTTTCCTTTTTGTATTGGGCGATTCGTTTCCGACATAATCAAGAATTAAGGCCCTGTCATACTTCTCCGCGAGGTATCACGCGGCCCCGCGCGGCGCCGGTTGTCCTATTCATACTAAGAAGCGGCGCTGCGCGGTACCGCGCGTTAGCGCGCAGTGCCTTGTCATACTTCGCAGCGTAGTACCACACAGCACCGTACGGTGCCGCTTTTTTACTTTTGGATTTTGCTCTTCTCAAAAAATGTGTATTGCTCGTCTTGACAAATGAAAAGTACGAAAAATGCGAAAAAAGCGAAAAATAAAAATCAATCATTCCTGCACGGTTCAAATAGAAGCTTGCAAAAAAGCCTAGTCTAAAGATTTTGGGCTCTTGCTTCAATTTGCTTCTCATTCCAACGATTAATAGCTCTTGAACTGCTGAGAAATATCAATTTGTATAAATTGATTTTGAAAAATTGAATATATATACACGATTATTCATTCACATATGTGCTATATACAGGATCCAGATCTGATCTGGGTACGGTCGGACCAGCTGTTTAGGACCCAGTTTCAAAGTGGATCCATCTCCTTTCCCTAGTATTCAGGAAATCGGGACGTTCAGGTAATAGAGACTAATGAATTTTTCGGGGAAATAGGAAATTTATTCCTTATTTGGGGAATCGGAACCTACGGGGAATATGGACTTTCGGACAATTAGGATATTTGTGGAAAAGACACAATCGGAATGTGTGAGTACACTTGCTGTAGGAACATGTTTACACCTACTTTGCATATTCATAATTTTTACACATTAATGTCTTCATTGCAAATTGAGTGATCAACTCCTTAGTAAATCTTCATTAAAAATTAAGTAATAAATTTGGTAAAATAACTTGACAAGTGTCAGAATTCACCATTCAAGTGAAAAATATGATTCAACTACATTTATAGATGTCACAGTATGCAACGATGTGTTCCAACAACAGTATGCTGCAACTTTAGAACACATAACTTGTTCGAAAATTTCGGTTCAGTTGAAACATGATGGCGGCACTGCGTGGCGCCGCAAAAATTAAAAAAAACCTATTCATGCTTCAAAGGTGTCTGGCACCACTTTTTAGTATGAATAGAACAACCAGCGCCACATGGGGTTGCGCAGTGCCACACAGTACCGCATGGTGAAGTATGACAGGGTCTTTATGCTTCTAATGTTCAAGTGTTGGCATATACCTAAGTTCTTAACAAATTGCTTTTTCAACTGACACCAGAATCGCTCCACTGCTTTGCATTCACAGATTATATGTATTATGTCTTCTTCTTTTTTACATTGCATACATTCTCCAGATTCTTTCAACTTGTATTTTTTTAGTAAAGAATTTGTAATTAATATATTGTGCAGAATTCTGAACTGGAATTGTCTGTATTTGTTCGGTATTTTTTCTTCCTGCAGTACTCTCCATACCTGTTCCATTTCTGACACTTTCATTGTTGGAAATATTTTTCCCATGCTAGCTCTCCTTTAGGCTTACTTGCTTTTGCATGCTTCATATTCCTTTTAGTACCCATTATTTGTCTTATATTTAACTCTGGTGTTTCAAAAATCCACTCATCCTTTTTTATCTTCATTGTTTTCAACAGTGCTTTCCAGTTCTTCGGTATGGCATGGATTACTTTAATGTAATCGAACCATCCAATGGTACACCCATCCTGTTTCAAAGCTTCTTGGTTTTTGATAGCCCAATTTTCGTCTAACCAATGAAAAAAATATTTGTATTTCGAATTTTCCAGACTTCTGATAAACATTGATTTTTTTCCAATAGTGATGAATCGATTATTGTTTATTCTCTGGATTAGTACTTGTTCTGGCGTCACTATTTCAATACAAAAATTTGTTGGAATATATCTTATTGTTTGAATCACTTGTTCATAGAAAGGAGAGATTCTTACATCTAAAGTTTTCAGACCTGCAATCCCTCTATTTTATAAAGGCATCTTGTTCCTATCGCCTTCCATTTTCCAGGAGAATTGATCCATTGGGACATCCATTTAGAATTCAGTGAGGTCACAACCGCCTCCATATCTGGCATTTTGACCTCTCCTATATTATAGTCTTGTATCATCACATTTGATTTTACTTTTGTTTTTGTATTATTCCACATAAAACTATTTTACATTTTCTACAGTTTTTTTATGGTTTCTTTTTCAACAGTCAATTTAGTCAGGCTATAGTTTAACTTCGAGATTACTAGATAGTTTCAAAGTGTTACTTTTCCATAGAAAGTTAAATTTCTGCTTGCCCATGTATTACATATTTTTTGACACTTTTCCACCTTGTCAGCAAAGTTTTTTTTGTACATGATTTTTTTGTTGTAAAAAAAATGTGTTCCCAATAAATTTATTGTGCTAACCACTGAACATTTGCCTGGTTTCTCTTTTCTGTTTTTGTTTTCGCCAAGTCCCAATACTTGTGTTTTTTTTCAAATTTATTTTTAGTCCTGATACCTTTGAGAATGAAGTAATATGGTTCAGTGCTTCTTCTAGGTCATGTTCATTATTAACTAACATTGTTGTGTCATCTGCGTACATTGAAACTTTGTGCACTTGTTCTCCAATGAGTATGCCTCTGTATGCTTTAGATTGTCTCAGACGAATGCCATATGTTCCATTGCACAGATAAATAAATAAGGTGTGATAGGGCAACCTTGTCTCACTCCTCTTTCAAGTTCAAATCTTTTTGAAGAGTACCCTTGGTTGACCACCACTGTCTCTGCTTTGTTATAAAGTGTTTGGATCCAAGACAAGAAATGCCCTCCTATATTAAACTTATGCAGTGCCTTCATTATGAAGTTTCTTTTAGCGAATCGAAGACTTTTTCTATATCTAAAGCTACTAAGTATCCTTGAATATTTGAAGAGTCACATAATTCTATTAAGTCCATCAATTACTTAATGCCT
Organism: Romanomermis culicivorax; assembly: GCA_963922205.1. Taxonomy (NCBI): domain Eukaryota; kingdom Metazoa; phylum Nematoda; class Enoplea; order Mermithida; family Mermithidae; genus Romanomermis; species Romanomermis culicivorax. Next base: position 423,481 of record CAWUHX010000167.1, on the reverse strand, counting down.
TCGCCTATGTAGCGATTTGGGACAAAACCTTTTTGATCTTGGTTTATAATTGTTTTTATCAGTGCTTTTAGTCGCGAGGCCATTGTCTTTGCTAGAATCTTATAATCTACATTTAGTAGTGATATAGGCCTCCAGTTTGACAAATCTAAATTTTCCTTATTTGGCTTTGGTAATAATGCAATTGTGCTTCTCCTCTGGGAATCAGTCATTTTTCCCTGTTCGAACTTAAATTTTAAAGCAAGGGCTTCTTTATAATAAGCATTAAATTCGTGTAAAATCCAACTGCTAACCCATCATCGCCAGGCGATTTCCCATTTTTCATGGAATTTAAAGTATTCAAGTATTTCACATCACTTATGTCTTTTTCCAACATTTCTTTTTCTAATTCAGCTATTTGTGGATATATTTCCATATTTTCTTTTGTGATATAATATTCTTGCTCCACATTGTCAACATTTCTCTCCTGATACAATTGCTTGTAATATTCGAACATTCTTTCTAAGATCTTCTTTGGATTTTCGATTGTACTTCCATCATTATTTTTTAATTGACTTATGCTCTTTATATTGAAGTTTCTTTTTTCCATATTCAAAAAAATATCTAGTTGGCTTTTCACCCATTAAATTCCATCTTATCTTGACTTTTTCCAGAGCAAATTTACTTTTTTTCATTATCAAATCAAGTTCTGTTTTAATTCTATGTATCTTTCATTTTCTCTCTCAGTTTCACATTCATCCATTCGTTCCCATAAGATGTGTATATTTTTTCTCAGCTCAGATTCATAGCTCTTGGCTTTCCTAGCTTTTTCTTTTGAGTATTTTATTGTTTCCATTTTGATTTTTAATTTAGTATACTCCCAGGTTTTTGCAGCATCTAATTTATTTTCTCTTGTTTCTTTCAAAGTTCTTTTGACTACTTCAGCTAGCAATTTTTTATATACCTCATCTTTTGTTAGGGTGTTATTGAAGTGCCAAAAGCCTTGGCCTCGTTTTTTGAAGATTCTGCCTATTAGTTGAAAACATATTCCATTGTGATCCAAAGGCATTCCACTTATAATGTGGCACTGGCTCACTTCATTAATTAATTTTTCAGATGCAAAACAAATAATCTAACCTGCAACCAACTGATGATTTAAATTGATACCATGTGAACCTTTTTTTGGCTCGGTTTTTATTTCTAAAAGTATCTGCTAAATCACAGTTCATTAGAAACTGTCGAAATTTCGAATTTGATCTACATTTGTTTAATAGATTTCCTCCTGTTTTGTACAACTTAGAGTCTAGAGTCAAATTAAAATCACCTCCAAGAATAGTAGGGAGACCTTTTTTGTTAAAGTTTTTTAACTTATCAAAAATCTCATCCCAGAAATGCAGTTGCTCTTCCTCTTTGACTGATGCATAAACATTGACTAAAATTAAAGATGCATCATCCAGTCTTAATTCTAAAAGGATGTATTGGCCTTTTGTATCTCTATAATTTTGGACAACTGAATGCATGAAAGTATTTTTCATCAGTAGCATAACCCCTTTACTATTTTTTTCTCCATTTGAAAAATATATTGTATCATTAGCACAACGCCATTCAAGCCTCAATCAGTTTTCTATCGATCTAACAGTATATGTTTTTTGTAGAAAAATGATTTCATAATTTTTACAGTAACTGAATATTGTCTTCCTTTTCATCTCTCAATTGATCGTCTTTACATTTAGTGAAAAAAATCTTTAAGTTATAAGACATAAAATTGATGCACTCTCGGGTCTATTCTAAACTTCTCTTCTCATCTTATTTTTGTGTGGAAGACATCCACTTGTTTAAATCTTTAAACAAAAAAAACTTTTCTGAAATTTCCTTTTGTTATATCATGAAAAAAGAATACTCTGAACACATTGTGAACAGAGCTTGAGTATAAACTGTGGGTTCAAGTACTCCCGAAGGAGCTCAAAGATGGTGCATCTGCCTGGTATTCCATCTAACTACGATTATCCCATCTAGCTAGAATGGTTAATTAATTCAACAAAGAACACAATATGATCAACAAATAAGATGAAAAAAATGGTAATTTTATCACTTTTAATATATTTTTTATCATCTGTTTTTTTTGTTTTCTACACTTTTCCTCCCATTGATTTTTTGTAAGGTCATCAGCCCAAATAACAGGTGGTTTTCTGTTCTTATTGAAAGTTCCTAAATTCGGAAGATAACCTGCAGCCATCGATTTCATTTTGTATATCAAAAAAATAATCTTCAGCTGACGTGGAACACTTCCACCCTTTGAGGCAAAGGCCCTGATCCATTCGAAGCCAAAATTTTTGACTGTGTCCTCAGGAGTTTTCATTACCAGGTTGAAAAACTTACATAGCTGCTCCTTTGTGTCATCCTGTTTCGCCTTAACATCCATAGGATATAAATCGAACGGAAAATTGTATAACCAGGCAATTAGTTTACCACCAACTCAATCCATTCAACACAATTTTCAACAATTTCCATTCATTTTTCCATTGTCTCATTTAAACTTCTCATGGATTCTGTTGCCATCAAATTTTCACCTACTTTCGCAAATTTTGTGGCCATGTCAGTAACTTGTTCATCATTTTTTTGTTTGTAGGCCATAATTGTGTAAATTTATATTGAAGTTTGGAATATTATTGTATTAGACGTCCAATAGAAGTAACTTTATTGCTGGCAACTGTTGTTGGACACATAGTGGCCAGAGAAAAAAAATATACTGCTCATTCATTGGTTGTATTCAAATTTTTTGTGAATGCAGACATGGGCATGCAGCACATGCATTTGTTGTGCAGGTCTTTCCTTAAGAGGCGTAAGAAAAGATTGGGTCTGAACTGACCTGTTAGAACTGATCCCTTGGCTAAACCTCGGTGATAGTGCAACAGTCCGGTTATCCCCAGACCTACAACAACAAAGATAAACCTAACTCTAAAGAGCGGGGCCTTACCAAGGACCTCCGCAGTCTCCTAGATGAGACAAGGAATCCCCTCAGGGATAAACTTACTTGGGTATAACCCGTAAGGGGTTTCCCAAAGCTTACCTGATGTAAGCCGGCGCCTGGGCCTCTGGCCCTCCGCCCTCGTCGATGCGATTAATCTAAATAAATAAACGAATGTATTAAACAATATGTTCGACGAAATATGTAAAAGAATGTGGGTATACCACAGTAGATAACTCATAAACAAACACGTTGCTGGGAAAAATTGTATTTGGGGACGCCAGCAAAATAGTCAAAATATTATAAAAACAAGATAAAGTGAAGAATAATCTTCACTATCTTTTTCGGTCTTTCTGTGGCGCTCCATTCTATGCAAATGTCTGCGCCGCTGGTCGTCCCTTTCGTCGATTTGCATGTCGATTTCCCCACACGAATTGGCATCAACAGGGTGCCCAACATCCCTCGCGCGTCGAAACCGACCTACGGGAGGTAGAAAAAAAAACTTTTGGCCGGGTTACCCCGGCATTAAAAAGAATTAATCAAAAAAAAGAAAAAATCTACAATTCCGGCTGACTCCTGATAAACAGTTTGTCTCACTCGGACTCCCGTTTCACAGTCTGTCCTAATAGAACTCCTGTGCTGGTCGTTGGACACAACGAATACCAAGGGCTTCGCCGCAATGGCTGGCAAGTGACGCCCATTTTGACCTCGGCGTTGATGGAATAACCTCCTGCCCTAAGGAGTACGACGTAAACGTCGGTGCCGAATGTGGCCGGTTTCGGGCTCGGCCGCTCGGTCTGCATGCTGTGTCAATTCGTTGGCCGTGGGTCTAACCGCATGCAAATCGATTTCCCGCGTCTCTATTTTTCTAAATTAAACTAAAATACAAGATTATATTACGATACAAAAAAAAGACGACGCGGGAATGTACGGATATCACAAAATTTTAAAATGCGCTAAAATTGAGCAAAAAATGTGGCCAAAAGTTTTAAAATATTTTTTACGGTTGCGTTTTGCACCGGTTTTGTCAAAAAAGAAATTTTTGATGGCCAGCAGCACCGAAAATAATGTTTTTGGATTTTTTTGTTTTTTGATTTTTTTGGATTTTGTGATTTTATTAGTGTTTTTGGATTTTGTGTTTTATGAAATAAGTAAAAATATATATGAAAAAGAAATTTTTGGGCCAAAATTTTTGGGCCAAAATTTTTGCCGCTATTTACTGCTGCTGCCCGCCGCCTCGGTAGCCTCCTCGAGGTCTACCTTGATAGTACCCCCTCTGACCTGGTTGGCCTCGGGTATGACCTCCATCTTGGCCTCGATTTTGGCCTTGTTGGCTCCCGCCACGTCTACCTAGCGGCATAAAATTCGGATTATGGAATTGAGCATCCGGGTCTTGACCTTGGTGTTGCCAGGTTCCTCGGCCTCCTTAGGGTCGCTGAGGGCGCCCTCTGAAGCCTCCTCTGGGTTAACCTTGGCCATACCCCGGTCTAGCCCTATACGGGGCCGGGTTTGAGAACATATCATCTCTCCCCTGATGCCTTTGACCACTGCTAGTGGAGCTGCTGCGTTGTGGTTTTTGTGTCCGGTAAGTTGAATTAAGAGATTTTGATGATATTGATTTTGATCGAGAGAGCGGACATTTATAAGAAGTGCTAGCAGCTCCACTATATGACCTCTGGCTGGTCGTAGCCGATGATTGTTGTATCGTCGGCGGTTGTTTCTTAGCTGGAGGGAGTCTAGGCACTTTAAACTTAGTTGGGCTCTTGGCAGCCGTTCGCTGATATTTATCAGCTTGCGACCTGTCATCGCCTGGTGCCTTCCTCTTAACACCCATCTGGTTTAACCTTTGCGAGCCCATAAAAATATACTGATTAAAGGCTGCAATGTAGACATCGTCTACGCGGTTTCCCTGGGCCTCAACGACTAGTTGTCTGTTCGCAAACGAGCACGCCTGGGCATACCACCTACCAATTGCCGTTGGCGTGATCGGAGCAAAATCCAACTGTAGAAAAATCATTAGGGTCACATACCTAATGGCCGTAAAAGTGTCTGAGGCATCGTAGTCCTGAAGCCATCTGGGAATAAGAATTAAGATGATCCATTCCCAGATTTCCTCAGGGATGCGCTCTCCGTCAAACATAAATCCGCCCTGCATTTCAAATTGCTGGTGGTAATTTTCATGAATTTCGGCCATAGCGTCATTGACCATTCTGTAAATTATCGGCCGTTCTTGGCGATCAAAGGCGAAATAATTGGCGACCTCTGGAGTTTCGAATGAGATCGGCCCAATTAAGCGCCTTTGTTCCCGTTGCCATTCCCAATAGTCAATCAGAGTTTCAGCTAATTGACCAGGAGTGACAAACTGCTGTGGTTCCCTTTCGGGTCTTTTAGCTACCACATTCAGTTTGACCTTCTTGATCAATTTTTCCTCCGATTCAAGATCGGGCTTCACCAATACGCTTCCCGCAGGTTTGCTACTTCTTGCGGTATAGCTGGAGGGCACGGATTTGCTTATGCCAGATGAAGTACTAACCTCTCCGCCGGTTTTCGATACCGTTCGCGTCTGAGTGTACGAAATTGTTGCAGTGGACCCTGTTGTCCTATCCGATTTTGTCTGGCCTTTGGAGGTCTCCGTTCGCGTCTGACTTTTTGAAGTCTCCGTCCTCGTCTGACTCTTCGAAGTCTCCATTCTCGACTTTTGGCTTGTCGAGTATTGTGGGGTCGTGGTTTCTTCAGCCGTGTCGTAGGCGTCGTTTTCAGATCCCGTGGCGGCCGCTCCTTGTTGCTGCTGACCCTGAGCTGCAAGTCTGCGTCGTCTGGCCTTACCTATCCTCTTTCTGCGCCTTACCTTTTCCTTGGCCAAGTGTCGGATAAATTTTTCTGACATACCTTCAGCTAACATCTGCTGAACTTTGTCTGGGGAATAAATTCCAGGAATACCTTCCTCGGCAATTCTTCCCCTCCTCATCAGCTCTGTCGCTGCAATGGCTGAATCTGAGCTATCATCGGCTAGTGCCTGCTCCTTCAGCTTCCTTTGGATTGCCCTCTGACGCAGGAATTCCTGCTGCGTCAGCCTTCTCTGTTCTTGAATTTTGGCCTGTAGGGCCTCTTGCTTCGCTTGTCGGTCGTGATCCTTAGGATCTTTGGCCTTCACAGGTATTTCCTGGGATGCTTCCTGCATCTTCTCCAGTCTGACATCGATTCCCGACATTTTAGTGACTGCTTCGTCAATTTGAGTCTGGATTTTCTCCTCCACAATAGCCTGTTTCTGAGTCTTGGCCTCCATCGCATCCTTATTTTCTGATGTCTGGCCCTCAGATTCCAGAATTTCACCCTCTTCTTCTTCTTCAACATCCTCCTCTGAACTGGACTCAGAGTCTGAATTTCGTATCTTCGGCAAGAGCTGTTTTACTTTAGCTGGTAACACAGCTGGTGCCGGAGGTACAGACTGCATAATGGTGACAACCTCTGGCTCAGGCTCGGCCGGTTGCTGTGCTTGAGGTACTTGAGTCGGCTGTGCCACCGCTGGTTGTGTTGGCGGCGGCACCACGACAACTACTGCAGCTGCCTGCGTAGCAGCAGTGTCCAAAGCTGGTGTAGCTTTGACCACTGGTGCTGGCGCTTGCGGCTGGGTTTTAATTTGTCCTGCCCCTCTGGCTTGCGCCGTTTGGGAAGTAGAGGGACGATTTAATGGTACCTTAGATACCAACCCACCGGCTGGGGTATAAGTTAGTGTATACCCGGGCATCTCCGAAGCAATTGTTCTCTCCCGGAAACTTTTGCTAACAAACTCCGGTCTGAGCTTGAGCGGATTTCTCGGTGCGTACGTAATTGGGTAATCGGTCGGTGATGCGTCTTCCGTCATCGGATACCCCAGTCCCGGCATCAAAGTCTCGAAGCCTACATAGTAAAAAGTTACATAAAAGTAAGGATTTACCTTGTAGGCTCCGTCCTTCAACAACGATTTGTCGTCGCTGATTTGCAAAATTTCCTCGGCTTCTCGAAATCGTAAGGGGACAAATCCGAACTGATTCTGCCAACGCGTATACCCCTTTTTTAGATGGAAAGCGGGGTTCCGACGGTGGTAGCGTTGCTGCTAACTCTAAATAATAAGCCAGGCGGTCGCCTGACTTCCAGGACATGCGTTTTATCATTTCCTGGCCTTCCCTAGTATAACTATTTAAGAAGTTATAGTTTAGCAAAGCGCTAGTTTCGTAGTCGCACTCCGCTCTCGAGTGCGGCCATGCCAAATGATAAGCCAATGGCATAAATTTGCAGATGACCTCTAACTCCGCAAAGTTTCGCTCATCTAGCATACCTGAAATTTTTGCCAAGTTTGGCGTATAAAAATTGGTCTTGTAGGCCTGTCTATGACCTTCGATACCCACTGGGTAGTGGTTGTTTGCTGAAAACACCTCTTCAGGTATTTGCTCGGGCTTCCCGGCCTGTTGCCAGTATAGCTTGGCGTTTTCGTATAAAGTCAAAGAAATTTTCCCGTCTAAATCCCAATAGGTTCCACCTGACTTGAGATTTTCCAGGATATCTTTTGAAATATTAACCCAGTCTGGTATCTGGATGTCCTGGATTTTGTCGGGATCACTATCTGTAGTGTATCCATCGTCCTTCATTGGTTTGTTATCTCTTGGGAGCAGTGGGTAGAAGCCACTTGGCAGTTGAACTCCCTGAGGACGAACTGGATTACATTCCGTGGGCGCGGTATAATAACCTGTGTTATTTCCCTGCATCTGTACAGCCCAACGGTTATACATTTCACACTTCATCATGTGATAGACCATATTCGGCTGTACCTGATCAGTTTCCATAACTGGGGTACCTAGCCCCATTTCTCTATTCACGTTGCCCGGGATCATTAGATATTGTTGATAAAAATGTAGGGCAACGGTGTTGATCTGTTTGGGATCCACCTTGTCATGGTCGAAAATCTGCATTTGCATAAGCAGTGGATCGGCCATGCCATAGTAAATGGCGGCAAACATGACCAATAAGGAGTAGTATGCGTCTAGAGCCGCGTATCTAAGCTCTTCCGGCAGTATACCCCTTTTGGCAAACCGATCACAGTTCGCCTTTAATGAAAAGTCATACTGGTAGGGGCCCACGTCTATCAGGTAGAATTCCGTGAATAGTCCCTTTAACCGAAAGGTTTCGGGACAGATACCTGTCTGAAAACATTTTTTCTCCAGGTTTACTCCTACCATGGTTAGAGCGAAACGGTCTAAATCAAAGTATCGACCTTTGGTCTTTCCAAGAAATTCCCATAAGGGGACAGTTTTGTCCCTATCCTTATTGTCTCGCCCTGCACCACATACGTTATAGATACTTACCAGGTCCTCCAATACGGAATATCCGGCGAAGAGCATGTCGGAGTTCAAGAAGTCGTGGAGGCTGGTCCACTCTTTGAGCATCATCGACGTCGTATCAATAACGTAGGTTTGACCATTCGTTAGAGCGAAGTTCACGTATCGGGCAAACTGCTTTCCCATTGGATTGTCGACCTCTCTTGTTTTAAACAAGGTGGCGACCTTATCCTGGTTGACTTTTTCAACATCGAAGCCACATGTCCTCTGAATCCTGGTTGACTTTTTCAACATCGAAGCCACATGTCCTCTGAAGATTGATACTTCTCGGATAAAATGGAGTGTCTGGCTGACTTTCCCGATGTCTACCAATTTTGGTTCCTTGGGATTAGCCGGCCAGTACCCAAATGTGGCTTTAAACCACTGATCCAGTTCATGGATTCGTACGGCCCGTTTGACGTTATAATCTAAACATAAGATACTATTAATTTTTGTGTTTATTCCCCTTTTCTCAGCGCATTTTCGGGTCTATACTACACCAGCACCACAACACCAAGCGGGTTAAGTTTCGCAGAAATTAAATTTAGTGCAGGTTGTTAGGTGAGCCACTGATATACAAACATTGAGCTGGTAGGCAACTAACACCTTACCAAATCTTACCCTTGCTACCTCTATATGTTGGGGAGGGTAGACCTGATCCGATTGCCACCACTTGATTGGACACCAATCTCTGACCAGCTGCTTGAGCAACCAACTACGCTCCATTTATGGCGCTGTATTTACAATTTTTATAGCGCTCGAGATTGATAATTTTTAATGAATTTGATATCGAAAAAGTGATATGATTTGATTTGATTTGAAAATAAATAATTTTTGATAAATTTTTGAATGATAAAACTTTAAAACGGGCTGAACCCAAGGTTCTAGGTTTCCCTTGAATTGTATAGCTCTCGGTGGTATCAGGTATATTTCCAAATTTGGAAATTCCCTGCTTGGCTTCGAGCTTCCGCTTCTCAGTACTCCCATTTTTCGTTCCCTCTAAGTTCTAACCTCGTCTGCCCTTTGGGGCGCCGAGCTGGTCTTCCAGTGACTTCTGGGCATTACCTGCAGTTTCCAAGAATATTTGATAAAAATAAGTTCGAAACTTACCGTCGATGAAGAAAAAACAATTATCTTGGCGGTGCTCGGCCCTGCCATATTCGACGTGGCGCTCTGTGTGCAACCACTCGCGGGTCGGAGCTTGTTGGCAGTTCCGCACGCCTTTTCCCATTTCTTTTCGTTTCGAAATGTTTTTCTTTTTCGAATAAATTTATAAATTTTTTAAAATTTTGAACGCTGAAAAAGTTTAATATAGCAATTCTGCTAATTTCCTTTTTATCGCCATTCGGGGAATATTTTACTTCTTCCTTCCGATGGAAGTTTAGAATTCAGATAAGCGGGGGCAGCTATAGTTTGATTTTGGAAAAATGAAAAATTTGAAAATTAATTTTTTGGAAAAGATGTCGGAAATATTTTGGGTTGTCACTTTGGTCTAAAATTCCGAAGAATTTTTCCCAAAGTCTGATATAAATATGAAAAATTTACAAAATTAATACGAATAATACATAAACGCGATAAATATTACAAATTAATACATTTTTAATTAAAATTAGTACCTACACGCGCGAGATATGTACACAAAATAAAAAAAAATCAGCGCGAGATCGCGCATAGATTCGCCTTGAGCGAATTTCCAAATGATTTCATTTGGTTTGGCGCTCCAGTCGTAACTGTTTGTGCCATATTGGAAAGTGACGTATTTTCGTCACGTGGCGCGTCCTGATTGGCTCGCGCTATTTGCGGCAAGACCCTAGTGGTCTTGTAACGAAAATGTTTCAACCTGCTGATTGAAACAGTTTGGCGATTTAGCGGGTTGTCCCAATGTACAATTGTGACAACGTTCTCTGCTTCTCGCGAAATGTCCGTAACTATGAATGGACCGGACCATGGTAGTCCTAATTTTTTCTGCTTGTCTACTTTGAGCAGAACCCAGTCCTTTTCTTTAAACCCATTTTGTTTGGACTTTTTATCGAAGTATTTCTTCGATTTTTCGGCAGCACTCTGGATATTTTTAGCAATATCCTCGTAAAGGTTGACTAAATGATTGGTCAACACGAATTTGTATGCCTCTGCATTGCTGTCCGGCATCACAATATCGTGTGCTTTTGATAAGTTTAACCCGAAGGTTGCCTCGTGACCTCTAAGCAACGAAAATGGGGATTGCCCCGTGGCTGCATGTGGTGTGGCATTGTATGCAAACACCACGGCTCTCAAGTATCTTGGCCAGTTATCTTTTTCCTCAATGGCCACCTTTCTGAGCTGTTTAATGAGTGTCTGATTGAACCTTTCTACCATACCATTTCCTTGTGGATGGTAGGCTGTTGTAAAAATTTTCTGACACTCTAATAACTTGCAGATCTCTTTCATCAGATCTGAGGTAAAACAACCTCCTCTATCGCTGAGTAATCTCCGTGGAGTCCCGTGCCTAAATACAATAGCTTGTAGAAAAGTATCTACAACGGTGCTAGCTGACTGATCCGGGATCAGTTCAGCTTCAACCCACTTTGTAAAATAGTCTTGAAAGACTATGACATACGGTCTCTTCTCACTGAGCGGAGAAATACCCACGATATCCACTGATACTATGTCAAAAGGACCTTGTGGAATAATTGGTATCAGTGGCGGAATTTCTGTGTTTCCCTGATTAGCCATTTGACAAACTGGACAAAACTTGATCCAGTGCCTGACATCCTTTTCAATTCCAGGCCACCAGAACCGTTTTTTAATCATAGCAAGGGTCCTTTTGAACCCCTGATGAGTCATCATTACGGCACCGTGGTACTGGTGCAAAGTATTGTCCCTAAGGCAGGATGGGTCGACCACTTGATCGTCCGACCCCTGTCCGGCTTCCCGGTATAACACTTCATTTTGGATATAAAATCCACTATGATACTTGGTTGTCCCATTTGGACCCAATCTATCAAAGTATGGTCGTAGTACCTCATCTTTTCTCTGCAAGAGGGCCATGAGATCATCCCTAATTAGCCCTTTTGGCAATTCATCTTCTTTGGGGTCTGCCAAAGTAAACTCCTGTTCTTTCTGAGGGTATAACCAGGTTACTCTTTTTTCCTTACCTTTGTCCTGGTTTCCCCTACTTACCTTTTCATTGACCTGATTGCCATCAGGCTGGATCTGAGCCTGATTACTCTTCTCCGCTTCTTTCGCCATGCTCCTTGTAGTTACGGCATTTACCAAGTCTGCAGGCGAGTTTGATTCTGGATCACCCTCAGAATCTTCCGGATAAATCTGGGTGAATCTCGGACTCATATCAGTCCTCTGATTCTTCTTACCTTTTGGCTCCGGATGTAACGGAGTACCGTCTTCAGGATTCCGATCTGTCAGAATTCTGAATCTCTTTACCAAATTGAGATGCTTTTTCTCAATTAGCTGTGCCTCAAGATCTTTCAGATTTTCAGACTCTCATTTATCCTTTGAGAACATGTGTTCCCATTTTGGCGGTATCTTTACCGCTTGATCGTCTGGTTCATCCATCCTGGACAAAAAGTCTGCCATGGCATTTTGTTTTCCAGGCACATACTCTAGCTTATGGTTGAACTGAGAGATGAATGAGTACCATCTCTTCAACTTACCATTGGTCATGGCATTGACCTTCATAGACAACAAAGGTTTGTGATCAGTTCTTATGATCACTTTATGACCTACTAAGTAGTGCTTGTATAACTTCAAGCCATACACAATTGCCAAGCACTCCCTTTCGATGGCTGACCACTTTTTCTCATCCGCTTTTAAAATTCTGCTATTATAAGCAATTACCCAGCGGTCTGACTTGGTCTCCTGGTAAAGGACTGCTCCTAGTGCCGTTCCGCTGGCATCTGTCTGAAGGACAAAGTCCGCAGACTCATCCAGAACCGGGTACCTAAGGAATGGCACTGACAATAGTGCTTCTTTCAGGCTCCTAAAAGCCTGATGGTGAACCTCCGTGATTTCCCAAACACAGTTCTTCCCAGTTAATTTATACAACGGTTCAGCCTGTTTAGCCAAACCCAGTATGAACTTTTTACACCACTGCAACATACCTAAAAACCTTTGCAGTTTACGTTTAGACTCTGGGAATGGGAAATAATTTATAGCTTTGACCTTTTTCGGATCTGGGGAAACTCTATCCGAATTTAAGATATGTCCTAAAAAATGAACTCTCTCCGGCAGGAATTCACACTTCTCCGGCTTCAAGGTCAAATGAGCCTTTCTTAGAGCTTGCAGGACTAGCTCTAGATTAACTAGGTGTTCCTCAAACGTATTTGAGAACACAATAATATCGTCTATTTAGACTAGACAGATTTTCCAAACATATGGATGCAAAACTCTTTCCATCATACACTGGAATTCGGCTGGCGCATTTTTTAGGCCAAAGGGCATGACTTTAAATTGATGAAGCCCTTCTTGGCATATGAAAGCAGTTTTTTCTTTGCTTTCTTCATCCATTGGCACTTGCCAATACCCTGATTTGAGATCTAAGGTAGTATAAAATTTGGCTTTACCTAAACAGTCTAGATAGTCATCCATTCTAGGAATGGGATACTTATCATCCTTGGTAACATCATTTATACCCCTAAAGTCCACTACTGGTTGCTTGGTACCATCCTTTTTACCTACAAGGAATAGCGGAGCTGCCCAAGGCGACTTTGATGGCTCAATTACACCCTTTTTGAGCATATCTTGCACATGCTCACGAACATGTGGCCGTAAATTTATAGCAGTCCTGTGGTACCTTTTTGCCACAGGCGCCGCATCGCCTGTATTGATTTTACAGGTCAGGTAGGGTGTAGTAGTTGGCGGATCATTGGGCAAGCTGAACACGTCTCTATATTTTGCGAGACATCGTAGAGCTTGTTCCAATTGCTCTGATGGAATGTTGGATTTAGCCAGCATATTGTACAAAGCTTCCTTGAATGCTTTCTCATCCGATTGAGGAGCTTCAGGTCTAGCTTGAACTGCACAAGTTTGTAGCTTCTCCAGATCCTCAACTATCTTCCCCTTAAGTTGATCTTGGTTATCAGTATCACACAACACTGAATTAGTATGGCCAATTATTTGATTTCTTTTTAAATGGCACCCTGATCCTGTGTTGTTGGATACCATAACAACAAAATCATCTTTTGTACCATCTACTATGGTACTATCAATGTGGAACCTTTCTTTGTTCTCTTCAGACTCTATTATGATTCCATTAAGGCGATTTTCGCCTACCTTATCCCAAAGTTTTGCTCTCAGAAGTATATCAGTACCACTTGGTAAGTAGATGGGATTCACACTCACCACTGGCACCGAAACCTTTAGCAGGCAAATCTTTGGCTGGTATTGGTCGGCGGCGCTCATCGTGGATTCCGCGGCGCTCGTGGTCATGACCTCTCCACAATTCGATTGGGGCTGGTCCGGTGTCACATATATCCGTTGTTGACGGTTGTTGAGCGTCATCGTCCTATTCCTGAAATCTATTATGGCTCCTACCTGAGGATGAGCCAAAAAGTCTGTACCCACAATAACATTTTCACCTGCTTCAGGAATTACAATTGCTTTAACGGGGAACTGTCCACACAATGTATCCATCCTAAATTGGATATACCCATGGGCTTGGACTGTCTTACCATTCCTACAGTAACATTTAATATCCTCGGATATTCAGTGTAATCTGGGCCCAAAGTTTCTTTCAGAAACTTAGCCGACATGACAGTGCACTGAGCTCCTGTTTGAATTAAAGCCATTGTCTTACGACATCCTATAACAACCTCAATGTGGAATGGGGCTGTTCTGGGGTACGTATCCAGCAAATGTTGTTCCTGAGGACTAGCTGGTGTGCCTCTCCTTACTACTTGTACTGATGGTACTACAGGTTGTGGTGCAATTGCATTCATTTGCACAATACTACCTAATACAACATTTGGGCAACTCACTCTCTGATTTACTTCACCTAAAGGACTCATTTGAGATTGCCTTGCAACCATAACACTCGAATAATCCTTCTGAGGTGGCTGATTTGTGAATTGACCCTGTTGAAGAGTCTGAGTCGGACCCATAATAGCCTGAGGCGGCTGAGGTTGCTGTAATGCAGCTTGTTGTTGATATTGCTGCATCTGTTGGAACTGCTTCTGCAGCTCCTTCTGTTTTTTAAACTCCAGAAATTCATTATAATCTGAATTCTGTTGGTAACTCTCGTGGCTATCCTGATAACCTGAATAGCCTATATTATAAGCACCTCTGCCTCTGTTATTAAAATTGGCATTAGGGTAACCTCCTCTACCTCTATAGTTACCTCTAGCAAAATTGTTGAAGCCTCCCCTGTTGAAGGTAGGGAAGCTGGCTCTACCTCTGCTCCTGCACTCGGACAATACTCTCAATGTCCTGCAGTCTGCAGTATTATGTGTTATGTTCTTATGGAACTCACACCATGGCTTTGTCGGATCTCGGGAAACTTGACCTCCCTGACTGGTACTCGGTATGGCCACATCAGACCGATTTTTCGCTTGCCTGTTATCAACCTTTTGCTGGAGCTGGTCGAACCTTTCGACCAGTTGTACCATCTCTTTAGAAATTTTCAATAGAAGAGATTCTTTCTTACCTTTTTCGGTCTGAGCCCTAGGGGCTTCCCGAACTGGAATCTCCTCTATCTCAGGAGAATCACTCCTTGACCTTTGGGTTTGGGCCTGTACCTGATTACCTACGGTTTGATATGGTTGCCGAAACCTTTGCCTCTGGCCTTGTTGATATCCTTCTGACTGGTTCCTAGCAACTACGGCAATTTCAGGATCATGCCCACTAGGCATACCTACTTCATTAATTACTATAGGATCCTGTTGCGTACCCTTGGGTCCATATCTCTGAAAGGCATTTTTGTACCTACGTTCAATATCATGAACCTCTACTGCAAGATCATACCAGGTTCTAAAGGTATGCTTTGAATTTTTCAGTTCAGACTGAAATGTAGGATCACTCTTGTAAATAAAGGTATCAATAATCAGTCTCTGTTTAGACTGATAGTCTAAATCACCTTTAACTAGTTCCACTAATATACTGACCCTTTTTAAAAACTCTACGGCCTGTTCATTGGGTCTTTGTTGGATCTCAAACAACTCCCTGGTTAACATTTCCAGGTTACACTCAGGTGCAAAGACATTAATAATGGCTCTCCTGGCCTCCCTATAGGTCATGTTGTCCCCTGCAACAGCCTTCGGTCTACCTTTAGAAAGCCTCAGCAGTGCTTCATACTTAGCTGATTCGGGTGTATCCCTACGGAATTCCCCTTCAAGTGCTGTTAAAAAGCTAAGCACCTGCTGATTTACCATACCCTCATCTAAAAGTTTGGGTAACACACCTTTAACGATATTCCTGACTACAATTTCTTGCGCCAAATTATTTGATGGCACTTCCCTCTGATCATAAGCTGCTGTTAATACTGGATCAAGATCAGAGTTCAGAGATTGCAGCATAACTCTATTTGGATCTCGTTGAGGTGGTACACCTCCTTGATATGATGGCATATTGTCTTTGTCAAACCTGTAATCCCTATATGGGAAACATGCCAATTGATCTGGTCTAAGGGTATTTGGATCAACTATATTTCCTCTACCATCATAGACCACTCTAGTTAAAGTTGGATGCTGCGAAGCTATCTGATTTTGATTCCTGAAGTCTGCTGATTGCTCAGCTCCTTCGAATCGAAGATCTCTAGCTGGACCTCTCCAACTTTTGGGCTCAAAGTTAAGCCTTTGCCCTTCATCAATATCAGGCCTATTACTAGGCCCTGCGCCTGCACCCATTTCAGCAGCGAGACGGTTGTCTCTTTCTGCACCCCTATTACATGGTCTAACCTGTCTATCCGGCTCCTGTCGGCGCCTGTCGGCTTCCCTTTTGTTGTCCTCTGTGGCGGCATTCGCGATTATGTCGAACAAGGCTTCGACGGTCCCTTTCAATTCGCGTAGCTGCGTCGCCAACTCTTGATTGGACATCTCGGGAGCTCTTTCCTGCGGTTGGAATCGCTCTTGTTCCTGGGGAATCCTCTCTAATCGTTGATCGACTTCGGGGTCCCTTTCTTCCAAATTTGGTCGAATTTCGGGCGTAACGACGTCCCTTTTCGGTCCTGCTAATTCGACCTTTGGCGGCGGTGACCTTTTGAAATTTTGCTGCGGCGGTCCATCGGCGTCTGGGTTCGGATTCGCCGGGCCTGCCTCCTGCGGATCGATGGCAATCGCTGGTGGTGGGTCAATTGGTACGCCTGCGTCTTGAGGCGTAAAATGCATTGCATTTTGTTGCAATGGTTGAACCCTCGCGGGAGTTTGATCTGGAATCACTGGGTCTGGAGCAGCATGCCGTTGCTGATCTCCGTCTCCCAAATTGACTAGATTCCCAGCACTCGCCACTCTGGGTGGTGATCTATGTAAAGTATTACCTCTCGGTATCCTTTCATTGGGCATTTTGAAACCTGCTAACTTTCGATAGTAGCCTGGAGGATTTTATTTTCTCCTAGTCTGACTACGAAGTTCCGTGGTAAGGAGTTAAAAGCCACCACTTGTTGTGCAGGTCTTTCCTTAAGAGGCGTAAGAAAAGATTGGGTCTGAACTGACCTGTTAGAACTGATCCCTTGGCTAAACCTCGGTGATAGTGCAACAGTCCGGTTATCCCCAGACCTACAACAACAAAGATAAACCTAACTCTAAAGAGCGGGGCCTTACCAAGGACCTCCGCAGTCTCCTAGATGAGACAAGGAATCCCCTCAGGGATAAACTTACTTGGGTATAACCTGTAAGGGGTTTCCCAAAGCTTACCTGATGTAAGCCGGCGCCTGGGCCTCTGGCCCTCCGCCCTCGTCGATGCGATTAATCTAAATAAATAAACGAATGTATTAAACAATATGTCCGACAAAATATGTAAAAGAATGTGGGTATACCACAGTAGATAACTCATAAACAAACACGTTGCTGGGAAAAATTGTATTTGGGGACGCCAGCAAAATAGTCAAAATATTATAAAAACAAGATAAAGTGAAGAATAATCTTCACTATCTTTTTCGGTCTTTCTGTGGCGCTCCATTCTATGCAAATGTCTGCGCCGCTGGTCGTCCCTTTCGTCGATTTGCATGTCGATTTCCCCACACGAATTGGCATCAACAGGGTGCCCAACACATTGCATAGACCCACAGTGCACAATGAAAAACTGTAGGTGTATAATGATGAACATAGCTGCAAAAAAATATGCAAAGCACAACCTTTCACTAGCCTGGCAAAAAACCCTTTGATTTATTTCAGGGCTACAGTATTCCAAAGTTTGGAAATTTATAATTTTTTATTATTTTTCTGTCTATTTACGAGACTTGAGATTTATTGGCCTAGCTATGAAGTAACTTTATTATTTACCATCCATTTGATACACAATACAAGGCTCTATAACTTGGAATGAAAATGTTTTTTGAATTTGGCATTTTACACTTTTTAGGTAGTTTTAAAATGTCAATTATGAGACAGTTAAAATGGTGAATGACTATCTATAGTTTGTTT
The DNA here is from genome assembly GCA_963922205.1 of Romanomermis culicivorax. NCBI lineage: Eukaryota > Metazoa > Nematoda > Enoplea > Mermithida > Mermithidae > Romanomermis > Romanomermis culicivorax. The sequence continues at coordinate 405,614 of CAWUHX010000167.1, read as the reverse complement.
TTTATAAAATGCTTCTAAATTGAAAAAAGACAAAAATCAACTGTGCAGTCAAAATCGAGTATACAAGGCTCTCACAGTAAGATTTTTCACTCTAAAAATTGTTAAAAGTTGATTGTATAAGCTCACAAATTTTTAGTCTCACGTGATGAATGGTCCAGCTGAAAATTTTAAAAATCTAAAATAGTACTTGCTTTCCACTTTTATAATCTAGAAGCATTTCAAGAAAAACAGACTATATAATATTAGAATTCAAGTGTCCGTTTGTGTGTGTGTGTGCGGTTCACAACACTATAAGTATATAACCTGTTGTAAGATATACCTTTATATACCATATAGGGCAGTGTACAGCCATGCTCTACATAAAATATACCTACAGTATGACCCCATATGTTATAAAATAGCCTATGTTATAACATAGTCCTATGTTTTAACATAGTTCTGTGTTATAACATACAGATTTTCTTCATTTTTCGACATGTTATAACATATTGACATGTTATAACATACTGACATGTTATAACATAGTCCTAGGATTTTTGTCAGTGATTATATGGAATGAATAAGCAATTAGCAGAAAGCCCAATTCAGAAGTGAAAAAATCCTGGTATTTTTGTCACCGAACTAGAATAGTTGGCAGTTTTTTGTAAATTTGATCCCCTAGCAGTACATGAAGCTTTGTCAATTTTCTAGGCATCTAGGAGACACCGAGAAATATCCACTGCACAGAGAAGTTATCTTTTTGAGCCTTAGCAGTAGATATAGTCATTTCTGTGGAAAAAGCAGCTTTTTAACCATTTTTATCATTACCATTTTCAACATTTTAAAACCTGTGAAGAAGTGCAAAATGCAAAATAGGAAAAACATATTTATACCACATCAGAGGGTCAATTCCTCTGACCTTTGGTCCTCTATTTATAATCATTCTATTTCTAAAGTTCTTTGTTGCTAAGGTAGGTTCATTTTTTATTAGGTAATCAAATATTTCAAAATGTGTCATATTATTTTTTGGTACAAAATCTATAAATGGATAAGAATGTTTTGCACAACTGTGTTTAGTTATTGTTTGCCATTTTTATTCGTTCCTAATAATTACTTTGTTGGGACTCATATGCTTGTTGTGGTCTACAGCATTTTTTGACGCATTTGCTTCCATCCTGTGCATATTGTGGGGCGTCCTACGCCCGCTGTGTTTAGTTTTCAATGTTCATTTTTCAGCATGCGAGTGTGTGGTCTTGTGGACAGTGTGTTCTGTCTGTCAGTGTCTCTCGGTCTTGTTAGAATTCTCTCTTATTCTCTTGAGAGGTGGTGTAGGGCCCATATGGAGTTTTCCCAATGATCTGAGACTCTCAGCACTACTGATGGTGAAAATTGTGGATATTTTGTTTATCTTTACGCAGAAATGAGCATCATGAAAAATTTTATGAGCAACATCAAAGTGCAGAATTTGGACATTTTAGTTTACCGGCAGCTGATAAAGGAACAACTCGGCCAGATTTTGAATGGCACATATCGAAATGGTTTTTTGGTGGAAAAATTTTTGGACCAACAGCATTGGTCACTGTTGAAATTAACAAAAAGGAAGATATAGTTGAGATCTGAAAAATAACTGAAACAACTGATCCAGAGTGGAGCGGCATATGCGGATTGGCGGAGCTGCGTCCAGTGACAAAATTTTTGAAAACAGGCAATAGCTGTAGACAAAAGAACCATCTGAACGACTTTTGTGGGAATCTGAGCACGAATCATAAGATGGGTTATTTCCACAGCAGAGGATTCAATTTCAAGTGCAAATTCTGTGGAGCCAAATTACTGAAAAGCGAAGCAGCAGGCAGGGCCTCAAAATGTTGCCATAACGGCAGCGCAGATTTGAGAGAAACTTTCGAAATTTTGCAAAAGCCACCCGGCTTATTGAGAGATCTTTGCAATCCCGAATTTTTATATTGCCAGCAATTTTTGAAAAAAGCCCATCAATACAACAACGAGTTTGCTTTTGGATCAATGGCGAGATGAGCTACAAATTATCAGATCTGATACCTAGGCAAAACTGAAGACCCGTTTTTGGCCAAATGTATGCATTAGAACCAGGAGTAGGCAAGCAAGAACGTGCGAGTCACGAAAATGAACATCTTAAGAAGCCAATTCTAGAAGGAATAGAAGATTTTCTGTGTGAGCACAATGTTTTGGCGAAAACTTCCAGATGGGCTAAGCAAGTTTATGAGCAGACAGTCAAGGAAGCCCAGAGGTGGGACGAGCCTGTTCCATCCTATAGGCTCATTTTTTTGACTAACCGGGAGGCGGGTGACGTTCATGTGGCTGATGGTATAATTCACGCCCATCGAACTGAATTGCCTACAGTAGAGCAGGTGGCTGTGATCTGGACGTGTCCCAGTGGGCAAGGTATACCACCCGATGTATCTGGAGTACACCTGTTCGGACATCACTTCGCCACTGAGCTCAGGTATTTCAACTGGAATGTAGACCCAGCTTGCTTCCCTCTGCTGTTCCCATACGGCACGCAGGGTTATCATTTCGGTGTCGAGAAAGTAGATCAGTCAGAAGCAGCTATAGCCATTGAGGCAAGAAAGGGGGGAAATGCCATATTAGAAGAAGACACCCAATATGATGCAGATTTAGATCTCGCCCAAGATGAAGGATTAGAAGAAGTAATAAAGAAAGTTGCCAAGCCTAAGTTCGTCTCAGCCCCTGAATGGTATAGCTATCTGATTCAAATGAGAGCAATGGACAGCACCGGGTTATCGGGAAATGTGAACAATTTCCATTGGCTGTGGTCCAAGAGGAGTTTAGCTGAGCCTTTCCTAATTACAACATGCAATAAAATCGAGAGGCATGAAATTGACTATGTTAAAAAAAATTCAGATTGAGAAAAATTTGAGATCAAAATTGCCTGCCAAATTTTTGGAAGCTTTAGCCAAGAAGCTTCTCGAAAGGGGAAATACTCTCAGGAAGGTGCACTTATGTCCGCCCGTGTGGACGGGCTCACGAGGGTATATGGCCCAACAGTACGCAGATTCTAGAGCCATGGAAAGGGAACTAGGTGGTCCGACTTGGTTCTTGACTTTCACGGGCAACCCTAAATGGCTGGAAATTACTGAATCCCTAGAGACAGGTCAGCCATGGACCAGCAGATCAGACGTGGTATGTCGAGTCTTTTACCACAAGGTCAGAGAATTGATTAAAGACATCATAGAGAGGCAGGTTCTAGGTCCAGCCATAGGTTATATTTTTACCACTGAATTCCAAAAGCGGGGTATGCCCCACATTCACATGCTAATATTTTTGGAACAAGAAGACCATTATAAAACAGCCAGTTTTTGCGACAAGTTTGTTTCGGCCGAGATTCCCGACCTGCCGGACCAGGAGGATCAGAGTCGGGAAGCTATTCAAAGGAGGGAACTGCACAAGTGGGTGACCACCCTCATGTTACACGATCACGATGAGAAAGCACCCTGCATGGACCACGGAAAGTGCACCAAGAATTTCCCTAAAGAGTTTTCGCCTATAACCATAGTTTCAGAATTTGACTTTCCAAAGTATCAGAGAAAGGCACCTCCTAAAAAAGATGAAGTTAGGAATTTGAGTCACGGCAACACTTTCTTGAAAAAAAGAAAAATAATCAAGAAATTCTTTTGGACAATTCTCATGTTGTGCTGTACAACCAATTTTTGACTCTAAAGTATCAGACTCACTGCAATCTAGAGTACATAGGGACCGAACAGTTGATGGAATATACCTTCAAATATATGATGAAGGGGCACGACATGGCCTACGTAAAATTAACCGAAAACAGTAAGCAAGAAGATTATGATGAAATAGGGCATTACCTTAAAGTTACGTACATGGCCATAATGGAAGCATTTTGGCGCATGTACAGCTTCCCGATCTGCCATCCATCGCACACCATCATTAGGCAATGGGTTTATGGTCCCCAGGGCATGCCCATCATCTTTCACGAAGGCTATGAGTGCGAGGCTCAAGGTGAAGCGTCGAGTGGTGGTAGGACTACGTTAGTGCAGGCATTTTTCGACCTTTGCCAAAATGATACTTTTGCTAGAACATTGACGTACAATCAGTTAGGTAAATATTATCATTTTCAATCAGCTACCCATCAATGGATCAAAAGGAAGGAGGACAGATCGGATAAGATCATTGTCAGAGTCGGTAGCATGTGGCCCATCAATCAAGAACTTTTTTGTATCAGAATTTTGTTATTCAACAAAACAGGGCCGACCAGTTTCCAAGATTTGAGAACAGTAAAGGGAGTAGTCTACCCCACCTTTGCTGAGGCCTGTGAAGCTTTGGGCCTGCTTGAAAGTGATGAAATGTGGTTGCAGACCCTGATTGACGCCTCCAACGAAAGGATGGGTTATAGAAAGTTTAGGTGCTTTTTCGCAATGGTATTATTTCATGCTTTACCATCACATCCGAAAGCTCTTTTTGACGATATCTTGGGACTCTTGATTAGAGGAGGTGGCGACCCATCAAAAAAATTAGAAAACGAACAAAAAGTCCTTCGATACTTGGAATATTATTTTCGAAAATGGGGTACCGACTGCGAACAAATGGGCCTCAGTATTCCTGAGAATTTTGACGTGGAAGAAATGGAACGGGAAATGGCCATTCCCATGGATGACTTGGGCAATCCCATTCCACCTAAAGACTACAGTGTAATCGTGGCAGAGAATGTAGCCAAGTATAATCAAGAACAGAGAGATGCCTATCAGAGGGTAGTTAACGCCATAGAACAGACTGCCAACCCCAACTACAATGGGGAGCATTTGTTCTTTTTGCACGGCAGTGGCGGCACGGGTAAGACCTTGGTGTACAACACCCTGATAGCTTATTGTAAGGCAAATAATCGCCAGGTGATTGCATGCCCTTCCACGGGCATCGCTGCCTCTCTATTGGAAGATGGTTGCACCGCTCACAGCGTATTTAGCATCATGAACGATGTCAGCTATGACACTTTGTCGACGCTGCCTTTCGACAGTCCCAAGGCAGATCTTTTGAAAAAAGCTTCCCTGATAATCATAGATAAGGTCAGTATGCTGCATAAGCATGTGCTCAAGTACATCAATCGAGTAATGCAGTCAGTAGATAATTGCCTGAACATTATCGGTCCCTTCGCGGGTAAAGTGTTCCTCATAGGCGGGGACTTTAAGCAGCTCTTGCCGGTAGTTAAGAATGGTTAACCACAAGACCAGATAGATGCCAGTGTTAGGTCTTCCACACTATTCAACAGCTTTGTGAGGATTAACTTGATAACTAATATGCGCATTAGGGCTAATGAAATAGAGTTCGCAGCATTTCTTCAATCAGTCAGTAACGGGGCCAACTATGAACTGGGTACGCGAGTTGTCCAAATAGAACAGGACATGTTGGCTGAAGATTTGTCAGATCTGATAACTTTCTGTTTTCCAGGCTCTGTAACATCTGACCCGTTGAAATTTACTCAAGACTTGAGCAACGCAGCATTATTAGCACCTAAAAATCTCGCTGTTAGTAATCTAAACAAATTAGTTTTGAAAGCCTTGCCCGGAAAAGAACGTATTTTGCTCTCCCAGGATACTTTGGTAGTCAAGGGCAAGACTGATGAGATTGAGCATAATTTAGCAGGATTGCAGGTTAAGGTTTCTGAACGAATGATGGAGAACATTCACCAGAAAACACCTACAGGAATGCCTCACCATAAGTTGATTTTGAAAGTAGGGGCCGTTGTCATGCTGATCAAGAACCTTTCAGTCATGGACGGCCTTTGCAATGGAACTAGAATGCAGGTTTTAGACATCAAGGAGAACCTGTTGGTGTGCAGGATTTTAGGCTCGGATGCCTCTGATCTGCCCATCTACATCTCCAGGATAAAGTTTCAGCACGCAACTTCCTCTGAGTCTAAGGACACACAGTTCAGTCGAGTGCAGTTTCCAGTGAGACTAGCATTCGCGATGACCATCAATAAGTCACAGGGACAAACTTTGCAGAAGGTAGGCCTCGCCCTCAACACTCAAGAAGTCTTCTCACATGGTCAACTTTACGTAGCGTTATCCCATGTTCAAACCCGCGACTCGATTAAGATTTTAAGTGATCCTAAGAATAAAGGTCTAATAAGTAACATCGTTTATAATCAGATTTTAAAATAAGTTTGAGTTGAGCTAAGGGAGGAAGCTGATGTTCAGCTGTGGCAGCACCGCCTGATTCCAGTAGGGGCACAGTCGGCTTCAGTGAACTCCCGTCTGAGTGCATTAACTTTTAATTCCAGTACTTAAGATACAGGAAGGAAGCTGATGCGTCCCTGTTGCAGCATCTCCCGATTGTGTAGGGGCACAGGTGGCTTTGGTGGACTTCCTGTTCAGTTCAATAATAGTCTTAAGGAAGCAGATGTATAACTGTTTTTCAAATATTTTTAAAATTTTCTTTTATGTTTCAAAATTGTTTTCAAATTGATCAGAAAATGTCTTTATAAAATATAAAATATTGTTGCCCACCAAGTCCTATGAGTTGGCCCAAGTGAAACTAAGTAACGACAGGTTGTCATAGGCAGAAAAGACACGAGTGGCTATTAATCCAAATGTAGCTGCTATGTCACCCCTTTTTTGGTCCCCTATATAAAGTAATTATCATTGTTGTTTGGAATATGACATTTTAGCTTCAATTTGACAAACATTTTCTAAATTCGAAATTAATGATTGCTCAAATCAGTAATATTGAAGCTTCCCATTTTTAAGTTAGAAAAGCCATGTTGTGCCTGTCCCCCGCACACATTTATGTTCTTTTAGTTTTAGTTATTAATATTATAAAAAATTAAAAACAAACAAATATAATTAAGGACAAAAAAATAAAATAAAATAATTGGAATGGTCTGTCGAAAGGATGAGTAGGGGACCATATTGGAATCAATACAAAACCAAAATTTTTTTATTTGAAACTCAAAAAATTATTCAAAAATACAAAAAAGTAGTTTAATCTTGAGTTTTTAAGGCCACATTCGACCCCAAATCTTTAAGTTGTACAATTCAAGAATTGTAAGTACATGGGTGGACTGCCGTAGTCTGACTTGCACAGTGCTTTCTAAAATTTCAAAAAAATTGCAGGATCTAGGCTGTTTTTCGACTGTGACAGCATCTGCCCGATTCCAGTAGGGGCCCAGTTGGATGCAGCTGAATTCCTGCTCAAATCAAACTTTATACATTCAGGAGTCAACCCACATCACCCATCATGCATAATTCGAGTAGCGTGGGTGTTGGGATGGCTTTTTGAATAGACAGAATTTCAGATATTTTTTCATAACATTCTTGCAAAGCACTGTGCAATTGAGAACTTGGTGGCAGCATCTGTTTAGGTTCTTTAAGTACAGGGTTGGTTAGCTTTGACACCAAGGGGCAACCAGCCCCCCCAGAGTTGCTGAGGGGCGCAGCAACATTCCAATCCGGGGATGCATAAAATGGTTGGATGATGGGCAATATACAGCCTCTCTCCAACTAGGCAACTCTAGGTTTCGCGTACCATGCGTTGTCCTTGCTGATAGAGCAATGCCGCCTTCCGCATTATGTGAGAATCTGTTCTATTAATATAAAGTGTGCCTAATTGGTGAAGTAATTCACTCATTAGTAGTATAGAAAGGGTTCCTTCGAGCTCTGGGACATGTGTATAAAGCGGGCCGCAGGCCTGCTTTCAAAACCCTCCAACCAACGAGCACGCGCGCTTCAAAAATGCCCATCTTTGAAACAACGTAACTCAGTCAGTTTTAAACCAATTTACATGCTTTAAAGTTTAAACTATAGAAGAGGAAAAAAATTAAAAGGCAAAAGGTAACGCGGGCGAAGCGAGCCCAGGCTTCCTCGGAGAATAAGACTGGTCAACAGGTAGAAAACACCCTAAACTGTCTACTGTATAGGAAAATGTTTCGTGCTTCTGAGCTTTAGCAGTACATTTGGTGAATTTTGTTGAAAAATGGCAACTTTTGCTTTCCAAATCTATTGTTAACTGTTGCCCATTCATCCGCCTTATATTGAGTAAATATATACAACACAATGTCTGACTTGCCTAAATATGTTTAAGTTTAAAGGAGTGTATGTCAAAAATAGAACAAATCAAAAATTTTCAACTTTTGTCTTATTGTAGCTATGCGTGTTTTTACTTTCAGAAAAATTAATACTATTTCGGATTACAAATTACACCAAACATGTGATTTTGAGGTGGGATTTATTTTCCACTTATCACAACCCTGTATTGAAAGCTTAATTTTCTCAGCAGGTGTGTCTCAAGTTAACCAGCATTCTACAATGTCAAATCGCGGATGAAACTGTTTCGATTTATAAAAATAATTCTTGTGGATCTTTCAGTATTCATATTCGACCCCACACTGATGAATAAATTGCATCAACACAGATTTGATAAAAGAGCTTTGTGGAAAACAGAATTTTCTTCAACGTAGGGTATTTTTCCGAAATACGAATTTCGTGTTATACTGAATGTGTACAAATGTTTTCCATTAATTCACAGATTTTGAACTTATGTATTTTCACGATTTTCTGATAAAAATTTAACTTAGGACTGAAAATTTCCACGCTTACTCGTCTAACCTTAGGGAATAGAATAGGAATAGGCGGAGGGTCATTTGAAAAAATTTGTTACCACAGAAAAAGGATCGTTACACATGATGCACGATATTCTTTCGAGATACACCGCATAAATTTCAAGGCGCATAGCAGAAATATCAAGATGTAAATTGTTCAATATGTCATCTTGGTCTTTTCCAAGATGACATCTCGATTTTCTTTAAAGATGACATCTTGATTTTTTTTCAAGATGACATCTTGATTTTTCAAGATTATTGATGATGGCCACAGCAGTCGCCTCACCTACGAGCTGTTGCAAATGAGAGCGCCTTTCCCGTTGCTCGCTTGGCTCAGCTGGATGGAGCGTGTGGATGGTAGCCGGATTGTCGCGGGTTCTAGACCCCGACCGAGCATAGCTTTAATTAAAGCCCTGAGTAACGGGGATATGTTGCTTTAACACTGGGTCTCAATTTTTTTCAAGATGACATCTTGATTTTTTGAAGATTATCTTTGAAAAATACGAGGCACAAAGCAGAAAATTATGGTAAAGGTTTTATGTAAACGATTTTGACAGCAGCACTAATTTTTGTCATGGCAGCTCATACGCCTGTGTTGATTCTTGAACCGTTGCCTGCATCTTTCCAATGAGACATGGACATGGGGTAATGACTGCATCATTTCACACGGTTCCCGAGTGAGAAATACCACAAAATAAGCATTTGAGTTAATCTGAAGCCCTTCAGACAACGATTGGGTCTGAGAGGCCGGACTTCTCCAGCTACGATTTGCCACACAAAAACTAAAATTTTATTGCTTTCATGGTTCAGTACGTATTGAGACGCGCACAGGTAACGTTTTGTTGCATCCCTGATAGCAAGTGAAGAAAGGTCAAAAGAGGACAACAAAAACAAAGCTCTGTGAGACTCTCTTGCAGTTTACAGCAACATATAAGCCTACACAAAAGGTCTTATGTGCCCAGGGTAGCCGGAAAATATGCTACTACTGTACTGTGCCTACATAATACCGAATGACAGCCATGACAGCCAGATGGTATTTCTATAAAATGGAATAATTGTGCCAATGCACAAAAAATTTTAAATCATTAGTTATGCATTCACCTGACACTGTAAGACTGTTTTCTGGAAAAACACATTTTATGGAAGCGAAAAGATTGTTTTGGGTTTTGTCAGATCATCAAGATTCCATTGAGTACAAATGAATTATTCAATTTGTGTTGCTTTATAAGTAAGTGTTAGAGTAGGGGATGTTATTTTCGAGATTTTTTGTCCGCTCTTTTAACTTTCTGCTTAAAATTGTGGTAACTTGTGCATTGTGGGAGGTAAGCTATTTCGCTCCACAATGGACTGGGTGCTAAGTAGGTGGACATTAGTCCGTATGCCAATAGCATGACTTTTCTCCGAGGGATAGCGCCAAAGTGATGACTTTTCTGTGAACTGAAACCTGTTTTTATGGAAGACCTGTAAAATGAAGAATGACAAATTAGTACTGCCTTCAAACCGTACATTACAAAGAGCATTTACCCATGATTTTTCGATCAAAAAAAGTTTCTGATGTAGCTTATCCGTCTCAGCAGAAAATATTTTTACCAGAAAACAACGAAAAAATTGAACAAAATTATTGTTATTATTTACAAGCATTAAAGAAAACAGAGTTCGTCCGATATCGATTCCATGTTTCGGCTCTGATGGAAAGATAAATGTTTTGGGTAAAAATCATGCCAGGTGCTCTAAAATCTGCTACGAAACAGAGTATCAGGAACGTAAATTATATGATCACATTATCTTCTGACTGACCATACCTCCTTTTCTTATGACTCGACAAGACTCACGATCGAACTATTTTATTCTATCGGTATTATTCAAATATTGCCATTATTCAGGAGATGAGCTGATCAGAAATTAAGGATCGAAATTTTATCCCATCAATTCTACCTGTAAATTGCATACTACAAAATTGTAAATTGCATACTCAAACAAATCGAGTTGTACATTTTTTCATTTTCTGTTGTACAATTCTCGTAAGCAAAAACAAGATCATAATTTAAACTGATCAACAATGATAATCTGTTCGTTGTACTCTTGAACTAAAAAGAGTATTCCTGAATCAGAAAGATCCAAAAAATAACTTATGTGCTTGCATAAATTGTTGTAGTCCATTTTTTCTAAATGAGCTTCAGTGGCGCAAAAAAATGTTTATGAAAATCAAAAACCTGCATTCACATTTTGTGTCGATTTTTTATCCTATAGGTACCATCATCGAAACTTATTTGAAATTGAATGGACTACAGAAACGATAGCTAGTCAACATTCCTAAGTATATGACCATTCTATTTTTATATGGGTTCTTGAGAAAAAATTTGTTATATCATGTAAATGTGAACCACGATTGACTATACTCACGCATAGTCGAGTGCGAATGTGCCCCACTTGGAAGAATGATCAGTTTGTAGTCTGTTTTCCTTGGAATGTTTGTAAATGATGACAGTGGAGAGCAGGTACTTTTTCGTATTTTTATGACTTTCTGCAAAACATATGTCACGCATATGTGGGCTCGCTCAAAAAACCTCTCAGTTTTTTTAGTAAAAAAGTTTACCAAAAAAGCTCTCTGTGAGCAGTTTTGACGACTGTGCCAATTTTTTCCATTTTTCGGTTAGCAAGCATTTCATAAAAAGCAGACTATAGTTTTAAATGCCGACGTCAACCAAACTAAGGATACTTTGACTATATATGAATACAACATTTTTGCCAAATCCTTCTGAAGGCGACTGATTCCGCGGAAAAACCTCTACATTTGAAACCACTCAATAGCGTTCTATACTCTTCATTTTTTCGCAATGCAAAATGATGCAAACTAATCCGTGGGCAGGTGATAACCATGAATCTCAGGCTTGAATTTTCTTATTACAAATTGTAGTCCAGAATGCCCCCGTCAATCGTGTACCCAGGTTGTTTATCATTTGCATGAATATTTTTTTCTTTCTTCCAAGGTTCATTTGGAAAAAATAAAGTACAATGGAAAAATGAAGGATATCTCTTGCAGTGACAATGTGCTTAGTTTAGCATGATGATTCGATAATGACATATCATAACATCTTATAGGAAAACGTCGAGCATGAATTTTTTACGATTTTTGTCCATTCTGTCCATTATGACGGTGTTTTTCGATTTCGCGGCGTCCTATCCGAGCGGTGAGGTGGCATCGGCTGCTGAACTTCGCCAAGTGGTAGATGATTCGTTCGCCGATGGTGATGAGCTACAACTTGTGCGCCACGAGAGAGCCCCGCCGAAAGAAATGACAAAACCGGACATTGCCCCGCTCAGATTCGGACGCAAGAGACATTGATGAAAGCTGGAAAATAATTGATTTTATAGCCTATGCAAAATATATCACCCGATAAAATATGGGGCAGTCGGGGGAATGCATTTTTCTGTAAAACAGTGCTTTAGCACCAATTCGGAACCTGACTGAAACTATTCCGATTTTATCATATCATAACATTCAATGGTCGTACCGGAAAATCATTCCGGTATCATTAACATCAAGATGACTTAGAATATTTCGCTCCATAATTATAACTTAAAAAATCAAGATGCCACCCACCTTGAAAAAATCATTAATATATCCATTACACACGGACGCTCGATGGAAAACGTTACCTCTCAATGAATATTTTTTTTAAATTTGATCTCAAAATGTATTAGAGATTTGCGCTAAATATCAATTTGGATAGTACCTGTTCACCTCTACATTAATCCGTCAAGCAAAACTGCCCGTTTTCGTATTTTTGTTTCAATTACAGCCTCTAACCGTAACCCGGGAATTTTTAAATGGCTAAAAATGTATACTGTTTCGCAAGTTTAGAAAGCATGTAGTTTTTCACTTACCCCAAAATGGTATGTAAATCTGAATGAAACTTAACACAATATCTTCGACTTGAAGACTACGAAATTTAAGAAATAATTCGGCCATTATCTCATGGTAAAGATGGTGTCTCGAATAATAAGTTACGGTTTTTGACACCTTAAAATTTCGTAGGAAGCGTAAAGTACGAGATTAGAAAAATTTTTTTACGTAATCCTACGCTGTTACATCTCGAAGCCTATACAGATCGATAAATATCAAAAAATATAAACATGTCAAACTTCGAGGTACTGTAGTGTAGTTGCATGTATCCATGGAAAAGCACTCATCGTATAAAATTACTCGACTTAATATGATACAAGGTCAAATCTCTCAGAAAATGTGCCTTGAATCAAGTTGTTGCAGATCCATGAATATTTCATGTAGCCTGCGCAGCTCTTGTCGTTCATCAAAGTTCCCATTATCAAAAAGTATTATGCTAACAATAGTTTTTTCGCAACAGAGCGAAACTAGAACATGCTCTCTGGAGAAAGCAGGGAACTTTTTTTCCGATGCGCTTCCAAAATGGTCTTTCGTTGCCCCGGAGTCTCCAGTCAACAAACGAAAGCGAGAAAACGTCGATGGAAAGGCAACAATGGATCATTTATTTATAGTTGGCTGGATTTCGTGGCGATTGAGAGGTTACGCATCGTAACGATCGAAGTTCGATTGCTCTTTAATTATTTCAAGTTTTATTCGAGATATTATGTAGATACACGTACATACACGAAAAACTGATCAATTTCTAGTTTGTGGAAAATGATTATGTGTGCCTTCGAAATTAAAAAGATCTTGGCTTCATTGTTAGCAATATTGTACAATTTTCCGTCAGTTGCAGGTGAGCTCTATTTCCGTTTTTCGACATGTTACATGCAACAGGTCTTCAAAATGTTGAACAAATCGAAACTCGCACATCAGGATTGTCTTAGAGTTAACGTCTGCCATACATCTCTGAACCAGTGGCAAACAAATAACGCATATTTTGGTAAATCAAAAAAATTCAAAAAACGTAAATCTAAAACATCTAAAAAAGCTAATAATCGCATGAAAATAAAGTCACATTGGAAAACTAATGGATAGAGGGATATGACTAGAACAACAGAAAAGATTGACCTCTCAAGTATCAAGTACCATTGCAGTACTTCAACTAACTTTTCATTTTCTTTTTCGTGCTTTTCTCAGGCCAAACTTGCTCCATCGGCGACTTAAAAAATCTCAAATCATGCGCGCAGCCTATTACTGACATGCTAAATAGTTTGACTATGAAATGGCCTTTACCGACTCCAGTGCCGCCCATAAACGTCACTTGGATCGACAAATTTTGCAATAATTATGCTAATTTTGCAGTGAGTGTTTCCGCCGTATCTCCAAAATTTATTCGCCGATCAAAGCAATCAACTGTTTTTCAGATTTGCCTAAAACCAAAAAACGCGACATGTTTCAACGCCGACCAAATTTTCAGCGTCGTTTCGACAGCCGGTTACTTCTGCGAACGTCAAAGTTTTTTTTATTCGAAAAGTTCCTGTTTGACGTCCATGATACAATCACCCAGCGTCCAAATGAAACGATGTTCGCTTCTAGCTCAAGACCTTTTGTACCACAACGTTATAGTATGATGCAAAGTTACTAATTGGGAGATATGACTATCTGTGAATTTGCTACAGCAATCTTGAGCCTGCAAGTTTTGTTGTGTCCTAAGTGGGCAGACTTCCCTCAAGTTTCATTCAAAGTTTGCATGTTTGGTATCAATTGAAAGATCTCGTCGTGGTACAATCTTCCACCGTCAACATAATCATACAAACAATGACGAAAGAGTATAGTAGATCTAAAAAACGATATGTCCTTGAACTCCTAAAATGTGATTTTCATCAATCGATGATGATCCTCTTCTTGAGCGCTGTAGTACTACAAAATTTGTTGACTGTCCCAAAGTCGAACATCCTACAGTATTTTTCAGAACAACAACTACCAAAAATGCAATAGCATCGCAGACGCCTTGAGCTGTTCCTATCCTGCCGTGCAGGCTATATGCGGTCGTGACGTTGCCGCCGCCGTTCAGGAATTCGGTCGTCGAAACTTGAATACCATGTACACCGATTGCCAAATCGGTAGAAAATTTTCTCTCTACAGTGCAGTATGTACTGCCCAACTTTATGCTCGAAAAAAATTCAAAATTTGTAGAAATTCGGCATGCTTTTGATAGTTTCGGAACAGTAGATGCTAATTTGAAAACTTCGTTGAGAAATTCACAGATCTTTTGAAATTTGTTTGGAAAATTTATGAAATATTCATCTGATTGTAATGCGTGACATGAAACGTGCTGAATTTTCAAACAGTAAACGGCAACGATGGAAAATTTTCAGAATCGTGTGTCAACGGAACATACTGTATGTATGGCGAGACCTGTAAATCAAGCAGATCTTGCCAGTGTACGATCATCTGCCCTGACCAAGTGGAAACCGTTTGCGCAAATGATGGTGCCACCTACTCCAACGAATGTGAAATGAGAAACCAAATGTGCCTGAGAAAAATATGGCTCTTGAGACGGCCCATGGTTTACTGTGGTAAGTGCTCTTAACTATAGTGACGCAAGCAGAATGGTGTGAGAAAAAAGATTTGAGTCTAGCTGCACATCTGTACTGGAGCTGGGCGCGAATGTCAGAAGGCCGATTATTAAATTAATTGAATATAAGAAACTGATCCTCGATAGCAAATCGACGTTTTAATTCTGGATTACTTGTTGCGCAGGTCTTTCCTTAGGGACAAAGAAAGAATAAGTTTTGTCTGACAGAACTAGTTGGAGCTAATTCCTTGGCTAAGCCTCGGAGATCGCGCAACAGTTCGGTCCCCCAGACCTGGCAACAACAACAAGTCAACTTACCTTGAACAAGGGATCCTCGTAGTCTCCCAGAAGAGAAAGCTTCCTCCTCAGGAATAAACTTACTTGCAGGTAGGTCTTCCTGTCGCTTGACGTCAGCAAGCGTTGGCGCCTGGGCCCTGGGCTTTTCTCTCTTCTGTAATATCGAACCTAAATAACAAATGTACTAATTTAGAATAACAAATATTAAAAGAATGTGGCTGCATCCACTAAGTAATATGTAAATTTAGGGGTAAAGGCTGGGTAAAGGTTTATTAGGGACGCCAGCACTACTATCAAGAAATATAATAAAAACGAAGAACGATATTCACATTCACTTCCGTCTTTCTGTGGCGCTCCACTTACGTTTAATCCACACCCGTATAACAGAAGGAAGATTCATACTGAATTAGCTTATCAACGATTAAACGTGTTGTAGTCGGAGTTTTTACAGTTTTGGATTTTTCTCACCAGTTTGTTTGTGATAAGAAATTATCAAACATCCGTTACTTTTTCTAACGTCATTTTTGATCAGGTTCAGATTGATTTTGTTTGATTTCAGGCCATTTCCCTCGGAATTAAAATAAGTACACAGTATTTTCTTATGATTTTGCTCTTATTGCTTCATCAAATGGATAAGAAAAAAGACTGGAATACAAATTTCTCATTTTTGGAAACGAACTTCCATGTTGAATTTTTATCGATCATGCTGATGGTATTGAAAACAAGGAATCGATATCGTAGAATAAAAACTGCATTATATATTTCAATCGTATTTAAACGAAGTAGAGTTCACACAATTCGGTAATCATTTTCATTATCAGAATTACTAGAATCGCTCAATGAAGTCGACTACATCCATGGCCCAATACAACAAAATGTGTATTTGAATTGAAGAATATGGTTAATCCGACACTTAATTCTGGTATGGGCAGTATAAGAATACTGAATTCATTTTGATATTTTCTGATCCCGATAAGGCTAGTCAACTTTCTGTCATACCACAAACAATAATCGACGATTTTAATTCAAACGTGAATCGCAGATTAGTCCTAATCTCTGTCATTTAGGCCCCAGGTTTGCAGATCTGCATTTCCAATGTCTTATGTGAGAGAACTTAGTGTGCAGAAGTCACCATCTCTAGCTCACAGTAGTTTTTTACAGTACTCAGATAACGATACGCAGTTTTTTTAAATGCACCTTCATGACGTTAAGAAATATTTACGCTTTCAGAAGTTGTCTGTAGCAACCTAAGAAAAACTTCAATTTGTGTTTCTATGGCACCACCGATGTTTCTTATCATTTTTTATCATTTCTGTAGCCGAAAGGCCTTTCGAGAAATATGGACTATAGAAAGTAGGTCTTATGCAAACTAGTTATTCATTTTTACTATGGTTAATTTACTATTAATTCCACAATTTTACAGTTCTTTCTCCAAGAATTACCGTAGCCTATGCTGACGTCAGATAAAAATATATATATACTCTGTTTTTCTTGAAATGTTTTTAAACGATGAAACTAGGAACCAATTACCATTTCATATTTTTACGATTTTCTGCTAGACCACAGGACTGAAAATTTGTGAACGTATTCAAGTAAAAATGCCTACAGTAGTAGTAAAAGCTTTGTGTTAACGGTTATGACGACGGTAGTAATTTTTGTCATTTTTCTAAATTTGGGATCATTTTATAAAAAGACAGACTATAAATCCTAAGATTATCATTCAGACATTCAAAAAAGATTCCCCGAATGCGACGATAGTAACATCGATAATTTGACCCATTGCATTTTGCCGCTATATAATGGAATGATCAGCTCCTTTCAACAATTAGATTCATATTTGTCTAATTTCCAAAGTTTCATGGTCAATCGAACGTGCGACATTTTCTGGACGTACAAAAGATGCGCCCGAAGTTACAGTAAGAACTGCGCCAACCCCAATAGCGACGTCTTGCAAGAATTGTACGACAAATATGTGTGCACGGATCAAGGTTTTACGGATTTGACATCAAATAAGTGAGCACTAAAATCAGTCACGGAGCAAGAGAATTGTTGATGGTGTCAGAAATTTAAAAAACTGAGACTGAGCAATAATTTTGTCTCCTGTAATATTTCTGATGTCAAAAAAAGCTTTTGCTTAAATGGCTGAAAGGCGTACTGTAGTTTCCAACGTTAATTCATTTCTTTTCAGTCAGTGTTGGTCTGAAGTCGGCCAAGACGGTCAATTCGTCAAATGTTCGAAAAATTTCGGTTTCGCAATAGACGATTTGAAATTCTATTCCAAGGCTCAGTACGTCAATTCGTTCACGGATGATATGGGTCGAGTATGCACGGCTTTGAAAGCCTTGGGCACCTGCGTTATGCCCAGGGTGCAAGCTTTGTGCAAGCAGAAAGCGGTGTCCGTTTTCCAGAAATTATTCCTAACTTACAAGATGTTCATGACCAATTGCAATAACAGTGAGTTAGATTTGGGAACCAAATATGGCTTTTTATCGAAATTTTTTGATTTTTGACACTACTGAACTTAGAAAGTCCATGATATTTCATATACCAATTTGAAGTTTCTGTTTTTACTGAAATGTGAGTGACTACTTCTTTCGATATCTAACAAATTTATGTAAATTTCTAATGTTTAGCTTGCAGAGCAATATTCAGCGATACTTATGGAACGATAAACTCGGAAGACTGGAAAACTATGATGGACAGGTAAGCATGATGCATACACATTTTTCCTAAAAGTTAACAATGAGTAGAATGCATAAAAGTTGTATGAAATCGGGTTGGTAAATCGTAGCTTTCTGTAAAACCTAAATATCGTTCGCATTTCATCCTTTTAGAGTCAGAGTTGTAAAACAGGGTCAACGGAAAAGTGTTATAATACAGTACCCGAACGTGCTTCCAGATTCTGGCTATTTTGTCAACATTTGCCCGATTGTCATTTCATTGTTTCACCACAGCTTTATGTTCACACACTGGAGGGGATTTACTGTCTTTTTCACACGATGATTATCAGAATTCGTAAAGAATAACGTAGAAAGATATTAGTAAGTAGCCGGATACGAAATGAAAACAGTTGGAATATTTTCAATATTTTATCATTTTTTATTAATCTGGAATTCCCCTTTTTCTATACCAGAATTTTGAAAATTTTGGAAAGCTGCTTACCAGAAGCAAATTTTGTTCGCATCAGCAGCTAAGACCATTGTTTAGCCCAGTAATCTGCATTACTTAGAAAGCATTATAGTCTTATTTATTTTCAAATAAGTCTAGGAAAATAACCCGCAGAAATCAAATGTATATAAACCTGCATCATGCCAAAATCTTTTCTTCTAAAGTCGTTCCCCTAACTGCTACAGTCAACTAGAGAAAAAAGACTTGCACTTAATCAGGCTGCTTTATTATTTTCATGAGCATTTTTTTCGTGTCGAGGCTTGCTGGGAAAAGCTTTAGCAGCAAGATGTGACTGAATTTGACACTAATTTTTTAGCAGTAAGATGTGACTGAATTTGACACTAATTAGCAGTAAGATGTGACTGAATTTGACACTAATCTGAATGTCACTAATCTGAATGTCACTAATCTGAATGTAGGGGTGCAATATAAGTGCGTCTTAACCGTGATCGTGTGCAAAGTTTCCACACAACAAATTACTCAAGACAGGCCGCCTCAAAGTTTAATATTGGGTTCTTTACTGTAGTCAAAGTCGCATAGGAACTTTGAAATTATTCAAGTATTTTTTAAATTTCTTTCTAGGTGCGTCTTCAACATAAACATACCCGTAGACGGGAACGTCAATTTGGCCATCAAAGTAATCGATCCTTTCGATTGCAGCACCGACAATCCACCGTTCATCTTCATCTACTCTGGAAGTTTCGAAAATCCTAAGAATCTCATTGCTACGTAAGGTTTCAAAAGACAAAAGTCTCAGTCTAAATGACGAGCTGATTTTTATCCATCAAAATTTGTAGGCGGTATCTGTGGCATCATGCTACAGGCATAATTCGTGGTTGAATGCTCATATTTTGTTTTTATAGTTGTCGTAAGAAGTCAAATGACGACAGATATCCAAAATTTGAATTCTATGACTATCTCACTGCAAGAATCTTTTACCCTATCAGCAAGGAAGTATCCGAAAATCTTTGTTTTGCAGATGACATTTTAACTGGGTGCTGTCTTCTTGCTGCGCATAATTTCGCTGAAATCTACGTTTCACCGAATGACAAACTCAGGGCTCCCAAGACACGAGATTTTTGAAGAAAAGTTGCAAGTTTTTGCTCGAAACTTCGTATTGCAAGGACACGCGATTTTCATTGAATTTAAGCTCAAAGTATCATTAGCATTGTCACTTTCAGCTGGTCCTTGATTTCTAATGTGCTGTTCAGAAGGTAGTTTAACGGCTTGGAAATAAATTTGATTCTGTTTAATGCCCATAGAATTGAGTGACATGTCTTGTATGTTGAAACATCTGTTTCTCTGACAACGGCAAGGCAACGATCGACGGTGCTTGAAGAAAACAATATCCTTGTACTAGCCAGAAGATTAAATGTAGTAACTACTGTCCAGAGGGGATTTCTATTTGTACTTTAAGAGTTTAGCAGTCAAATGATCATGATACTCGTACAGACTAAACGATCTCAGGAAACTAAAATGTAATTGATCAATTTTTCAAAAATTGCATGATTGAAATATGATTTGAAAGGTTCAGGACCAAGTAACAGTCATATGTGGATATAGCTGGTCTATTCCCAAGTGAGCGATTCCCAAGCGAGCGAATTCCCAAGTGAGCGAATTCTCAATTGAACGATTCCCATGTGAGCGATTCCCTAATTGAACGAATTCCCAACTGAGCGAATTCCCGATTGAGTGATTATCATATAAGCGATTCCCAATTGAGAGAATTCCCAAGTGAAAGAATTCCCAAGTGAAAGAATTCCCAAGTGACCGAATTCCCAATTGAGCAATTCTCATGTGAGCGATTCTCAGTTGAGCAAAGTCCCAAATCAGCGAGTTCCCAATTGAGCGATTCTCATGTGAGCAATTCTCATGTGAGCGAATTCCCAATTGGGCTATCCCAAACGAGCGATTGCGAATGTAATAACACATTCTTCGTATTTTCTTTCTTTACTTTATATTTTTATTTGTATGTATTTCTTTTTTCTTTTGTTTTTTGGGTGTATTGTTAGTGTTTTCGTTTATGTATGTTTTAACATTTTCATCTTTTGTCTCTGCTTTCTTTCATTTTCGTTTTTCTATTCATGTACTTCTTTTCTTTTTTGCTCATGAAACAACACATAACAAGTTATCATTTTAAATAGCATAATTCTTGTACAGTTCGACATGCTTGAGTCTTCCACCGTTGTAAGTGTGAAAATCTTCCTAGAAAACATAAACAAAAGAATGCTGGAAGAAACAAAACATCAAGAGAAAGGAAACGTCAATAAAAATGAAGACATTAAAAATAAGTGAAAATAGGTGGGAAAGCATTAGAAAAATAAAGAAAGCATGAAAATAGTGAAAAGAAAGAAGAATCAACATAGAGAAAACAGGAAGAAAGAAAAAAAATGGAAAACAGAAGAAAAAAAGAATTAGGAGAGGTTAAAAGCATAAGCTGAAAAGTAATGAAGAAAAAAGTCATAAAGGATAGCAAATAGAGCGTGCCGAATTGTATAAGAATTATGCGGACTATGCTTATTTAAAATGACAACTTGCAATTTGTTGTTTCATGAGCAAAAAAGAAAAAAGCAGATGAAAAGATAAACGAATATGAAAGAAAGCAGAGACAAAAAATGAAAACGTTAAAACATACATAAACTAAAACGTTAAAACATACATAAATTAAAACATTAAAAATACACCCAAAAAATGAAAGAAGAAGGAAATACACACAAAGAAAAATATGAGGTAAAGAATTAAAATATGAAGAAAATTTTATTACATTCTCGATCGCTCGTTTGGAATCGTCCAATTGGCAATTCGCTCATTTGCTAATTCGCCCAATTGGGAGTCGCTCACATGAGAATCGCTCAATTGGGAATTCGCTCATTTGGTAATTCGCTCAATTGCGAACCGTTCACTTGGGAATCGCTCACTTTAGAATTCGCTCAAGTGGGAATCGTTCACATGGGAATGGCTCAATTGGGAATTCGCTGATTTGGGAATTCGCTCAATTGAGAATTCGCTCACTTGGGAATCGCTCATTTGTTAATCGCTCACTTGGGAATCACTTACATGAGAACGCCCCGATATCGCTCAAACTCCCGTGTTTATTCAATAATCTATGCAACGTTTTAGTTACATTACGAAACGTTCACTCAAAAATCACAACTCGTAAAAAAACTCGTAATACTGCTGTATTTTCAAAAATGGTCAGAATGAATTTCTCATCTTCGCAAATTTGGTTACGGTTGTCTTCAATTAGCTCGAGTCTCACGATTTGCGATTTGAAGCAGGATTTCTATATGACAACCAAATTTATAGTTTTGTGGCACAAGCACATTTATGTATGTCTACAGCAAAACTGTATTGCCGCAAATTAATTTGATGATCAAATTTTCCAACAAATTAAAATTTTTAGATACTGTAGCAACAAAACCGTTAACGGTATCTACTCGACGCCGAACGGCGTCAGCCAAATGACCATCGTCTATGAAAACATTATTAGTGGCGGGATACCGTCGCCGTCGTTCGCGGCCACGTATTACGTAGGGTCAGACGCCTGCGTCAGCAGTCCTTGTTCAAACGGCTCCACGTGCGTCAATACGATGGGCGGCTATTTTTGCCAGTGCATGGCCGGATACGTGGGCGTCAATTGCAAGCAATGTGAGTGTATTTACTACAAAATTCTAACCGTGCCTGAAATGACGTGGGTAATATTTGGATCCGGACCTAAAACTAAAGTTGGACCTGAGGCTGAAACTGACGGCTTAAATCCTCCGATTCCAATTTTTCGGATAAAATCTGAAACAAAATTCATAAATTGTCAAATCCAATTTTCGCTAAAGGTAGGCTTTTCTACCGTCATTACTTGCAGAACGGTATGTGGCTGTAAGCCTAATATATTTTAGTCGGATACAACCCCTAACTATGTCACAATGTATGACGTCTAAAACTGATTAGAATCGTAATGGAATCATGTCTATTATAATTAATGCTCATCCAAGTGATTCGGATCGCCACCCGTCACTAAATTCATTATGCACCGGTCACTCAAATTACTCTTTGGTCGAGGTAACGAAAATCTTTATCATGGTCATCAACGGTGTGATAGTGATCACCACAACATTTTGGATTTTTTGATTACTTCATCAGTGTGATCAGGGCCGGCTTGCACTAACATAGAAATTCAGATAGTTCAATAGTGTTCTTCAGAAGTTCAAAAGTGGACGCTTGCTCCAACAACTTTACATCAATGATTTCAGATGAATCGACTTTCTATGAGTAGTTCAGAAATTTAGAAGTTCAGAAGTTCGGATATAAATCGAGTAGCGTGTATTGAGTTACGAAACAGTCGCTTTTAGGCTAAAGTTCACTGGTACCTACACGGTCACAGCTGTCATTTTCGGTGTGAAAATTAGAGAATAGGCTATCTTTTAGAAGAGATTCTTGACCACTAGGAAGATGTGTGCTAAAAGGCTTTTGAACTTGTGGATTTTGGTGCAAGCGAAACATTTCTAATGGTAGAAAATAGACTTTTCCAAAGAACTTCTAAACCTTTCTTGAAGTTGAGAAGTCGTTGGTGCAAACCGGCCTTGATGAGTCGAGAACGATATTCACTTAATCCAGTACGTATTTGACTCAATGGTCAGCGAGCTATCATCTTTTTAAAAGTGATCATACGAATTTCCATCATGTTAAACTCAGTTCGAAATGAAGGCACTTTCCACAAAAGTAATCAAAACATAGGAAGCTCAAGCTTCTAGCACATTTCCAATCTTTCTGCTTAAGCTTGACCTGGCTTTGTTTTTTTGAGGCTTTTTGGAAAGATTGCGGATTTTACCGGAAAATTTGAATCTGGTGGCTTGTTATTATATTCTATTTGCTTTGAAATGACGAATGCAGCAACAACCGAAAAAATTTGTTCGTGATCAATGAGATCTCCAAAATTATAGAAAGACCACGATCCTTATCCGCTTTGGCTTTGGATAGAACGGTGTTTGACACCTGAGTGTTGGTTGAGAAATTGTGACCACTTAACGCTGTTACGTGAGGAAATTTTCTGTTTATTTACCGCCCATAAATGACAAATTTTCTCTATTTATTACCGTAATTAGCTCTATGAATTTTTCTGTGTTGAACTTACTTTCGATTATGACGTTCGGCGAGATTTTATCCGAGTTATGGTCAAGGATCTAGATCTGATTGGTTCCTGTTTTGCATTCTATACTCTTTATGAAAATCATATGAGAAATTTGCGATCTCTAATCGGAATCGGAATCAAAATATTCTATAATGAATCAAAAATTCACGGAATCTTTCGCCCATAATCTTAGAAATAGACCACGGAAGTGCGAAGCTTTGAATCTGGAATCGGATTTGTGATTATCTATATACCATTTAGTTATAACACTTGGAAAATGGATCGTAGTAAAGGAAAAAGCTGAAGGGGAATTAAATTTTTGCATGATTTTTTCTTGGTATACATCATCTATGTCATTTGACGACCCTATGCTATAAATACTGAAAGTGTAGTGATCTTGAAAGCTTTTCAGTAATATGAATCGGAACCTCGCAAAGTCTTTACTTGTGATTTGAAATGTTCCAATAGCATGTCCAAATCATGTGTATTGCAGACTTGAAAAATCATTCTTATAGTCCAAGTACATGAAATTGGTGGCAGGCTCTAAAAAAAATTGGATTCGATCAGACTTCTACTCAGCTTACGTCTAAGAATCTAGAAAGTTCTGCATCACGTTTGGATTGATTTAATTACGGTTCTGTTCTGACATGTCTGACACTACTTTCTGAATCTTGATGCTTGATGATTAATTTTTCAATCAAAACCTTTCAGACGCTGGTCTATGCAATAAAGATACGTGCCAAAATAATGGCACCTGCATCGACACTTACGCTCTGCCAGACCTCAGTAACGTGACGGCCATCGATTTCACCCAAAACTTCGATTTTTCCTGTCAATGTCCGCAAGCAACCACTGGTCGACGTTGTGAAACTCGTAAAATAATTAATTATTGTCTTACTGTAGAGTTGTGACTGCATGCCACTTTTTACAGTAATCATCAAAGGAAGGGACGACAGCGTGACGTGCCCTAGCGGCTGGACCCTAAATTCGAACAACTGCTACTATTTGGGCACCGATTTGGTCGACGAACCGACGTCCGAAAGTCAATGCAAAAGCTCAGGATCGTTGGGCGCATTGCTCGCCAGCGTACATTCCGACAGCGAAAGGGATCTCATTTCACAATGGTAAATAGCTTGACATTGTGAGGGAAGAGGTAGTGTCGAAATTAACGTAACGATCAAATCCGAAGTTACAATAACAAAAATTATATGTCTGAATATAGCTCGAACCTATAGATTGGTCGTAATTTTTTACCCTATGAACTTTTCGATTTAGGATGGTAAAAAATAACCTCAAATCCGTGTGGTTGGGCACAAGACACGACGGCGATAATTGGCGATGGTTGGATCAAACGCCGTGGGACTATACGTCCTGGGCGACGGGGCAACCGGATTTGACTCTACGTTGTGCTCTGCAGACGAACACAGGGACTTGGAATACGGTGGATTGCTTCACAACTGCTGGATACATATGCAAAGCCAAATTGCCAAGCGGTAAAATTTTGAATTAATAGAAGTATACGGATCATGGTTCAAGATAACAAATATTACTTTTAGAAGCATTGTGTGGACACTTCCGAAGTAGGCAAAAAAAATTTGTGCAGAGAATGAGCACAAAACATATGGAAGCTGAACCATGATGATTATTTTGTGTGCGTCTCACTTCTGAGTGAACATTAAATCTCACTTCTGAGTGAACATTAGGGACTGAAGCACCGTAAATGAAAATAGTCTTACTTACCAAAAGGAATTTATTTTCCTATGTTATAAACTTTTCTAATGTCTTTGCAAGCCCATCTTGTGAACTCCTAGAATCAACAAACTTCCGAACTGCCGAGTTGGTCCAAGTGAGAGCCCTCGGCCCGGTTTCATCAGAAGAACTTAAGCTTCCATTGCTGCAGCCTAATAAGCTGCAGCTTTACTCTCCCGTTAACGTGCAGCACGTTAACGGCAATGGTATGTATAGTCTATTCCTTTTCAAGTGAGTCTCAAAAAGTGAAAGGATCCGTGAAATCGGTGAGCAGATGATAAACCTGCGTCGTAAGCTGATTTTTTCTCAATCAATTCGTCTATCTACTATAGTCAACTCGAGAAAAAAGTGTCCGTATACGCAGGTTGATTATTAATTGCATGAACATCTTTCTGCGCGCCCATGCTCGTAAGGAAAAAATAGACTATGGCTCAACTCCGTATGTTATAACATTGTCTAGAAATATTGTTCAAAGAATATTTTTTAAACTTTCTTCAATTCGCAAGAAAGTTACAAGTGCTTTTACTTCATCATAGTATTGATCAGTTTCTTTTAGTTTCTTGTGACACTAATCCGTGTCAAAACGGTGGCACTTGCTCGACCGATTCCCCATCAGCAAGCAGCGTATGTTTGTGCAAACCTGGCTACACTGATCAATACTGTTCAAGTATCGCTTCCTGCAATACTAGTCCGTGCCAGAATGGAGGTACGTGCAGTTCCAATAACGGGGTCAACAGGTGAGGAGTGTGATCATTGAAATTATAGATACAATATATATGGAACTACCTCCAGCTGTGCCTGCACATCAGGATTCAGTGGCTTGTTATGCGAAAACAGTGCGGGTGGATGCCTCTCTGGCCCTTGCCAAAATGGCGCCAGGTGCGTGGATTTGGATTCGAGCGGCAATTATCAATGCAACTGTGTGATAGGTAATGGAGACAATAGCTATTGGGATGATATCCCGTTTCTGCCAATTTCACCCTGATTTCACTCCATTTTTTCTACATGATACTTGTAACACAAGAAGATGCGTAGACAGCCAATGAACATCTTGGGATCGTGGCCGCTTTTTTGCGTATTGACTGCAGCAAATTGGCTTATCATTGGAAAGCAAAGAATGTCCATTTGCATTGCAGGTTTTTTATGTGCAAAAGCATTTCTATGCGTCCCGAGTATTCTTTGAAAATAAATGAACTATGGCAAAGTATATAGTTAACTTTTCCGGAAAGTAAGAGGTGTTGACTAAATTCCAAGGTTGCCTGCCTGATCCAATACTGAGGTTTGTCATGGGCCACGCTGTTGATATTTACACCTGATAGATTTAGGAAAGCTTTACAGCATAGTAAGATCAGATATGCGTCTCACGCTACTGTAATGCCAGTTCATTTTTGCGATTTTGTGTAGACATTTTGTTTAAATCAATTTGTGGATTATACTTTGGATAAACTCTGAAATATAAGAGTTGTCTAGGAAACTTTAAATTCAGAGTAATTGACATCTCTCTGCCGCTTTTGTCAATCTTTTGAAAATCTGAATCAGTGGAAATGTTTCGTGAATTGATGTTATTGGGTCATTGATAGATTGCATTTTTAACTTGAGTAACAATCACTTTCTCAGCTTCTAAATCAACCTTTTCTGATCAGAGTAATACCCAAATGACCGGCAATTGTTATCGGCTATAGGTCATACGGAGAAAATCCAACAGTCTTGATGAGCACCACTCAACTGGTCTAAAAATTAGGCAGAATTTTCGAGCCTCTACCGATGATTACTATGCTTCAAAAGCTGCCTATAATAGAATTTGCAGAGGAACACAAGTCGTTGTGCTTACTGCAATTAACAAAGTCCGTGGAATATCTGTAACACACATATCTGTAACACACATTCTGAGATGTGAACAAAGTATCAAAAATCAAAAGTAGGAAAGGCGGAATGGGAGTAGAACGACCCGCAGGAACAATCGATTTGAAGAAATCCGATGGAGATTTTCGTTGTGTGCTTCAAGTCATTTTCTCATCAGGTTATACCGGCGCCCTGTGCCAAACTATGGTCGATTTTTGCCAATGCAACCCATGCCAGAACGGCGGCACCTGCACACCTATTCTCAACGCTTACCAATGCACTTGCGCCGTGGGCTTCTCCGGTACGACGTGCAGCGTTCTGCGCGACTTCTGTTCCTCGGCGCCGTGCCAAAACGGCGGTTCGTGCTTCAGTTCAGCTAACAGTTACATGTGCACTTGCTTGGCTGGCTACAGTGGAACGAATTGCGAACAAGCTTCCAACCCGTGTTCGTCTACACCGTGCCGTAACGGCGGCCGCTGTCAGGCCAATTCCAATAACGGAGGGTTCACTTGTTCGTGCCCTGTCTCATACACAGGTAATGAAGAGACTAATAATACTTTTCTAGATACTACTACAAACACTACACTCATCCTACTACTAGTGGTGCTACTACAACTACTATTATTTCTACTTCTCAAGGCAACTTTTGCGAAACGTTGCTTAGTTCTGTGGTCTGTAACAACAACTTGTGCCAAAATGGAGCCACTTGCCAGTCGGCCGGCAACTCTAATTACACTTGTCTATGCCCGTCTGGCTACGCCGGCCGCTATTGCGAAAACGTTGCCGACGCCTGCCAAAGCAATCCGTGCCAAAACGGCGGCACTTGCTTCAATGGGCCTAATACTTTCATATGCCGATGCGCTTCAGGTTAGCTTGATAAGGAGGAGGTGATGACTGCATATGTGTCACGCAATCCCCGCATTTCTGTAGGGTACGGTGGCCCCACGTGCGCCGCTTCTACGGGTAGCCTGTGTTCGCCGAACCCCTGCGCCAATAACGGGTCTTGTACACTTTTGACGTCCGATCAGTATGTTTGTCGATGCCTAGATGGGTGGATCGGTTCTTTATGCGACATTGACACCAATGAGTGTTTGAGGTAAGCGTAGGAAATTGATATCTGGCTTGTAGCATTTTTTATGTGAAACCGGCAAGTGAATCAGAGTCACAAGCAAATTTTTTCCACATGAAAACATTTTCCGCACAATAAAATGATGGTTTTCAGTTTTACATCGTTAGCCTTTTTTAAAATCTTACTTGAAAAAATAGGTGTAATACTTTTCAACTGTGGCCAAGATATATTATATTGGACTGCAAGAATTTTAATTCTGGCACACGACTAAATCGCTCGTCTCCTGCTCAACGACAATTTGTGTCCTTATTTCCATATTCGAAACTAAAAAAAGATCTTCTTTCTATCAGAATGTCATAGGCGGGAAAATTGGACAACAGGAGGGCCTCATACCAGATTTTTCGTACCTGTTGTTTTTATGTTAAATGGTACCGGAATTTTAGAAATGTCCTTCTGTTCACATTCACAGTATACAAAATCTGCTGGAAGGCTTGATTTCGGGGGTGGACCACTATTATCATTTGTAAAATATTTCCATACAAACGTTTTTAGCTGTAAATAAACTCCATTGAAACTTTCAACAGGGATGCGATTCATGCAAGGTAGAATTTCAAATTTTCTAAAAGCCAGTGTATCAGCCAAAAATGTAGAATCCAGCTGTATTTGGGCACTTGCTGTAATTTAATTAAAGCAAACTTATTTTTGTCTGCAGTACATTTGCCACCAATAAGTTTCAGTCCCTCATTATTAGGTTCAGTAATATTTGGATTGTCTGACTTAACAGTTAGAGGTTGGAAATCGCCAGCATCTTGTGGTTTGGAAGACAACCATTCATTTTCATCAACAGAATGTGGAGTCTTTAGCACCAATTGTTTCACGCCAACTTACCATGGATCCTTCAACTCAAGGGGTCTTTCTAAATTAAGCATGTACCCATGATGGTATATGATTACAAATTTAAAATCTTTTGAATTTGAAATAATTTCGAAATCCGTGTTCATCATGGACTATCTTACTTATAACTTAGGTAGAAAGTTGATAGAAATCTTAAGTTTCTTGTCAATTTAAATTTCACCATCCCACATCAAATAGACAAATAGAGTATAGTTATAATCTACAGGTTCATCGCATCTAGCAGTGAATCTAACAATGCCAGTTTCATTATCATCACCTGATAAAGTCAAGTTAAAAGGCAAAATTTGATGTCCATGACGCAAAAAATCATCCAAGGTCAGGCGTGTGTCTGTATCTGAGTAGAGTTTGTCTACCACTTGGATGCCTTCAATCCATATTTCTTGTATTACAGGCAACTTATCGATAGTTTCGCTTATTGATATGTATTTGAGCATGACCGCATCGCCCAATTTCAAAATTAAATGGATTTACCCTATAGTTACAAGCGTATCCTAAACTTTGTACCCTGGTAAAAATTAAAATTCTGGCAATTTCTCCAGTCTAGATTTTTAGATTTTCAATATTTGATTGCACCGCACCCATTTGGAAGGATAAAATTTTTGAATGGAAAACTTTCAAAAAGCGCTCAATTGTCCACTTCCCAGCCTCAATCCACTTTGGAATTATCATGGCGTTTATGATTACGGGAGATTCGTTATATTTTGGTGTATTCAACATTAGTCCAAATACACCATTTGAAAGAAAAAGGTTGTATATCAAAGTAAACTCCAGAAATAATCAACTTTTGTTGAGGAAAGAATCTACGATGCAGTTGACAGCCATTCAAACTATTGCACGTTTGCAAATTTTTTGACTCTGCTTTCAAAAGTAGGATTCTGACCCGGTTGTAAACTTTTGAATTTGCCTGCAGATTCTTTGAGATAAATTTGAGGTACCTGTGGCCCCATTTTTAACTGCAGATGAATAAGTGAAATTGGTTTCCGTGTAAGGATAAATTCTGCTAGCTTGTAACAACATTAAACCATTTGACTTCAAAATAACATTATCAAAAAGAGAACAGTGAGTAAGATTAGCTGGTCCTACTTATGGATTTCCCGCCAGATCTCCACCATCCTTTTTACAATGTTTGTTCCGATTCACAACTGAATGTTTGGGTTTGTAACTTTTGGACTTCAATCATTTTGAAATGATCAATGTAGCGGTCGGAGTTTCGGCAAACGCAGCTTTACTATAGATCAGGAAATCAATTTCTATAATCTCGAAATGATTGAAAAGAGTGATCATCACGGAGTCTGTATCACGAAGGAAAAATGTTATTGAATAGAGTCAACGAGCCTTCGATGGTTTCAATTGAAAGTTGCATTGATCATTTCAAAATGAGTGGAGTATAGTAGGTATAATACAAAACACTATAATACAAAAAACAAAAAGTAATATGTTATGGAATTGACGGGGCTGACGAGGCTAACGAGAAAAACCGAACTACTGTCTCTCCAATTTTGTGAAAAGTAGGCTTCAAATATGCTTCAAACTTTTTCGACATGATTATTTTTTTGTGGTATATGATGAAAATATCCCCATTTATAGACTTTTACGTGCCCTGGGTGTGAATAAAGAGCAAAACTGTAAAGATTCTGGTGAAAGTAGTGGCTTACGCAACTCGTTTCAGGTATAAAATTCTGTGACGTAAGTTGAAATACCACTCCAGGCTGTGAAAATTGCATAAAAAAATCAGCAAAACTTGTTATATACATGTCATTTTCTTGAAAAATTGAGTATAAAAACATACATGGGAAACACGTGTGAAAATGAGCACAAATATGTAAATTATGTAAATAAGAGGACATTTCCGGAGAAAGACGAATTAAAACAGGCAGAAATACGGTTTCACACGCGATAGCTACGATACATATTTAATTAATTGGGCGATTTGGTGCAAAAAGTGGCATACTATGACGAAAATGTACGAAAAATAGGCAAAATTGGGCGCAAAAAAGGTCAAAAATTTCATGCGAAAAATAACCCAAAGTAAGTAAAAATACACCTTTATTGGTGGTATCAGAGAAAAAATGAAAAAAATAACATTTTCTTGCAATCAATAGTGAGGATGTCCCCAGAACACACATGTTTCCAATCACAGGGGATTTCAGAGTATAAATAATGCTACCTTACATAGGATTACCATTATTTGAATGATGGAATAAAATTTTCATAAAATACAGTGGGAAAATTTTGATTCTAATGAGTACAGTAAGACAGTATTGATCTGATTCGTAGGTGCAAAAGCTGGTGAGAACGCCCCCCCCCCCTAAGACACATATGTTTTATAAATACTGTTGCTTTACTATTGTAAGGAGACCCATAATAAACCACTGCAAGCAATCCCTATGCTTAGCACCGCGGGACGGACTCCCAGCCTTTGTAAGGAACCCTTAGTTGTGAACAACTATTACGCCCTGCGGACATCAAAAAACTGTAGCTGACGACAACTTTTACGCCAACATTTCCTGGGTAAGGCGTGTTTAGACACGCCTATCTAGCCTGATATGCTGTAACGTATACTTGTGTTATAGCCATGCACGCACATCTTGAGGGTTGTTGGGGGAGGTCTGGACCCCCCCAGCAGATTTTGATTGATCCTCAGCAGATTTTAGGTGACCCCGAGCAGGTTCGACCCTTTCCCCAAGCATTGATCATGAAGATGATGAAAGAAAATGACAATAAAGAGAAGGCGTCATGAGAATGGAAATGATGCTGTAGCTCAACGATATTTCAAAGCAAACATACTTGATTCCTAAGTAGTAACATTAAAAGTTTAAAAAGTGCTGACCAAGCGAATATTTTAACACATTTCCCTAATATGGATGAATGAATATGCTGCTTGGATGTTAGAAGACTTTTCTCTTGGTTACCAAAAAAATAAAAACTTCTATCCCACCCTTCGTCCTGGCTGAACCCTTGACAGAATTTCCAAGCCGTGGTGCACGTATGGTTATAGCATTGCGAGACAAGGATCCAGGGCTTACTGCTTCTGGTTTTTCTGAAAGATATCGATTGTTTGCTTCATTTTGTAGATGCTCACACTATACTTAAAAGGTAACATAGCTCCGACATAACGTTTTAGTCACATGATCTTGGATAATCTAAAATTGACTGATAAATACTGGATTATCTAAAAACTCAAAAAATGTATTTTTATCATTAGCTGAGTGTGTGGGATTCTGATCCGATTAGAAATTCCAATATACTCCATATACTCGTATATTTTGAATACCATTCTTGCTCAGAGAGGTAGACTGGCCGATAATGCGCAAATATGGTCGATTCTACTCGAGACTCAAACGGCCAATGTCAGATTTGATGACAAAATAATATTTACACCATTTTCCATATTATCTTTATTCTGAAATCAAGACTCCCACTTTGGACATCGTTTTTTGGTTGCAGTTTTTGGCTCGAACATAACTGGTTTCTGTCGTCGATATATAGAGCTCTCATTTTCAGGATGCCATGCGGATCGGCTGCTACTTGCTTCAACACGCAAGGTAGCTTTTACTGTATGTGCGCCGACGGCTCGCGGGGCTCACCTACTTGCACCAACGGTTCCACTACTTCTTGTCCACCGGGATACTGTAAAAACGGCGGCACCTGCTCCTCCACAGGTTTCAACACTTACAAGTGCGCTTGTCCGGCAGAATTTTCCGGCTCTCAGTGTGATTCGGGTAAGCGATGGAAGTGAATTTCCAAGGTTGACAACTTCCATCTCACCGTAAAATTAAAGTTCTTCGTCGTATTTAGATGATCTCTTTACAACAATGAAGTCGCAACTTATGAATTCTTGTAGCTTAAAGTTTATTTGCCGATCATCTTCATAAAAAATTGTCGTGTGACTCGTTATCACCCAAAAATTGAGTGAAAATTTTTTTCGACTCTGTTACACAAGACTTACTTGGCTTTGTGGGAGGCGAACTAGCCTAATGTTATGCAAGATTCATCCCATCAACATCATGTTTATTTTTTAGTTTTGTGCAATACGGGATGGAGGTATTTCAGCGGTTTTTGCTACGCCGCTTTCAACGTCAATATGACGGAACAGATGGCCAAAACTTATTGCGCCAACACCGGCGCGCAACTGGCTAGTATTGGGAGTACGGCGGAGAGAAATTTCGCGGGTGCTTTGTGAGTCGGAGTTTTAACTCTTTACCTCCGTCTATACCTTGACTTTTTAATTTATGACTGTATCTACGATTTCTAGGGTATGGTGCACGAGCGCTACCTAGTGCACGAGCGCTACCTAGTACACGAGCGCTACCTAGTGCACGAGCGCTACCTAGTGCACGAGCGATACCATAGTCAGAAGTGCTACCAGATTGGAAAAAATTTCCTATATACGTTGTGTGTTGAAGCAGAATTTTCGCACTCGTTTTGCATCTGAATTCATCACAAAAATAGAGACGATTATGAATCAATTTTTTCATATTATATCTTACAAGTTATCATCACAAAAAACAAAACGCAATTTTTTAACCACTAAATGACGCATATAACACAAAAAATGATGAATTTTGTGCATCAAAAAATTTAAAACATCAACTTGTGAAGCATTGACATCAAAATTATTGATCTGCCAAAGATCACCCGTTATTTGAATAAAATTCAAGCGCGCATTGTGAATACGATTATCTAAATTGACATAATCGCATTGAACCATCGATTTTTTAAATTTAATACTTAAGACAGTTTTCCATGTCCATTGTGTACGATGCGAGTAAAGGAATGCTGTCTGGTCCCGTATCTTGTTTTTTTCTGACTCCTAAACTTATGTCTATGATTTGATGACTTTATTACTATTGCCGTCTTCGTTAGGTCATTGTCCAGATTTTTTGCATAAAACATTGTTTTGTACTGGAATACCATGTGGACAATAACATGAAGTGTGCTGCATTTTGTTATTGTAACAGGGTGGTTGTGACGATGCGCAAAAGGTGCCATCGTGCCTTTCCCTCTGAACCCATAGACTTGATGTTGCTCATCCAAATCACGGCCCCAGACCTGGATTTTTGTGACGGGCACTGCTGCAGTTGCAACAGGTGATGCAGGGCTGTGCAGTCGGTGGTAGAGAAGCTACCACCCAGTGTGCGAGAACCGTTACATGGTGACCGTACCAGGGTGCCCCTTGCCTGCCTCAGCAGGGGCAGGGATGTTGTGACGAGGACGTCACACTTCCCTAGGAGGAGAATGTGACGATGCGCAAAAGGTGCCATCATGCCTTTCCCTCTGAACCCGTAGACTTGATGTTGCTCATCCAAGTCACGGGCCCAGACCTGGATTTTTGTGACAGGCACTGTGCAGTCCGTGGTAGAGAAGCTACCACCCAGTGTGTGAGAACCGTTACATGGTCACATCGATGACCATTTCTGTGGATTTTATTTTTTTGTAGGATTTTCGGATTTTGTTGTTGAACAGGACCATTTTGTTGTCCAACCGTCATTGTTTTATAAACACGATGCATGATAAAACCACTTTGAACACAAAGTGTATATGGCGTTTTTTTCTAATTTGATAGCGCTTATGACTACGGCAGCGCTCGTGCACTAGGTAGCACTTGTGCACAAGGTAGCGCTCGTGTACTAGGTAGCGCTTCTGCATCCCAATCGATTTCTATTACGACCCAAGTCACAAACGATTGGGCAGCACATCCACTACCTAGTGCACATCCGCTACCATAGTCACATCCGCTACTAGACAGCAAAAAATGCGAAAAAGGTTTTGCTATTATTTTCATGGGGGTTTTCCGGAGACAAAAGGATAAAAGAAAATGGAATACAGTAGGCGTTCTGCGAGGTAAGAGATATTTTGTTAGCCACTTCTATGCAACCGCAAGGAGGGTTAAAAAACGTAATACTACAGATAGTCTACCAAAAGATAAGTCACTAATGAGTAAAGGTATGTAATAAAATCATAAAAATCACCACGCAACCACATTCTAATGAGTGAAAAATTTTTATTCACATAACAAAGTGACCAAACAAGCACCTCGAGTGACTGAACAATCAGCCTAGACGGCCGTTTTTCATTCTTTACCTGTACCAATCCCGATGATGGAAATATTGTTTTTATTTTGTTTTTTTAATTTTTTCAGACTTTTTTTGACTTTTTCAAAGACTTTTTGAAATTAATTTCAAACATTTTTAAATTTAGAGTTCAAAATTTAAAAAAACATTGTTGAATATACCTCCCGTGTAGACCAAGGACTGATTATTTTCAGCAAACGTGGATCCATGGCAATTGTCCCATTTCTATCTAAAATTATTGGGATAACCCTGGGCCAAGAACAGCAAATCACTGCATCTTACTGGGGTTCATGACACGCATTTGATAGAACACAATTTCTTGCATTTAATTCTGAAAATACGGGGCAAATTGAAAATTTTGATGCGCATCGGTTGCAACTGCATATTTCCCAATTTTTAACGAATGAAATTTTTAATTTTCACGATACATGCGCCATCTAATTGGTAAAAAAATTAATGAGCCTAATAATTTGTAAACGCATACTGTATATTCCTCCATAATTAAATCCTGCCTAGGTTATTCAACGCAAAAAGTAAATGTAACGTGTTACTTATATAGCTCAGCAAAAAGCAGCGGATATGCACTAGGTAGCGGATCTGACTACGGTAGCGGATGTGCACTAGGTAGCCGTTGTGCACTAGGTAGCGGATGTGCACTAGGTAGCGGATCTGGCACCGACCCGTCACAAACAGTGTTTTAGTCAAAACGTGGTGAAAGCAGGGACATCATGATGGTGTGCGGAAAGATCTGTGGTCATCACTCTTCAAAATTTGTCCAAACCTACAAGATAGTATCGGATTGCCCGTTAGGATATGAAGATTTGAATTTCAATGATCGTTTATAAAATCGTCCAAAAAATTTATCAAGAATTATGAATGCGCTCTCTAAACTTCGAAAGCTGCAGCTTCATATTTTTTATCTTTGTATTGCTTTATAAGTTCGGAAAGACGTAGTTTTTTCGCTTGAAGTGCGCCTGTAACTTGTCGATTATACATCAGCTGTGAAAAAATCGCTTGCCAAGAGAAAGTTTTTGGTTGAAGTGCACTCAATTCGACACGGAAGCATTTTCCACACATAAAAAGTTGAGGTAAATCAGAGCAAGTCGTAAAGAACTTAGCTGAATCATCTTAGCTAGAGAAATTTGTATGTTTGTGCATCGCCATTAAGCTGCTGCTTAACTTTCTTGATATTGTGATCTAGTTAAGATGTCTCAAAGTTATGATTGGGTAGTAGATCCGCTACCTAGTTCACATCCGCTGCCTAGTGCACGACGATTGTGTCCCGTTACCTTGACCGTATCGTTGTTTCGACAATTCCGTTACCTCGACTAATGTTATGAAAAAATAAAAAAATTCCTCTTACACCGGCCGTCCCGTTACCTCGACTGTCCCGTTATCTCGACTGTCCCGTTATCTCGACTGTCCCGTCACCTCGACAATGTTGTGACGTCACAAATAATTATAAAGTGAAATTTACAAAATGTGTCATTTCCTACTTTCCTCAAATAATTACACCGTCAATATTTGGTAAGAAATTAGGTCCGATTGTTCGTACTTCTTGTGAACTGGCCAGAAGATTGTACTTGAATTTTTGCCCAAATGGAAGATTGTGGTTAAGCAACGTTTATCCATACAAAATTTATTAAGATGCAAAAGTACGGTTCAGTCGATCATTCTACCTTTTATAGAAAAATAAATCTGTTAGATTGGCTGATGGATCAACCACTGATTGCTATCAGTGTAAAAATTGTGACAAAATCGGGGACGTCGTATAATTTGCAATCCTGATGTTGGTCACAACAATCTTTGTACCCGTGACTATTGAAACATTGAAATTGACCAGAAAGATGATTTCTTATCACTGTCTTTCTGCCCTTTCTTTTATATCTCATTGTTCTCCATGTTTTTCTGAGAAAATACGGACATTGATTTGATTAAAATTTTGTGACATTCTATGCACAAAACTATGTTTTTAAATCCTGTTAAAAAGGAATGAAAAAATATTAAAAAAAGGCTGCCCCAGGACATCCATTACTGTTCAGTATAGAGATGTACAACAATCAGAATTTCACAACCTTCTGCATATGCTTAATGACGTTAATAAGTCTTTGTGTCGCCCTGTTTCATGAACAAATAAGTTCAAAACGAACAGAAGACAAAAGAGCCTGAATATTCCCTTGCTGCGCTTTTGAAGCTTTTTGTTGCGCTTTGGAAACTTTTTGCTGCGCTTTTGAAACACTTGCTGCGCTTTTGAAATTTTCGGCTACGCTTTTGAAACACTTGCTGCGCTTTTGAAACATGTTGCGCTTTTGAACCGGCTGCGCTTTTGACTCCCAGCCAATGAAAGTTGTTGAAAATGAAACGAACCCAATTAGAGCTTATCGAGATTCATAATTTACGTAGCACAGTTGAGGTAACGGGATAGAGAAAAAGATTTTATTTTTTATAAAAATTCACTGGTCGATGTAACGGGAGTTTACACATTAGTCGAGGTAACGGGACAATCGAGATAACAGGACCGTCGAGGTAACGGGACAGTCGAGATATAGGGACACAGCGGTGCACGACCGTTGCTTAGTGCACACCCGCTATCAGACAGTAAAAAGTGAAAAAAATTTTGGCTATTATTTTCGTAAGGGTTTTCACAAGACAAGAGATCAAAAGAAAATAAAACATGCATGACGGTAGACAGTCTGCGTGGTGAAAAATATTTTCTTTGCGGCTTTTATGGAACAGTGCGCAAAAATGATTACACTCAATACTACAGAGAGTCTACCGAAAGATAAGTCACCAATGAATAAAGATAAATAGTAAAGCCATCAAAATGACCAGACAAACACGTTCTAATGAGTAAAAATGTAATTAACCTATCAAAGTGACCACAGAAGCACTTCGAATGACATAAAAATCAGTCTAGACGGACTTTTCCCATTCTCAACGCATAAAATTATGGATTTTGGTGATGCGAATATCGTTTTAGTTTTGCTTTTTTATATTTTCCAAAAAAAATTTCAGTTTTTTTTCAATTTTTGTCGTTTTGAGTTAAAACAACAGTGTGAGATACAGTCTCAAACCTGTACGGATATCCCTCGTGTATTTGGTTTGGATATCTTTACAGATACCGTACGATATTCATTCACGATCGGCATTTATCACTATATAAAAGTCTACACTGTTCCTTGGCAACTCTTCGCAGCCAAAAAATATAAATTTATTATGCGGTATTAATTTCAAAAATAAATTTCGGAATGCAAAAAAATCCTTGGTCAGATGATAAACTTGTATCGGCCGGTATTTTTCCCCAGTCATGACTGCCACCAGTCAATTTGGGAAAAGAATATGTTCGCTTAAGCTGCAGGTTTATTGTGAGCATCTCTTCGCTGAAAAAATGGAATATAAGATATGACCGATTTTGAGGGGGGCATTCGTATGCTCCCAACAACCATCATTCCCTATTTCAATTTTTGCATCACTCTAGAATGGCAAACGGTTCTTTGGACAAGGTGTGGATCGGCGCGGAATATTCTTCGTCCAGTAATTCGTGGACCTGGTCCGACTACACAACCTGGTCTTATACGGCCTGGGCGCCCAATCAGCCCCAACGTTTGGGTCTAGCGTCGTGCGTTCGACAAGTTTTGCGTAATGGAGTGAGTTGGGAGACAAACGTTTGTTCTGCTAACGAAGCAGTTTTGTGCAAAATCGTATCCAGGGGTGAGCTTGGATTTTATAACTCTTTCCTTTGGACGCCTAGAGTATCTAAATTCATAATATCTTTCGCTTGATTCCCATTTTTCCTAACTTTGTAGGCTACCGGCCATCAAATTTCAGAATAAAAGGTCAGATCAATCAAGGATCAGAATGATTTCTCATTTCATATTCAGAGTGCGGTGGGACGCAAGGAAATTAGACATAGAAATGCGTGTAGCTCATTTCTGGAGGTGAAAATAGAAAAATTGATGAAAATTATGAAATAGTAGGGTGTGAAATTGACACTGTATAGCTGATAAGTTTTTATCTGTCCAAAGTGTACGTATTTCTTGCTGACATCAAACTCACATACCACAGATTAGAGTAGTATTTTACTTTCGCACTCTAGATAATCAAAATGGCTGCAACGGCAGTCCGTGCCAGAACGGCGGCACCTGTACGCCGGCCATGGGCGGTTATATCTGCGTTTGCCCCAGCGGATACGGTGGTGTCAGTTGCGAAAAGGCTTCGAATGTGAATATCGTTTCAATTCTCTGAACGCCTATTCTCCAAATCAACCGCCCTTTTGCATGCTTATGATTTCCTGTTTTCTAGACTTGTCAGTCGCAATGTCAAAACGGCGGTACGTGTACTGTAAAAAACAACGTCGCGATTTGTGTTTGTGCCAAAGGATACACTGGTGCGACTTGCCAAAGTTAGCTGCTAGATTATAGAGTGTGGTTCGAAAAAAGCCTAGCATGGAAACGCATACTTCACACGACATTTTTCCAGGATTTTCTTGTATAGCAGTGTCAAAATTAGTCGAGTCCATTGAACTGAGAATTCATATTTCTGATTTTCGAATTTTATTCTCGATATAAGCCAGCAAACCGTACTTGAAGGCCTACATTGCAACATTTTTTTCTGAAAATTCTGCGAGTCACATATCTTCAGTAAATAAGCATAAATTAACACCAAAAAGAAGTCGTTTTGAAAGCTAGTGCAAATCAGTATTATATCACTATATGTCTTCTGGATCCTATTTGACAAAGAAAATGCAATATGCTACTTGAGGACTTGAATATGATCTTTCGATTCAAATTATGTTAGTTATGGTCATTTTTCATATCACCGGCATATAATACTATTTTTAATAAATATTACCGCACAGGTACTATCTAGGAAATGAAAAAAAGTAGTCAAAATTGCATCACGATCAGTAAAATGCTAACATGCCAACAAGATCCTTTAGACACGATTTCTGAGAGATTCTACCTTCTGTTTCATTGACCTATGATAAGTTGAAAATTAATAATACCTGAAAATTGAAATATTTTGATTAATTTTACACGCTGAGTACCGTGGCAACGTTCATTTTGCATAAAAGTCTAAATTCGCACAGCTACGGTTAAGAATTTTTACATTTTTTGACATTTTTCAGTCTGTACGTACTTCAAAATATCACAGCTCACAAAAAGCGTTACTCTATTGCCAAGTATTCAAGACACGCAGGAGACAATGCTCTGTTCAAAAAAAACAAAATGTGATTCCTATGAAAGGTCAGATCCTTAGGCAAAAAAGGGGTAAGCTGCTGCACAGTCCATAACTTTTTTGACATCACTTTCAGCAAATTTTCCCCATGTGAGACTTGGGTTGAGTTAGAGAAATATAATAAAGAGATTGGTATCAAAAGTAGACCTAATCAGCCACTCGCTAATTCATCTAATCAGGCCCAAACCTTAGGTAGAATAAGTCTGCAACAGTTCAGTCAGTCTCAAGTTCAACAAAGATCACCTGCTTTCATTCCAAGGAAGTGCAGAAGATCGAC
This sequence comes from Romanomermis culicivorax, assembly GCA_963922205.1. Taxonomy (NCBI): domain Eukaryota; kingdom Metazoa; phylum Nematoda; class Enoplea; order Mermithida; family Mermithidae; genus Romanomermis; species Romanomermis culicivorax. The sequence goes on along the minus strand of CAWUHX010000167.1, from coordinate 364,803 downwards.
AACTCTCTGAGCTCAAGTAACTTCAAATCCGGGACAAACCTGGAAGTCAGGCTGAGAATTGAGTTGCAAACGTAGACTTCCATGCTGGGTGGCTCTCCAGAGATCCGGGGTCTAACCTGTGTTCCCTACACTGCAAGGTCATAATCGATTGTCCCAACGGGGGACATTGTATTTGGGTGTAACTCCACAAACATACAATAATAAAATAAATATAAATAATGGCCAGTCTGGCCGCCAATTTTTGCTTTATAAAATAAACACAAAGAATGACCAAAAACATAAACAACCGGCACTTTTATGCACGGTGTCTATGCAAACTGGCGTCGACACAAATTGCATCAGCTTTGGCTGTTTCTTCCCAACCTGGAGATAGACTATGTCCATCGCTGACATCCCTCGAGCCTCGAAACTGACCAACGGGAGGTTAAAAAGATTCATAATACGCGGCGATGACAATTTCGGAACTTTTCAGATCCTAATACAGTCAACACGCCTTTCTGAACTTTTTTGGTCATTCTTGCCCCCTTGTGTAAAGCTTGCCACATGACCACCCTCTTACGTCAAGTCTCTCTTACAAGCATACCAGAATGTCCACAAGGCTGTTCAGGTGCACTACCTCTTGGTCTGGATGCTGATGGATCGATGACTCCACGTCCGCTTGACTTTGTTGGGGTACCACCAACTCCACTTTGACCTGCACTAGGGCCGAGGGTCTTCAGTTGCCTACCTTCCCATGACCTTTTGTTTCGGACCATACGATTGATGCCAGAGACACAACATATATCTGTCTATTTCATACTGGTTGTGTGTTTTGCCTTGAAGTCTTCGCTACCTTTCCAATGCTACCCCCATCAAAATTTTCTATAAAAATCTAAATAATTTACAAATTATGTACATTAGTATGAGTATCACAAAAAAAATCAAAATATCCTGGGCTTCGTTGATTGAGCAAAAAAAACAAAAAGAAAAAATAAGGCGAGATTATAACCGAGATTAGGTGAAAAAATAAATTTTATACATGCCCGTTTTTTGACAGGGCGAGGTATGAAAAACAAATAAAAAATTTAAAGCACGCATCAATTAAGAAAAGATTTTTTTTGTATTTTATATTTTGTGATTTTTTTGTTTTTTTGTGATTTTATTTTTTTTTATTTTTGTATTTTTTATCCAAAATAGATGCAAAAACAATATTTTTGGGCCAAAAACCCTTGGGCTATATTTACTGTTGCAGCCCGCTGCCTCCTTGTGCCCCTCTGTGCGCTCCTTCTCGACCTCCGTAAGGCTTCCATACCCATTGGCCATGCTGGCCACCTCTACCTTGCACCTGGGGCGCAGCACCTCTGCCCCACACCGCTCCACGACCACCCCAGTTGGGGTTTTGGAACTGAAATTGGCCTCGGCCCCAGTTACCAATTTTTTGCACCTTTCCTTGTGTACTCAGAGCTAATTCTTGGCTTCCTTGGCCTTGACCTTGACCTTGAGGTCGGGGAACCTTCAAAGTTTTGCCAGTTTTGCCATCTTGAGCTTTACTGAATTTAACAGAGCTTTGCAAGTCTGAACTGGCACTCCTTTTGGCTCCCATCACTCCAACCTGGTGATTGCTACTGAGCCTCACAGATCGAAAGGCCCTTTTGAATTCCAAGGGGGTATCCTGGCTGTTATACACCCTCAACAGTTGGTTATTCACTGCCACCATCGCTCAGGCATAAATGTTGCCAATATGGATCGGGGACAGTGGGGCACATTCCAACACTAGGAATAGCCACATCACCAGATACCTTACCGAGGAAAACACCTCAGGTGCTATATCTCCTTTGAGCCACCTGGGGACAAAGTCATAAATGACTCTCCTTCCCAGAGTTCCTCTGGTAAATTGGTCCGATCATAGAGAAAAGCTCCCTAGATTGTGAACTGTTGTTCATAGTCCTAGTAGATTTCATTAACGGCATCATTTACCATGAGAAATACTCTCTCTGACTCAAATTGCTGGAAAGCAAAATAGTTGGCCACTGCACTTGTAAAAAATGAAATGAGTCCAGATTCTCTGGTTTTTGGCTGATAGACATCCCAAAAAACCAAGAGACTGTGATTAAATTTTTCTGCAGTCATTTCCGGCGTTTCAGTTGCCTGAGCAGTCTTTGCCTGCTTAATTTTGCTAGGACCAGCCCGTTGCACTTGACTAGCTGCCACTTCTGGTTTTTGGTCCTTGCTGGGTTTTGCCTGACTTTTCAGCATCACTTTCCCCATTGCAAGGCCTATTGCGCCTGAAGTTTGACTAGTTTGTGATGTACTATCTAGAGTTGCAGTTGCCATCGAAGATGTAACCACTGATGGCATTCCAGTTGAAGTTGAAGTAATTAGGGATGTGGGGGTAGCAGTGGAGGTAATCCTGGAATTTGAGGTCAATATGATGGATGAAGTGGCCGTCTTACTGTCTTCTTCTTTCTGTTCCACTTTTGCTCCCTTACTACCCTTTTTCCTTCTTTCTTTCTCCTTCACTCTCATTTTCTTTTTCCTTTCAGCCATAAATAAAATTCTCTCATCATTCTATCCTTTTTCTCTCATACTTTGGACGGATTTGGCTGAACATAAACCTGGAACTGCCCCATCAGCCGAAAAAGATATTACCTCCTTACTATCCGTCATTTCCAAATCAGGCGTTTCCACTATGTCTTCCACAATAACTAGTTTATCTGCAGTAATATCATCATCCACTTTCATCAATGATGGTGGCTCTATCGCTTTCTTTTCCACCCCAGGCCTTGCATCCTCTTCCTTTCGGAGTCCATACTCGATCTCCATTTCACAGACTTTAGCGTTACATATTGCCATACTTTCTTTGAGCTCTCGTTCCATCTGTTCACATTGGAGTCAGATTTTCTGCTTTGCCTCTTCCTCCATTCTCAAAATTTCCTCTAATCCACGCTGGTTAGCGAGTTCAGACTGCATCTGAGCAGTTTGGGCTTGCATCAGTTCCATTGCTGGAACCAATTGCTCTTGCTGCTGCTCTTCTTCTTACGACAGTGCAGTCACATCCTCGTTAAGCCTCCCGTCTTGCGAATCATCTTCAGCAGGCAGTCCAACTGCATCGCTGAAAATTTCGCTTTCTGAGGTTTGGACTTCTTGGCCTGAAAATATCGGAACTTCAACTACACTCATTCCAGCTTGCTTTTTGTCTTCACCTTTCAGACTATCAGTCTTGGTGAAACTAATCTTGCGGACTAGTTTGGTGATAGTACCTTCACCAGTGCTATAACTATAGGTATGCTGAATTCCTCCCTACTTTCTGCCAAAGACCCATAGACATCCCCAACCTTGTTGATTTTTGTTTGCCAGGTCAACCTATATCTTAATGAAGGCATTCTCTGTGCCGACTGGATATGATAGAACCTAACATAATAATACAGATTTGAGCTATAGCTCTTACTGTCCATAGTTATCCTGTCAGGACTACCAGGGATTGGAGCACACATATATGCATCCTTCCACAATCTTAACCAAATCAGCATAAATCTGAATTGATTCATCCAAACATATATTCCAGCACCTTTTCGGGGAACCTCATACTCTATGTTTGGAAGAGTCTTAGCCAACAAACGATATGGTTAAGATTGAAAAGATACTGACCACCAAGCGATTTCCTTTATTTGGCCCTGTAGCTCTGGGCTGAATGATGTAATGAACCTGTAACTGAACATTTCGGCCATCACAAAATCCAGTTCCTTTCTGCTATAAAGCCAGTTCACCTGGAAGGCCAGCGGGACTAAAGTACAAGTGGCTTGCAGTTCTGAGAACCCCTTTTCCTCAAATGCTTTAGCATACTCCACTAGCTGATGCTTCAAATGATCTTTATCAAAATACCCCATTTGAGGATCAATGTCAATTGGCACATGGACTAGATGATTTTTAAGGCATCCAGTAATGCTTGTTTTTGATGATCCTGAGCTAGTTTGATAACTTTTCTTGCGGTATCTATGAACCAAACCGAAGATGCTGGCTGTGTGAGCTCTTGATACTGCTTCCCTTGTGCCATCTCCTCTACTAATTCCAGGCACAATTTCTCCTTGGCCGACAAGCGCTGTTCAGGCCTAATCATTTTTTCGCCCTCAGGGTCACTTGTTTCATCATAGGAATTGGGCTTTAATTTTTTACCTTGGCGGTAAGCACCTGGATAGATGCCCACCATGGCAAATTTTCCCTCTCCTACCTAGGATTGCAAATGTTGCGGTGGCAACGAAATTTAGGCCCTATTTCTTGCACTTGCATGGCCCATCTTGTGTACATTTCCTGGTACAGCATGTGGTAGGTTGCCTCCAGCTGCCTAACCACAATATCAGGTGTACCCACAAGGTTACGTAATTTATAATCAGTAAATATATATGAGTAGAACTGATAGAATTTATATGAAAGCATTTCAATCTGAGCCGGATCTACTATATCATGAGGAAAGTTAGCAACTCCCCACATAGCTCAATCACATACCCATAGTAAAATGCCCCCATAAAAATTGCCAGTGAAAAGTACGCATCCATACCAGCATACTGCAGTATCTCTTGAGGAACTTTCTCCTTGGCCACAATTTGTCTATTATGTAAAAGACTAAAGTCAGTCTGGTGAGAACCAATATCAGCCAAATACATTTCGGCAAAGAGGCCTTTCAATTTTAATGTTTCCGGGCAGATTTCTGCCTTTCTGGATTTGGTAATCTTACTTCCCATGATCTGCTTTGCCGTGATGCTTAGAACATAGTATCTTCCCAGATTTCCATCTTTGATACTACATCTAATCGTGTCAGACAAATCGCGACCATCAGTGCTTTTTCCACATCCTCGGACAATAACAATTGAAACAATGGCCTCTAAAATGGTGTAGCCAACTAACAACATCGCAGAGCATAAAAAGTGCAACAAAATGTCCCACTCTTGCCCTTGCAGCAACGTTAAGTCAACTATGAACGTTTTACCATTTAAGTGGGCGAACGAAACTAATCTAGCAAACTGGTTGCCTTTTTGGTTATCGACCCCCCACCTAAATAGTTTTTTAGCATCTTCCTGTTTCACTTTTTCCACATTGAAGCCAACAATGTTCCTGCCTCCGAAAGTGCTGCATTCGAGATGTTTTACCATCCTTTGCACACTTCCCATGGGAACAATTATTGGGTCGATTGGATTGGTCCACCAGAACTCGAAAGTGGCAAAAAACCACCTCTCAAACTCCGCTATCCGCATTGTCGGACGGATGTTATAGTCTAAAAATCCAGGAGAAATTTAGGTTTTTGCTCTAACACACTCTAATACTCTTTTATGTGCATTTTCGGGACCCTTTATCAACTCTTTGGGTAATTTTACCCACTAATAGAATTTACTTTTTGGGCACTCTAACACCTTTGTGCAAAACACCACAAAAAATTTGAAACTTTTGAAATTTTTGAGCGGGAACTTGATATTTAACCTTTCTGGTCGTTGGGTGTCCCTTTATAGAAACCAAAATTGATAGGCAAAAATATGTGAAATTAGGTGTTTTTTACTCTAACCCAACACACCTTTGCTCCTCGATCAGCACTAATCGATCAGAATCTTGATTTCTGCGATTAATTCCTGCTAATCCCCTTCTTGGCTGCTTTGCGGGAACCAGAGTGAGCAGGAATGACAAAACCTCCCCTAATTGGATCACCTAATTTGACCGGAGTCTTTTTCGGATCACCAAGGTTCGACTTTGCCACCCCCTTCTACCTAATTTTTTGTGTCTTTTTCTCAACTCCCAGTTGGTAGCTGATCAGAGAAAAGGCACAGAAACAGCCTTGCAAAACACCCCTGATGAGCGTAACTTCCACTCATTACTCTACTTGACTATTTACAAAATAAATAAAATGGTTTTTCTTACCATCGACCAAAAAATAATGATTGTTTTGCCGGGGGTGCAGCGTCCTGAACTGGACCTCATCATCCATCCCATTGTACCTATGCGTGCATTTGTTGCGCACACCCATTCCCAAATTTTGGGCCTATATGCTTTCTCGGAAATATTTTTGAAAAATTTTAAACCGAATTTGTAGCTGTGAAAAGAAGACAGATATATAAAACATTTACAGTCTATTCCCTTGTGGCTACAAATTACTTTACAGGGGGATCCTTCTGTAAAAAATACTCTCGAAAAAATTTGAAACCTTAGAGCAGGCGCAGGACATGACTTTTGAAAAGTTTTGAATGATTTTGAGTTGTTAACCAAGAATGTGTAAAATGGAAAATTTACAAAAACAGGTCATTCCCTTTGAAAGCTTTTCCCCCATTTCATTTAAACACAATCCTACATATCAAAAAAATATTAAAAGGGATTTTAACCGTTACAAAACACAATTGGAATAAATATTTATTAAATACAAAAATAAATACATGCAAATCAGCAGATTTTGTGGCCACAAAACTACCAATGGCACCGCTCCATTATCGGCTAATTGGGAAGGTACAGTAAGACTGTATGATCAATTTTTTGCGTAGTTCTGACATCTTGTAGTCTCGTAGCAAAAAATTTTCAGCCTACTTGCTGAAACCTTTTGCCCTAGCAAAAGATCATTTTAACGTGCTATTGTTATCATGTTATCCTCCAATCTTGAAACATCAGTGATAATGAAGGTTCCTTCCCAAGTTAAGCCCAATTTCTTGTGCTTATCAACTTTAAGAAGCCCCCAATCATTTTCTTTAAAAACCGAGGTTTTAATTTTCTTGTCGAAATATCTTTTGCTAGCTTTCACTGCTTTCTGGATATTTTCGGCAATAATACCATAAAGCCTGGTTAAGTGGTCAGTTAGGATGAATTTGTATGCCTCATAATTCATGGGCATTACTATTTTGAGAGCTTTAGTCAAATTCATTCCGAACTTTGCTTCATGGCCCCATAACAACGCAAATGGCCATGCCTTCATCACAGTGTGTCGGTTGCATTATAAGACAAGACCAATGATTTGAGATACCTTGGGATACTTTTCTCAGCTGTTTTATTAGAGTTTGGTTGAACCTCTCTACCATACCATTACCCTGAGGATGGTAAGCAGTAGTGAAGATCTTCTTACACTCCAATAAATCACAGACTGATTTCATTAAATCCGAAGCAAAACAAGATCCATTATCACTTAGGAGCTTCATTGGTGTTCCATGTCTAAATATTATAGCTTCTAAGAACGCATTCACAACTGACATTGCTGATTGGTCTGGGATCATTTCAGCTTCAACCCACTTTGTGAAGTAGTCATGAAAAACTATAACATAAGGCATTCTTTCTCCCATTGGCAAAATTCCTACTATATCCACAGATACAATGTCAAATGGATCTTGTGGCACAGTGGGTATCAATGGAGGAATGGATGGCTTTCCTGCAGTTGCCATTTGACAGACAACGCAGTATTTTATCCATTCCCTGACATCTTTTTCCATGCCAGGCCACCAATAATGCCCTTTCATGACACTCAGAGTTTTTTGAAACCCTGATGTGTCATTATTACAGCACCATGATGCTGATGCAGCACGGAGTCCCTGAGGTTTGCGAGTACGACCAATTGGTCTTTGCTTTCTGCCTCAGTTTCCCTATACAGTACACCATTTTCTTTGTAGAACCCACTGTGATACCTTGTTGTCCTATTTGCACCTAATCTATCCCAGATTGGCTTTAAGTGTTTATCTACTTTTTGCAGTTTGCTCATCAAGTCATCTGGGATCAGGCCAATAGATATCTCTTTATCACCTGATGTTCCTGGTTTATCAAACTCTCCTTCCTTTCCAGGGCATAATCACTGCACATTGTCTTGTTCCTTAGGTATCATAGATTTATCAGTTTCCTGATTTTCTTTCTGCACCTTTTCCGAAGCACGAGCTTTGCTTTGGGTTACCACTGCTTCTACTCCTCTAGAATGCTCTCTTTTGTCCTCAGGACTAATTCGAGCATCCTCTCCTTTCTCTTCCTCCTTGTGGGATTTATTCCCCTCGGAAATTTTGTTCCTCTCAGTCACCAAGGAAATTTGTTGTTCTTGTTGTTCTTTCATTCCTTTTACATCAGAGGAAACAACATCCGATTTGAACATGCTTTCCCACTTTGGTGGTGATTTCACCACATCCTCTGGCTCATCCTTTCTGGAGAGAAAGTCAGCCATAGCATTTTGTCTACCAGGCACATATTCTAACTTGTGGTTGTATTGATTTATGATCACATACCACAATTTCAATTTGTCATTTGTTGTAGTATTGACTTTCATTGATAACAGTGGTCTGTGATCCATCTTAATCAATAACTTTCTGCCCCAATAAATAGTGCTGATAGATCTTGAGGCCGTAGATAATTGTGAGGCACTCCCTTTCGGTCGCACACCACTTTTTCTCGTCCTCTTTTAGCACACGGCTATTATATGCTATGACCCACTTGTCATCTCCAGACTCTTGATACAGAACAGCAACCAATGCTGTTCCACTGGCATTGGTTTGCAGAATGAATTTGGCTGAGCCATCCATTACTGGATACCTAAGAAATGGAACCAATACCAGTGCTTCTTTTAAAGCATTAAATGCTTTGTAATGATCCTCTGTGACAAGCCATTTATTCCTTTTCTTGGCCGTCAGCTTATACAAAGGTTCTGCGTGCTTTGCCTGGTGTGGTATAAATTTTTTACACCACTGGAGCATTCTGAGAAACCTTTGCATACGCTTGACTAAGTCCGGGAATTCAAATTCTTTTATAGCTTGCACTTTTTTCTGATTGTTCAAAATTCCATTAGAATCCAAAATATGACCAAGAAAGTGAACCTTCTTTGGTAGGAATTCACATTTTTCCGGTTTAAGTGTAAGCTGGGCTCGTCTCAGAGCATCCAGGACCAATTTCAAATTTTCTATGTGCTCCTCAAACGTATTTGAGAACACTATGATATCGTCTATGTAAACTAGACATATCTTCCAAACATGAAGTTGAAGGATTCTTTCCATCATCCTCTGGAACTCGGCTGGTGCATTTTTCAGTTCAAAGGGCATTACTTTGAACTGGAACAACCCTTCTTGACTCAAGAAAGCAGTCTTTTCTTTACTGCCTTCTTCCATTGGCACTTGCCAATAACCGGACTTAAGGTCAAGAGTCGTATAAAATTTTGCTCTCCCGAGGCAGTCCAGATAATCATCCATTCTGGGTATTGGATATTGATTATCCTTCGTAACCTCGTTCAAGCCTCTAAAATCAACAACCGGCCTGAGCAACCCATCTTTCTTCCCTACTAGGAATAATGGCACCACCCAGGGCGATCTTGATGGCTCTATGACTCCTTTGTCCAGCATTTCCTGCACATGTTGTCTGATATATGGTCGCCGTTCAATGGCAGCTCTGTAGTAATGCTTCGCCACAGGGCTAGCATCACCTGTATCAATTTTACAAGTAAGATGGGGAGTAGTTGTCAGAGGATCATGAGGTAGGCTAAATACATCTTGGTATTTCACGAGTTGCTGTATCGCCATCTCTTTCTGTTCCTCCGACACCGTAGCTTTAGAGGTCATTTTGTACAATGCTTCCAGAAACACAACTCCATCGAATTTTGATTCTTTGGCATCGATAATGCCCTCTAGGCTAATTTCTCCACAATTTCTAGCTTGCAAAATGATACACTTGATTCTCCCCAAAATACGGAGTTACAGTAGCCAAGAACTTGACTAGGTTCTATCAGGCAACCGGAACCCATATTATTGGAGATCATCAATGCAAAGTCCTCCTTTGAACCGTCAACTATAGTATCATCTATTCTGAATCTCGTTTCTGAATCATCCCCTTCTACGATGATTCCATTTATCCTATTTGCCGAGGATTTGTTCCACAATTTAGCTTTCACTAGCTGATCTGTTCGGTGTGGAATGCAAATTCTATTACATGCCACTACCGGAACTAGATCTTCCAGCTGCTGGATTGCCGAACTTTGATCTTCTTCAATAGAATTTTCCTGTATTGATTCTGCTATCATCAGATTATGTGTTTCAACTATTGGAATCGCTTTCTTATCAGATGTTAACAAATCAATACTTTTCTTTACACCCATCATGGTCATTGACCCTTTTCCAAAATCTATTACCATGTTGACTTACGGATGCGCTAGGAAGTCTGTTCCCAATATTAAATCTTCTGCAGACCCTGATATTATGATGGCTTTAACCCGAAAACGGCCATAGTCACATTCCATTTGAAACTGAACGTAACCATGTGCACTAACTACTTTACCATTGGCAACAGTGACTTTCAGGATCTTAGGGTACACTGTATACTCCAGTCCAAGTGATTTTTTCAAGAAATCACCCGACATCACCGAACACTGAGCTCCCGTGTCAATCAGTGCCTTTGCAGTAGTAGAACACACAGTTACTCTGATGTGAAATGGCTGCATTCTAGGGTATCTTGCTAACATATCCAGTTCCTCTGCAGTTGCCTTTCTACCATACTCGGCATTGCATTCCATTTCTGGCACATTCTCCTCTTTCTCTATGGCACAGTTATGTAGGCCACACAACTTCATCTCCATCATTGGTTCTTGCTGTACACTATTGATACTGCTGGTCGGCGGTTGGTCTGTCTGCCTGGAGGCTTGTGACTGACTAACTACCTTTTGCAGAGTCAACAGGGTATTTGAACTCTGATTTGCGATTACTGGTTGTTGGTCCATTAGATTTGATCCTGGTAACATCAGCTGGGAGGTAGCCTGTAACAATCTCATCTGCTCCCTGGGCTTCTTCAACCTTATGTATTCCTGGAATTCAGCATATTCTTGTGAACTTTCTTCCTCCTCTTGATAAGCTCCCCTTTCACCTTCATTACCAAAACCTCCTCTATTTCCTCCATAATTTCCTCTGAAATACCCTCTACCTCAGAAATTTCCAAAACTTCCTCTAGGATTACCTCTTCCAAAACCTCTCCCACTATTTCCACCCCTTCCATGATTTTGTAGGCCCTTATAAAAATTCAAAGTCCTACAATCAATTGTGTTGCGGGTGTTATTTTCATGGTAAGTACATCATTTTGGCTGCTGAACCTCTTGTTGACTTTTCATTTCTACCTTATCAACTTTCTGAGTTAAAGCAGTTATGGTTTCCTCATGGGCTTTGGCAGAGTTCCTAATTTCTTCATAACATTTTGCCATTTTAATAAATTCCTTAGATAAAGCCACCATGAGGGAGTCCTTTTTTTGCTCCTCATCAGACTGTTGCTGAGGCATTATGGCCTGTTGCAGAGGTATTTCAAGTACTTCATCATCTGCTATATCTATCAATTGATTTTGTGAAGATTGCATTGGAATTTGCCTTTCTGTGTTTGGTCTTCTAAAGTCCTTATTGCGCTTTGGGGTGCTTTCATAAGGCCTTTGGATTACATTCACATCAGCTTGCTGCTCCTCTGCAATTTCTGTTTGTGCCGTGTTTATCATCATGGGCTGCTCTTTTGGCCCAAATGTTCTAATCGCAGTCCTGTACTTTAACTCTATCTCATAGACTGCCTGCGAAAGATCATACCAATTTTTGAAGTTTGCTATGTCTTTCTGCAGTTCTAATTGATAAGTTAAAGAACTTCTATAGAAAAAGGTTTCAATGATCACTTTGTTTTTAAACTCCTTTGTTTCACTCTGATAAATGAGATTCACATGTGCTCTAACCCTTTTCAAGAATTTGGTTGCTGCTTCGTCAGGTTCCTGTTTAATATCCAATAAGTCTCGTTTGAGCATGTCCAGGTTACAGTCTGGAGCGCAATAATTCAAAATCTTGTCTCGGGCTTCCCTATATGTTGTTGACTCTTCCGCCAATTCTTTCGGCAAATCCCTTGACAATTAGGTTAATGCTTCCAGTTTCACCTCATCGGGAGTATTCTTTCAAAACTCACCTTCTAGCTCCACTAGGAAAGCAAGAACCTGTCTACTTGGCATATCTGATTGCAGTAATTTCGATTTGATAGCCCTTTCAATGTCATAGACAGTTGGGCTTACTTGAGCCAGATTGACCCATAAAGCCAGATCAATCAGAATCATTGTAGGCATAACCTGCTGCCTGACATTTGGGTTTTCATCCCTAATACAACTGCTTTGTTGTGACACAGTTGGATTTATCAGACTCGGGTTTTTTACACCTTCGTCAAAACCACAACTGCTCACTCTCTGCTCCACTCTTGAGGTAGTGGGCCAATGAGGCATATACTGCTCTTTAGGACCTAGACTTGACTTTTGGTCTTTCCATCTACAGTCATTCTGAAGAGTGATACTGTCATTTTGCCACGCCAACTCTTCCTGGGTTTGCTCAAACTTTAATGCACCATCTTGTTCCATACAGCCAGCATTGCTTTGCCTCAGTTCATTTGCCTTACTGGCCTTCTGTGAACCATTATTAGCAGTGTTGGCGAATATACTATCATAAACTTCTAACTTGTTCATGATTTGGTCCAATTTTTCCTCCAATGAGCTTTTAGGAGGATTTTCCTGGTGCTCTTCCCGCTCATTATCCCAATACAATCCGTGATATGTATCCAATAATTGGGCGGGTTTGTTCATCGGCTGGTGCTGATTTTGATCCATTACTGGAATTTTCATCTTTGGCATAGGTCGCGCCTGTCCACTAATTGGTGGCTGTAATAAGTCGCCTCTCCTCAGAAGGTTTGTTGACGACGGTATTTTAAATATGTGTTCTTCATTTGTCCATAATATTGCATCATTGTCCTCCTTTTCAACAGCTGCCGAGGTCGTAGGTATATCGCCCTAATTTTCCACCGATAAAGGCCTGTGATCTGAGCCATTATCTTCTTCAGCCGAACTTTCAGCTGAAGTCAAGACAATGAGCTTTTCCGAATCACGGACCTTTTTTCCCCAGTGGTGTTCTGGGCAACCCCGAACTCTTGAGGCCACCTAGGTTGTCTTTGCTCATTTTAAAGCCTACCAATTCTCTATAAAAACTAATCAGTTTGTTGACTCCTCTGGTTTGCCTCTGATTTTCCATTACTTTGAGTGTCAGAAGCCACCACTTGTTGGAATGAGACTTGGGTTGAGTTAGAGAAATATAATAAAGAGATTGGTATCAAAATTAGACCTAATCAGCCACTCGCTAATTCACCTAATCAGGCCCAAACCTTAGGTAGAATAAGTCTGCAACAGTTCAGTCAGTCTCAAGTTTAACAAAGATCACCTGCTTTCATTCCGAGGAAGTGCAGAAGATTGACAACTCTCTGAGCTCAAGTAACTTCAAATCCGGGACAAACCTTGAAGTCAGGCCGAGAATTGAGTTGCAAATGTAGACTTGCACACTGGGTAGCACTCCAGAAATCCGGGATCTAACCTGCGTTCCCTCCGCTGCAAGACGTCCAATAAATGTCCAGATGAGGGACATTGTATTTCGGGCGTAATCTCCACAAAATAATATAAAATAATATATAATTGGCCTACTGGCCGCCGATTTTTGCTTTATAAAATAAACACAAAGAATGACCAAAAACATAAGCAACTGGCACTTTTATGCACAGTGTCTATGCAAATCAGTGTGGACACAAGTTGCATCGACTTTGGCTATTTCTTCGCAACCTGGAGATAGACTATGTCCATCCCTGACACCCAAACGCTCTTTTCGGGATCTATGCATTGTTTTCAATCTGTTGGCCAGCTGGTGTGCAACTATGTTTGCCGATTCCAGTATTGAAATAATGAACCAACTCCATGAAAACACAAAAATGCCAGGAAAAGAATTATTGATGTTTGGGCAATTTTCAAGAGTTTGCTTTCTTAGGATCTGTGTAGCTCCTCAAGGAATATTCATATCTTGATATTACTTTCAAAGCTATTGTAGAAATATATGAACTAAATAATAAAAAGATAAAATTCCTCGGCATCATAAGTGTGGGTGCTCCGGAGTGCCTCTAAATAGAATTTTCTTAGTTTTTGCGTTTCATTTTCCACAGTTTAGACTTACTTTCAAAGTGTAATATGTTCGTTTGTTAAAAAATCAGTACATAAAACTATAGTCTGTTGGTTATCTGATAATTTTTTAGTGCAGATGAAAATGTGTCACTAGGGGTTAACAAGGGCCACCTGGAAAGTGCAGTGAATGTCTGAGCGATTTTCATAATTACGCTGCTTTCAGAGCTGTGCAGCTCCCCAAACGGTACAAAATTCGTGATGAAAATTTTGCCGATACAGTAAGGATGCATGAACTATAAAATGAGAATATAAAATTCTGCTGGATCCGATGGGAAGGTGCTCGGGAGTACTCTCAAAGAAAATTTTTCCAATTTTCATGGCTCATTTTCGACAATTTAAACCCTCTGAGAAAGTGTAATATGCAACAATTTACTACAAATATTACATCAAAAGATAGCCTTTTTTCTTGTGTTAAACTAGTATTTTTCATTGAATAAAATCACTCCAATCCTGAAATATCACTTGGCTTGCGAGACCACTGAAAAATGCCAAAAATAGATCGATTTTCAAACTTTGGCATACTGTAGCGGCGTGAATTTTTGTTTTAAGTGAAACCAATGGTACCATGAAACTCAGTGCACAAAACTACGCAAAGTGTTTCATTTTGAAATATGATAAATTTTCAACTTATCATAAATCAATGTGATAGAAGGTCGAATCTCTCAGAAATCGTGTCTTAAATTGTATCTGAGGGATCTGTTCCTTCACACTTCGCAACTTCCTGACCTCAGATTATATCTTCCACTCAAGTGATTTCCTTGAAAATTTTGCCTGCTAAAAAGAGAGCACAACAGGCAGCTACCGATTTGGGGTCATTCCAAGAGTTTTGCCGTATTCCATCAATATTTTGTACAGAATTATGTCCTTGGGGACATTGCGTATGGGGACATTCCACTCGAAAATATTGCTTTCTGTTAGAGAACATTCTGTTGGGGGTATTTTGTCGGTGACAGTGGTTGTGAAACCCCAGTTATCTTTGCAATGAGAAATATACTTCGCTTTACGAGCGAATAGAAGAAAGAATTAACAAACTTCACATTTTTGTATTTCTCATAATGGCTGATGTTGTGTGTTTTTAATTGTTCTATATTCACTCAAATTCTACAGGCCCGTGCTTGTCCGGTTGGTCCTCTTATATGGGTCGATGTTATTCGACGATCAACTCATTAATGACTTTTGACGAAGCCTCATCGGCTTGCTCAGCCAAAGGTAGCGGCGCCCGTTTGTTGACTATCGATCAACAAGAGCAGTTCTATTACGCTGCCACTTTGTGAGTAAAATTTTTTACTCGCCAATATCTGTCCCGCTTAATTTTTTGAAACGCTGATCAATTTTTACTGGTGTGTGATTCAAAATTGGACGAAACCGCCAATGGTCCCTTAGTTGAATAAGAAAAATAGTTTCCTATATTTATTGCTCACAAATTTTTTGTATTGTTCTGTGATCCTGATCCTAACAATCTGAAATGTCTATCTGACAATAAACCTTTTGTTAAATGATACAAGCGTCAGTTGAAGTAATTCTGTTGCATTTGGAGCTTCGAACGGAATATGATGGGTTTTCAGTACTGTTTGATCATCACAGATTTTCGATATAAACAGCAGCATTTTGGAAGTCAACCTAAACCTCAAAACTCTATAAATCGGTCAAAAATTAACATTTCGTTCTGTATTTGTGTTGAAAAATTCTATGGCGTGGAAAAACAATTTGTTCAAACTTTCGAGGCTAACTGTTTAGAAATTTCTTAAATATTTTTTCGTAGAGCCAATCAAATGTCATCCAACGTTTGGTTGGGTTTGAAATTCGACTCTTCACAAGGATCATTCAAATGGGTGACGGGTCAAACATTAGGTCCTACGGATTATCAAGCTTGGGGTTACGGGCAACCGAAATCCCAAACGATGCAGAAATGCGTCGCCGTGGTTGGAGTCAAAGGTTTCGTTTGGGAAACGAGCGATTGCACCAAAAGACTGAAAGTTGTGTGCAGTTTTGGCGGGTGATCTGTTTTTTTTCAAATTTTCCTTTATTTCTGTTTTATATAATATATAAGCTGATTATTGATTTAAAGAAGACTATCCATATAAAACCATAAGAAAGAATTAAATACTATGACCGATATTTATGGACGGTAAATATAGTATTTGGCTGGGGCTCCAAATCATGATAGCCTGACGCAAGATAATGAAAACAGACGCTTTGTTGAAAAAGGGTTGATACAAGATTTTGATTGACTATCAGTTTCGTAGAAATTCTAGTCAAAATCCCGCAGAAAATTCTGGTGCCGGGTGACATACAATACGGATGGTACTCGGAATCAATAAAGTTCATAACTCCGTCAAAAATGACCGTACACTATTTTAAATCATGTTTTTGAATAGATCTCAATGATATCTAACCCATTGATTTATCCAATTTTTTGCGTTTTGGAAGAAAGAATACCTGCTGATGGCCTTGAAAAGTCAATGTTTTGGGGTCAAATGCACATCTGGGGTGGGGTAAAACGCCTAATCGGATTGAGGTTAAAGCCACTCACGCCGATAATAAGCTTCGTTTTTTACAGAGCCATGGCGGGCAAAGTGTGATTAACGTAAAATATGGCCTCATACTGCTAAGGCTTTACTGGCATCACATGTGATATTCCTTAACTTGAAAATTAGAAAAAAGAAATATTCAGCGTAAATCATAAAATGGTCGCGGAAACAGGATGATACGTGAATGTACAGCATAGAACTTTTTGGGTGTCAGACTCGAATAATTCTCAAAAATGCTTAGAGCTCAATAAATTCGATCAGAATGCTTTAAAACTTCGTTTTAAATGTTTTCCAGTGTGCTCTTCCAGTTTACTCTATTGCTAATAATTTTCAGCATTTTCACATGAAATTTCCCAGTATTTATATGAACAAGTCTTCAAAGAGCAGTGGACTATTTTAAAATCATATGTTTTACGCTTACTTGCAACATTCATTCAGAAAAAAACAGGTCAGTCAGGATAATGCTGATGGTCAGCCAAAGTTCTACCTGAGGTCGAAGCCCCCAGCAAACCCCTCAGGAGCATGTATGGTGATGACCATCACTATACTGCTAGCTAGCAGAACAGAAAAAGATATCGTCTCATGTGTAAGAATGAATGCGTAATGGTGTTGGCACATGGAAAAAACATTGTCGCTAGCCCAAAGAAGCTGCTTGCCACTCAACAATGTAGTAACTGAAACATGCAGTATAGAAAATTGAAAAATACGCTTTCATTTTGTACAATAAAACATCAAGATTACAGGGTTTTTAGTTCAATCAGTCAGCTAAAAATATTGAGCCATGCAAGGACAACTGAGAATATTGCCAAAAAATCTGGGAATTTTTATTTTCTGTGAACTGTATGGCGTATCCCCAATACAGCGAAACACACAACAGCGAAACTGAAAATAGCGAGACTTGAAACAGCGTTTCTCAAAACAGCCAAGTCTCAAAACAGCGAATCTCAATACAGCGAATAGTAAAAATTTCTATGCGTTAGAGTAAACGCACACATAATTTTATAATAAATATGCAAATTAGGTATATCAAAATCGTTTTTGCTAGTTGAGAGTCTATTTTTAGTTGCATTTGGCCATCTAAGTTTCACATGCTTCCGTGCTGCAGTTGCGATAGGTATGCACGAACGGACCATTCCAAAATTACAAAAAAATATTTGTCAGAAAAACATTTTTGCAAACGTTTGAAAGAAAACAAAACCAAAAAATTATCATGAGGATCCTGAATTAAATTTGTGTTGTTTGGAGCTTAATTGCAAAAAAATAAGTTAATGAAATAAATTTTAAAAAATGAAATAAGCGAATAAAATGAAATGAATAAAATAATTAAGCAGTAAAGGCAGAACCAAAAACAAATAATAAATGAACGAAAAGTAAAATAATGTAATAAAAAGAAGGTACAAAATTGAACAAAAGTACACGATCTAAAAACATTAAACAAAAAGTGTCTCAAAATAAGAGTTTTAAAGAGAATAAGTCAATGAAGGAAAAATGAAGCAAAAAACATGCATGTAGATAACAAACCAGAATAAAAAGCTGTAATTCGTGAAAACACATGCCATAGAGTCATATTGTGAGAAATTTGCGATTCGTACCAAAATGTACAACCAGCATCCACCAGATCAAAATGGAGGACCGAATAAGCCATGCGACGTGACGTCTACTCCGCCCAATCTCCATTTTTCCATTCGATTCTAAAAATAACTTTTTTGAAAATTCGCTATTTGGAGAGTCTGTTCTGAGGCTTCGCTGTTTTTAGAATCACTTTTTTGAGACATCGCTGCTTTAAGAATCGCTGTATTGAGACTTCGCTGTTTTGAGAATCGCTGTACTGGGACTTCACTGTATTGAGAATCGTTGTAATGAGACATCGCTGTTTTGAGAATCGCTATATTGAGTTTCGCTAATTTGAGTTTCGCTGTTGTGTGTTTCGCTGAATAGGGGTGAAACCAATTGTATGCCGCGCGGACACATTTTGAGCTATAACGAAAGTAAATGTTCTGACCATCATGTGAAACTGCATGAGAAATTTCTTTTTTAGGCATATTTTTTTTGATACGTTCCATCGTTGCATGTTGAATTCTGTCAAAAAAATCGTCATACGCCTGATGAGATTGTTCTCATTGTGTTGTGAACTTTTTACTTTTATTATTTGGAAGCACTCCAAGAAAAACAGAGTATTACTTCGTCTACACCCTAAACAGCGAAAATCATAACAGCGATTCTCAAAACAGAGAACCCCAAACAGCGTTTCTCAAAACGGCGAATTTCCAAAATAAGTATAAAGAGTCATTTATAATCGCCTTCTCCGAGGGAACAGAATAAAATTCAACCGACAGAACGTAACCGAACGAAAGGGAAATTTCCGTTCCATTTGGTACGGTTGAAGATTACCGTCGATCATTTTTCGCAAAATTGCAGTATCCTTTGTGTCCGAAATTAAATTTTCATGCTGAAACTTTCAAGCTGTTGACGATCCGTCCTTTTCCGTCGGAAAAGGCAAGTATAAACGAGCCTTAAGACTGAAAAAATAAAAATGAATATCAGAATTGAAAAGCCATAAACAAACATTTTGTAAATTAAGATCTTGACGTGTGTGCTTTTTTGATATTCCTGATGTTCTCACGACTGCAAACAGATCTTTGTGGATAGTCGTTAGGGTCCTATAGGGAGAAATTGTCATACAATAATTCGATAAGCCTTCTCCTGGTTCCAAAAATTGTCTTCTGATTTCCGCGAAACAGTACCATTCCAAATTCAGAAAGGCAAAGAACGACTAAATTGCAATGGATTTTAATACTGACTTGAAGTTGCTCAACCGGACCAGAAAATTTGGCATTGCAATAACGCGAGCGGTGAAAGTCGTGTTTGGACGTCAGTTTCCAACAAAAGTTCAATTGTTTGAAAAGAGCACGATCATTCGCCGTCCGTAGAAATGGCGACAGTACAAAAATTCGTCTGCAAAATTAAGTGCACGGTGAGGGCGCAACCTATCCCCATAAAAAGAAAAGTAAATTTCTTCCAGTGTGTCCAATTCACACATCAAACGTGCACATGCAACTCATGTTTTGCTCATTGATCGGGAGGCACGCATGTGCGGTCATTGAATTAATTTTTGCTGCTGCCATTAAATTTAATAATTGATTACTGCGCTCGATTTTCGCTTCAATTTTTTCCGTTTGTCTATTATCTACACATTTTCTGTTCTTTCGAATAATTTTTGTTCACGTTTCACCTCTTCGTTTATACTATTTGATGTGTTGTCATTTGTTGATACTTTTTAAAACCTATGCTCTTCATTTTTTGTGATATTTTCATGCACTTGCTTAATTTATTATTTTTTGCCTGTACATTTTTCAAAGTCCCCGTTAAAATATTTGCAGTTTTTCTCATCTGATCAATTGTGCTAAAAATGTTGACCGAAATGAAGAAATATGGTTGTGTCGTCAAAAATATCAATCAAGCAAATGCCAATAAGGTAAAAGCCTTTATGATCCAATAAATAATTGATCCATCTTATTTAATAACTTTGTCCAGCAAATTTTTGTTTATAATTTCAAAATCTACCCGACATCTACTCGAATAGCAGATGATACGGAATGGCTCACTAAGAGTCAATTTTCACTAACCATGCATGACCAGACACTAACGACCGACTATTGGACAACACACTGAACAGTTTCCATCTAACACGATTGACAAGCGCAGGATAATTTTTGCTAATAGATTACTGTAGGAGTTATTTTTTGTGTAAAGCAATTTTCATTCCTCTAATCGTTCAGTAAATTTTGAGTAAAAAAGATTGCATAAATGTTGCAAGAGATTCAGCTCGACTTTTCCAATTTTTGATCAGTATTTTTTCTTAACTTCCTTTCTATGCGTCATAATTGCTAATTTATACAAGTTATTCTATTTAATTTCAAGTGGACGGAGTTCGGGAAAGTTCCGAAGCTGCAGGGTTTTCCTACGCTGAAATCAGTCGCTACGGTGATCGTTTTCCTCCACTGCCGAAAACACTCGCAGATGTGCAATTTCCACCGGACCATCAAATTTCGAAATCAATAGTTTCTACTGTTTATGAGTGACAACAAATAGGTAACAATCTTCACAACACCACCGAACCTGCGATTGTAAGTTTTATGTTCATTATTATGTCATCTGAATTAGAAATTTACAACTTTCAAGTTGAGCCAAAATAATCAAACAGAATCGTCAAAGTCCAGAACCTTTCAAATTTTGAGATTTTTGACGAAATTTAGCAAGAAAAATATTACTGCTTAATATGACCTAATTTTGCCCCGTTTTTTTAAAAGCTGGTTTTTGAAGGTATCTTAAATTAGTTGGTTGATCCTGAACACATTTTTTTGTATTTTCGAAAATGGTGCACGATTTTTATGTGAATCGGTCTTCATGGTGCCAAAAAGATGCTCGTTCATTCAAAAGGTTCGGAAATTTCGGTATTTACTGCTGGGGAGCTCGTAGCAAGAGCTTACCGGAAAATGTCCGAACAAATATTTTCTAGTGAATATTCCTCGGAAAGGGAATCACATGATTTATAAATCACTTGACTTTAATGCAAGCAATAAGATATTCACTTTCGATAAATAACTGAATTTCGTGCAGCGAAATTCAGTCTCTGTTTTTTATAGAGTATTCATTCCATACTTATATTGAAACGCCTCATTGCAGGCAAATATCCGACTTGGCAGCAGCCAAAATATTTTTTGACATGCTGTTGCTGTTTTCACTACAAATGGTCGAAAATTTATCAAAATTGCACACTGCTGAATTGTAGGTCAGAAAAAATTATTAAAAATTCCAAATTTAGAACGTACATTACAACCGTTGTGGAAAAACCAGTCTAGAAGCATGAAACAAAAAAATTAAAAGCACATAGATTTTTCCTTAGTCTGTAAACTCACTTTTGACTATTATAGATCCAAAGTTATGTTGTTTTGGGCATAATTGTCAAATTATGCTGCTTTTTTGCGATTCTGGATTTTAGTGATCCTGTTTGGAACAGCGTTCAATGGTTTATAAACGGAACGTGTCGTAGTTACCCGAAAACTAACACCTCTATTCACCGTTAATTTCAACCGAAACTGTTGAAACTGTTGCCGATGGCCTTCTGTATCTTCGTTAGCAGACAAGTAGCAGCAACATACACACAAATTTTTCTGTATGCATTAAAGTTTCATACAACTACGGAATACCATTGATTTTGATGCATCCTGCACTTTACGTGCGTATTCAGGGTGCTTTGTGATTATACCCGGCAAATCGGAATAAACTTGATATATGCCGAATAACTGGCATCGATTTTGAAACTTGTCTTGTTGTAGCATTGGCTCAAGAATTTTCAAATTCTTTATTCGTGGCTGTTTCTTCCACTATTGCCTAGCAATACCTTCAGACGCATTCAAGTGATTGCAAAGATACAATGACGATGAAGAATTAAGAACGCAAATTTGCATGCTTACAATTTTAATATTTTTGTACAAGCAATGGTTCGTCCTGTTTATTTTGATAGAAAAACATGATATCCTATGCAAACATACTATGTTCCATTCATTTTGGAATGATATTGATGAAGCGGTCGGAGTTTCGGCATACGCAGCATTACTATCAGGATCAGGAGATCACTTTCGATAATCTTGAAATGACTGAAACGAGTGATCATCAAGGAATATGTATCGTAAATGAAAAATTTATTTAGTCGACGAGTTTTCCATAATTAGTTTGGCTGACTTCGCTGCATCGATCATTCCAAAATGAATGGAATATAACCATTACAAGGGGTATCCGATAATATTCATTTGGAGGCTATCCACCTCATTTTGCTCATTTTGATTACTTTGAAAAGCAACGGTTCCATACAGTCGATTTCGCATTTTCCTGTTCTCCAAGAACAATTCGGGCATGGAACAGGCACTTTATTTTAAGACTATGATGTTTATCAAGCAAGCTATAAATGACAACAAAACTACGCGAAGAAAAGCAATTATCGCTATAATTTTAATCCCATTGGAATGTTTTAAGAATGAGAGCCTCGTGATATGTGATGTGTACGGGATTGTTTTAAATACGTATGTTCTTTTCTTCGTTTGAGACCTCTATTGAAATAATAGTTTAATTTCCTTAAGACGATCATTAACTTTTCTCATGCTAATGGAAGGTTGGCATTTTCTGTAGAACCAATGAAATGAAATCACCCGAATTCTTCAACTGTATCAACGTCATGAAATGAAAACAAAATTTTACGGAAGCGACCATGGCTCATATTGATGCTTGCCATTCTGACGTCATGTGTCAGAGGGTCAATTCCTCTGACCTTTGGTCCTCTAACTACCTCACTTTCATTTTCTAAAGTTCCTTTGGTGTTAAAGTGATTTCATTTATTCTTAGGTAAACAAACCGGTAAAACGGTTTGTGTCATATACATTTTTGGTTCAAAAATACACAAATGGTGAGGCGAATGTTTTGCATGCAACTGGCAAGTCGATGTTAGACGCGTTGCGGTATGTTTTTTCATTATTAATTTTACGTATTATTGTCATCTGGTCGCGTCCCTTGTGCGTCTTCGAAGAAGACTCGTGGCGACTGTGGAAGGAGTGGGGACGCATTTGCTGTTCGTATTATTGTGTGTCTCGATTTCGCGTCGCGGACTCGTCTAGAGGATCCCCCGCGACCTGAGAAGATTTCCGACGTTCCAATCTTGATCGAGGAGAGTAGTGAGTGGTTGTTCAGCAGTTAGGAAGACTGTTTTGTCAAGCTTTCAGCTTAGGTCGTGGATTAAGATACCCGAAAGTCCCTGGGGCTCTGTGCACAGGGACAGAAAGAAGGGTCAGCGACTTAGGGAGGAAATCAGCGTCGTGTTCATACTTTGGCATTTTGTATTCCGTCTATCACGTGCTCACGGTTGTATTTGCACTTTTGTCAGTTCCAAAATAAATATCTTTGTTTATCAAGTCTCTGTGACCTGCAGTAGGATTGTATCTAGTACCGGGTTAGCGTCAGGGGCCGTACCAGATTGGATCTCCCAAGAACCGCAGCTAGGTAGCCGAGGGCATAGGACCGCATATACGACACATGGGTGAAAGTGGCCGGTTTTGTATATTTTAATAATTTAAAAAATAATGATTAACAATAATTTACAACAAAATTATTTATTAGTCAGAGTAAAAATCGTCGTTCCGATTTAGATGAGAAAAATGTGAGGCCTAAGAGTAGATAGGAGACGATCCGGTCGCCATTGGCGGGGCAGGTTCCCTGGCGCTTCATAAAGACAAAATTACAGTTGTTGTAGGGATCATCCCTACGTTTTAAAATTGGTTCTGAAAACACTGCTCGTACGAAGCAGCCAAATGCAAACGTAAAATCGGAGTAAGAATGAGAATCTACTCGATCCTCGTGTTGACTATCCATGGAACCAATCAGATTGGGCCAGTCTTTTGGACCGCCCCTATAGTGCACAAGTGCGATGCGATTTATAGTAATTCGTCAAGTGTGAGCGCATGCATAGCCCGTTTTTTTGTATAATGGGCGTTTGCATGAGTTTTGATAAGATAATAAGATAGGGCCTCGTTTGCACATGGGCCTATATTGGATAGGTATTTTTGCAATGGTTGTATAGACTTTTGATGTTTCTCGGAATGACGACTAACAACGGAAAAAAGTGAAGGCACGACAGGAAAAGATAAAGCATTACTTACATATTTGAGGAATGAAGAAAGATGCTGTATCCTGGTCAAAAACAGACAAAGAAAATATAAAATAAAATTTTGTACATAATGAAAGCACATTATACATTATTCGAAAAGATGGGACAATTCACTCCTCGTGACACCATGACGTTGTTCGTAGTAACATCAGGCCGTCGATAGGAGGATCCAAAATTTAAATAAAAGATTCACACATATGAGATAAATCTTACGGAAATTTTTGAGAGGCATTGTTACATCCTGATTAGCGATGAGAAAACTTATCGACTAGATATAACTATAGTCTGTTTTTCTTGAAACGCTTCTAAATGATGGAAGTGGAAAGCAAGTAGTATTTCAGACGATTACGATTTGCTGATGAACTTTATGTCATATAAGACTGGAAATTTGTGAGCATACTGACCTAACCTTTAAAAATTTTTGTAAGGAAAAATTTTACAGTAAGAGCTCTATGGAAGCAATTTTGACGACAGTAGTGATTCGTGTCGCTTTTCTATTTGGAAGCATTTTATAAAAAACTGACTATAGATGACAATGAATAACGCAGTTAACCATGACAATGAATAACGCAGTTAACACGTCAAATAACGCGATCTTACTGTAGCAATGTCTTTTGAATGTTGAACAATGAATAATACAATTTTAATACAAATAACGACTTTCTAACCGAGACGAAAATACGTGCCAAAAACTAACTCATGCATCAATATTTTATAAATAAAATGCTTGTAAATTGAAAAATGACAAAAAATAAATAATACACGAAGCTTTTGCATTCAAAAAGTGGTGGTTAGTTGAGTAGGCTCACAAGTTTCCTGTCCTTTGCGATGATTTCCTGTGCTATTCAACAGAAAATAAAAACATGAAATAGTAGTTTTCCACTCTTTCCAAGAAGAACAGACCTTTAGGCTAGGCATCAATAACATTGGCTCATCCATCAAGTTTAGTGCGTGTATTTCATCATACTCTAAATGAGTAAAAATGACATTTTCGACTGAGGAATGTCGTATAAACAATAAATCGAAACAAAACTAAGGAACAGTTTTCCTAACAATATTGCTCATAATTTGCGCTAACTTTAGCTTTCTGAAATGATTTTTCCGGGTAATGTTTTCGCAAACTACTACGTGCACTACGAACGGAGAACTTTAGGCGAAAATTAATCGATCATACCTAACATTTTGGATTGGTTAGATTGTTTTGAGAGTCACCCCATTCTCTCTTCGAAAATCAGTTCTGTGCACACGCCAAGCGGCCCCAGCACCGCCATCGATTCGACATTTAGCTACCTTTATACATAGATATTACATCAATTCCAACAAACAAAAATTATATTTAAGACGAAATCGAAAAACGAAAATAAAACAAAATTATAGCGATCAAATTATATATATATAAGTACACATTTTCAAACCCACAAGTGTCAAAATCAATAATCTCGTTTACTTTCCGGGCAAACTTCTAAATACAAGGCTTCTTCTAATTCGTCGCACAATAAAATTTCTTTCAATCTGTTTCGAGCTTCCAACGATCCTATGCCGACGACCAAAAATTGATGATCTCGATTCGTCACGTCCTGAAACCCAAGAAAATTCACAAAATACTTGTGAATAATGAAGCCGTCCAACAACACATCACATGAAACTCAAAATCGGAGAATAGACTAGAATGTTTCCTTCAAAATGCTTACGAATAATTGAAGTGTACTATTTTTACAATTTTCTGCTAAACCATATGCAACAAGGAAGCGGAAATATGTTACCATACCCAACTGTCTTCAACAATTTTTTCTGTGAAAAATTCTATACTAAGCTTCGTGTAGCGTAGTTTTGACGGCAGCACCAACCCTAGTCAACTTTAAATCTCACAAGCATTTTGTAAAAAACGAACTATGTCATTCGGTGCCGTACCCAGGATTTCTCTAAGGGGCGTGCGGATTCACAAATTTTCAAGAAATATCCAATTTCTGCTGATTTATTCAAAGTGTGTACCGGTCTCAATAACACAATATTCGTGACTAACTTTACCTGGTGAAACAAATAAAATGTTTTGCTCGATAATGCGAGATAACATAAATGGGAAGTACACATTGCGCAATGTTTCGTTTTGGTTTTCCAAAATTTGCCTTCAAAAAATTTGAAACCGCTAAGAGGCATGCGGCCGCATGTCCCTTGGGTGCCCTGATGTCATTCAGCTGTTAGAAATGGACAAAACAAACTCGGAAAAAGACTTTTATGAGTAATTATACCTTTTTCGCTATATGTTGCTGGAAATATAAATTCTGTAAGTATACGAATAATGTACATATACTTACGAAACGCATGCTAACTTCTTCCATGCCCGACCACATTTTTAAAAGACGACTACTATTGTCCAAAGCGGCTTGGTTATTGCTGGGGAAGCGCGAGAAAAATAGGGCGTCCATGCTCAAGTGGATGGGAATGGGGTCTAATTCGTCGCGGTCCCATTTTAATGTAGAGTATCGAGCCAAATTGGGATCTAGATTGAAAAAATAAAGATGAACAAGTTTAGTGGTCGAAAATGTAGGATAATCGAAATCGTATCTTCACTGAACCGCGTCTTCAAAAGCTCACCATCCATATGCAAGCTTCTGAAATTTAGCGTCCAAGCGATATGGTGATATGTTTTGAAAGCCACCGAATGTAAATGCAACCACTCGCGATTGGAAAAAACTGAATTGATATCGTGCCGTCGGAAATCCAATTCTTTTTGACAACGGAAATATTGTGAAGCCAAGTATTTAATAAATTCTAGGCACAAAGCACCAGGGCGATATAATTTTTTTGAACATCTGCAAGAAAAAATCCAAAATTAGGAAAGACAACTCGAGCGCAAACACAGAAAATAAAAAAATTCAACTGTTAATCGAAAGGCGTCGGAAGAACAGAAACAAGAATGAAAAACAAAATTTTGAGCAGCAAAACCTCACCCAAATATTTGTTTTACCCCACCCAAACCATACATGTAATTGGGGAGGGGGAAGGGGTACGGGAACCCCCCAGAAATCGTCGACCATATGGCTAGCTATTGGGCAACCGCCCTCCAGGATTTTCCAATCCTATGGCTAGCCATATGGTAGCCGTAGGAACCCACACGTTTGGTCGGAAAAATACTGAAAAATATCAATTTTTAGACGAAAAATGTCAATTTTAGTGAACAAAAAATGGTCAAAAATGTGAATTTTCTGGGCGCTTCACGCCATGAATACATTTTTTCGGTCTTTTAAAAAAATTACTATTTTTGAACTATTTTTCAGACTTTTTTCGAGAAAAAAAAATCGATTTTTTTCCTTGAGAGACCCCTCCCCCAAACGGTTCAAAAAGATCGCCCGACCCCCCAGACCTCGGGGCCCCCGTTACATGTGTGACCCAAACGGTGACTTATAAGGTCAGAAGGAATTTTTTCTTCCAAAATTGTTAGAAACTGACATTATGTCTCGTTGATATCTATTCAAAAACATTTTTTTAAATAGTGTACCTTTATTTTTTACGGACTTATGAGTGGTTTGAAGTTTAGTCAAAACTTGTTTGACTTTGCCCATATTGTTGTCACTATCTATGTGCAGTTTCGACTAGTTCCCAGCATGACAAAATAAGAGACGCAAACACAAGATTTGTGATGCATAATATAGAAAAAACTGTATAAAGTACATAGGAAAACAAAAATATAGAAAGAAAATAAATTTGAAAAAGAATCTAGGCAGAAACCAATAGAATCGTATAATGTGAATGCATAACCTGAAATCGTCCCTCGAACTTTCATACATGTTTTTCAACTGATCCATGGGCAAAACGTATTGAGAAACGTGACCAGTTTTGTCCACGTAGCCAGACAACCCCGAAGCGTAAATAATAAATAACATAGCGATATGTTCGATGCGCAGGCGCTTATCGTCGCCGATAACGCGCTCTTTTTCGCACCACCGTAAAATGACGTACATCAATTTGCCTAAATCTTCCCCGTAGGCTAAAAGCGGGAATTTAAGACTCGGGGCACCTTTCAACGCTTGGCGGATCAATTGTAGACGGTGTTGTTCGGCTTCGGGTAATCGGTTATATAGCTTTAAGGAAATTTACAAATAAAAACTGATCAAAATATGCAAGCATACGTGCACGTAGTGAGGTAGGGGGATAAACCCTCCTACCTGAGAACCTGGACACCCCCTTGGCCCGAAAAAATCGTCAAACTCCCTCCGAACTTTTTCGAAAACAGTTTCTTGATGATTTTATGCGTATTTTGTATGAAAAACATGCGTAAGGAGATTTTTCCTGTTTTTTTGCTCACCCAACCCCAACTTCCTCGATGAAAGGTCCGGAAAATCTTTGTCGTGCATGCCTGGATACAAGCGTATACATGCTGTGCGGAGGGTACCAAAAGAACAATGACAGAAATCGTGGACCATACCACGAATGCAATAGGGAAGCGTCGGGGAACCTTCCCTAAACGTGTAACTGCCAAATGGATTGAAAGTTAAAAAATATCCAAAGTAGGTGACATACATGAATGCATTTTCAAATGATTTATAGAACACATATTTGCATACCAGTATTCAGGCCTGTAGGCAGGGAGGGGATTGGCGGGCCATGCCCCCCGAAATGTTTGAAGTGTTAAAAAAAGGCAAAGGTACCTTTGGCTTTTTTCAAGTCAATTCAGAAATTTCAATTTTACAGTAAATTGAGTGAAAAAAATGTGTCCCCTCCGAAAAAAATCCTGGCTACACGTTTGCCTGTATTTGTGGAAGGTGACATGCAGTTCTAGGACGGAGCTAGGAATTAATGATTCTCTTATACAGGATAATATCACTTTCAATACCGTATACTTTTGTGCTGTGAAGGACATCAATTTAAGTGCTAGAAAATTATTCAGCGAAATTAAATCTGCAGGAAGAAACTACGATGTACAACAGATTTATTTTTGAATCTTCTCTGACGAC
Organism: Romanomermis culicivorax; assembly: GCA_963922205.1. NCBI lineage: Eukaryota > Metazoa > Nematoda > Enoplea > Mermithida > Mermithidae > Romanomermis > Romanomermis culicivorax. The sequence continues at coordinate 335,646 of CAWUHX010000167.1, read as the reverse complement.
GGTGCAGCAAAAAATATTGTTGCTCTACAGTCAAACATTTGAAATCTCGAAACCAACGGCCCATTGATATTCGGAAAAAACTTTTTTATAAAAGCGATTCAAGATTTTGACTCACATCAACTACATTTATAGAAAACTTGGGGCCGAAAAGAACATAAATATACCGCTATTTATGCTCAAGATGTATTGTAATTCTTACTTCTACAGCCTTCGCTAATTTGACATGCACGGGTTCGATGAATTCTTCTGAAATGCCCTTTTCGTAAACCTTGTGTTGTTTAACGTAGGCCAATATTTCCCAAACAAGCCACGGAAAACTTAACATGCGACCGCGGCTTTCGGAGTTGTTGATGTCCGGCGCGGCGTAAGTAACCATATAGTAGGCGCTGGCTTTCTGTTGAGCGGTCAGCGGCGGCGAATCCAATAAGTCTTCCCGCTCGCCGCCGAATTCTTCAAAAAAATGGCGCCGGAATTTGTCAAAAATTTTCGAAAGTCGCAATTCGACAATTTTTTCAGTGTTGTAAAACTAGGGAAAATACAAAGTGCATTGAGTACCATAGCATGATTTACGAGGGAAGAGCTCTTGTCCAAGTATATTTTCTGAAGTGGGAAGTACATATGTCGTAGAGAATAAAATACACGAATCTTTTCCCGTGAATTTCACACTGAAATTTGCATACATGTGCGAAACAACGAAAACTTGGCCTATTCTTGATACAAAGAACAACAAAATGTGCAAGTAATACAACTAGCCGCATCTCGTTGCACTACAATTACTATAAAAATGGAAGACTGATTTTACACTGTTACGGAGTTATAAGCTTTGAAACTTCACGGAAATTCAGTGCGTATTTCAGGAACTTTTAAAGACGGAATATTGTCATATATGAGCATTTTTTAATTTTCAGAATATTCTATCGAATGCATCTTTGGCATTACGTAATGGGGCTCTGAAGTCTGGGTTGTGGTCAGGGGATGTTTATATGGGTCGGGTCCTTCATACCTTACCGTGTATGGTAGGGGTAGGCTTGACGAATGCTCATTTACTACTCATGAATTTTAAACAGATAAGTACTTACTTACTCTGTGGGTTTTTAATCATATATGTGAGTTGCTACCAGCCTTTTTAAACCCAGAAGCTGCTCTACTTACCCTTTTTTGATAAGAGCCCGAATGATTTGACCGTTTAAGCTTTATCTGCTTGGGTTTCTCGGTCAAAACCAGTTTACCACCCCGACAAAATCCCAGTTTATCCCGCTCAGGCTGACTGACTATGCACAGCTATGGGATCATCGATTGCCAAATTCGATTCATCGATCGAAGCGTCGAAAAATCGAATTTTTGACCATTTTTTAATTACACTAATTTTTTCAATGTTTTTAAATGAAGTAAAAAATAGTCATTTTTTGTTTCAAAATGACTACTTTTTACCAAAGGGTGGTATTTCTATGGTTAGCCGTAAGTTAGCCATATGATTACCAGAAGCAAATCCATTTGGCCGACGATTTCTGGGCGGTTCGTATGGCACTTCCCAACTAATAAAGTGTGTGTTGGCATTGCAATTTGTTTCGTGCTTTAGTAGTTGTTGACAACACAATTTACGCAAAGTTAAGTGTAGTCAATGTCAATGGAGAGAATTACTTATGTAACATCACTCAGGTCGTTATGAGCTATCGAATGCACTTTAACTATGCATGCACTTGCACACTGGGATAAACATAGGGTGTGTATTTACTACACCCTAAAAATTTTTATCGAGGTTTACAATAGGCTTATTTTCGCCGTGTAAGGTATACAGGTCAATTTTTGACGATTAAAGTTCACTATACACCAATTTTTGATGATGTAAAATTAGCTATGGACCAATTTTAGCAAGGTAAGGGTTGCTGTAGGTGAATTTTTGGCTGTTAAGGTTTAAAATACGTAGATTTTTGATCATTAACTTTGTTATAAAAAATTATCATCTGTCAAATTTTTTTATCACAGTTGTACATACATATATGTATGATCAGCTTTGCTCTCATTATACATCCTGAAACCAGCGTCCGTGTGTATGTCAACCTCGACAATAGGTAACTGAATGCAACTCGGTACCAGATGACAACTCTCAACACCAGACCATGTTTTGCGTGTGAACCGATTTTAACAGCAAAAACGGGATAGAAAACTTGGAGATAGACCGTCAACCACTAAAAACTTGATATTCAGCCTACTAGGAAATAGGCGAACCAACTTATCATGGAACAGTCCATCAATCAACCAAGCAATCAAGTTATCAAACAACCAAACCAAAAAGAAAATTGATGGACAAACCAACCAGAAAATTAATCAGCGAATCAGGGAGCCAACCAAGCACTGATTGCTTTAATGAACCAACCAGAGAATTAGAGAAACAACCAACTAACGAGCATACCTGTAAGAGGTCCGACCAGTTGGGGGGGGGGGTAAACCGAAAATTTTGGGGTGGGGGTCCCGAAATTTCCAAAATTTTGGGGAGGGGGGGTCGAAAAGACCCCAAAAAGTCGAAAAATTTCGAGAATTCTCCCAAAAAGGCCAAAAAAGCCACTATTTTCCTAATTTTTCCTAGTTGGGTGGGGGGGCTGGGTATAAGGTTCACCAAGTTGGGGGTGTGGGTCCCAACATTTGTGTATAGGGTTCCACCAAATTGGGGATAGGGGTCCCCCCAACCCCCAATTACATGTATGCTAACGAGCGAATCAACCAACCAACCACTAAGCAGGTATAGTCATGAGTCCCAAAAAAAACCAGTGGAAATGGAACCAAAAAAAATACCAGCTAATATCTCGTTAAATATGAAAGATCGATCAACCAAACTTTTTTTTATTCATTACAGCGCTAAAAACTGCATATATACAACTTTTTACGTTTCAGAATTCATCGGGTTATTTTTGGGCGTATGGTTGGAAAACATGCGAAAAAGGGCAAATTTCGACTAGTTTTACGCGTATATTTAACGGCTAGCGCTGGCTAATCCCCCTGCTATCACTATACCGTGCTGTTTCGTTATGTTAGGCTCAATATAGAAGTACATTTTATGACATTTTGTGCCATCATAACGTTACTTCTCGGGTTACTGTAGTATTCTGAAGTGGACCTAAAAAAACCAGGTGGAACCAAAAAAAACCACCTACATTTTGCTTGTTTGTTTTACTAGTTGAATTGTAAAGGTCTAAAACGCACACATCTAAAGTCAGTAAGCAATATCGTTGTTTTCTCGTAAAAAAATACGATGATTAATTTTGTGGAACCAAAAAAAACCATGTGACCAAAAAAAAACCACGTCCGATATTCGCGTAATATGTGTCGTTCACGTTTATTATTATGATATTATCGATTTTATACCTTTATATTTGCTTTTTCAGATTTTAAATATTATTAAAACGTCGATATGTCTAATTCTAAATACGTCAAGAAGACTAAACTGTACACCGAAGAAGATCTAGAAAATGCAGCGCGGCGCGTTTTGAGTAAAGAATGTTGAGCGTAAGGCGATCGAAAATCAAAAGTTTAGCCACACGAAATTGCGTGACAAAATAGCAGAACTTGAAGGCACTGCGGCACCGAAAGCTATCCAAGGTGAAATTCAGTTCGATGTTCTTAGTAAAAAAGTATATATATAAACGAGTATATTATATATCCCATCTATCACTAAATTTATCTTCATTCTAACAGTTGCACATTGAGTCATTACACATTGAGTCATGCTTTTAAGGAAAGCTTTTTGCTGTGCACTTCGACAAGCCTAAAAAATTCTACATTGGCTGCTTGCACTTGACGTTTTGTGAAAAAGCGGGTAGCGACGTCACTGAAGTGGCTTTCAAATTTTTTAAACTAAAGGCGACGGACGGTACTACATGAAGCCAAACGTAGTAGTTGAAATAGTGCCCACCAGAAATGTGTTCCTTGGTCCCATAGAGTACGAGCCCATAAAAAATGATGGATATTTGTTGAAAAATATTACGTTCGAAGAAATTAGCCGCGCCTGGGCTACATTTTCTGCAAATTTATAACGTGCCGAAAAAAATGATTTTGAATGATTGAAATAAAATTTTGAAAAATTCGGTTTTGTTTTTATATATGATGAAAATAGTATTTTGCAGTCATCCTTACTTCTAAGAAGCATAAAAAACGTTGTTAAATGCAAAATTACGCCGAAAAACGGCTGGTTTTTTTTTGGTCCGCTGGTTTTTTTTGGTTCATTTCCAAAAAATGCGGTTTTTTTTCTAACTCACTCAAAAATATTTTTCTGAATTTGTGCGTATGCCTGTAACTTCTTTCAACTATCAATAAATAGAGGTCCAAAAGCCTCATATAAAAAGCATCAAAAGTTTTTTTAACCATCAACATTCGATATATGAGAGCTTAAATTCGTGAAAATGGTTTTTTTTAGGACCCATGACTATAATCAACCAATAAGTCGGCCAATCAACAGTTTAATCAGAAAATCAACCTACCAATCAGGAAATTACCGAAAGAATCAATCAGGGAATCAACCAAATAACCATTGAATCAGGGAAACAATCACCTAAACAGGGAATCGATGAACGAACCTATCGTGAAATCAACCAATTACCCAATCCAACCATAGAATCAACCCGTCAATTGGAAAATCAACCAACCAATCAGAGACAAAGATGCGACGCGTTGGAAAATGTCGAGATTTTGACCTTCTAAAACGCACCACAATGATTTTTTTCAGATTCTCTGACTTTTCATGGTTTCAGGTATAATTTTTTCCCCTTACCTTCCATGTTCACTAGATGAACTGGCACGTCCTAAAAAGTGTATAATACTCTGACTGGATTGTGTCTATTTTGTACAAGATAGATGTACTATACATCAGATGCCAGATGCCCTGACCCTGTTTAGCTTGACAACCACCGAAACGATTCGACAACCAACCAAATTTTTGGGCTGGCTGATAGCAGATGAACCGATAGGGATTGTCCAAGTATGATGCATTAGTAATGTAACATATGTTATTTCGAAATTTACAGGCCTCTGATCGTTAAACTTCTCTTCACATAAAAAATGGACAATTAAAATCATCAGTGATTCTGCGCCAGAACTCACCGAAAAGTCTTCCTTCTCGCCGTCTGAAACTCTATTACGAACAGAGATCATCCGACCGGAGACCAATTGTGATTCGTCCTGAACGCCGTACTGGTCCAACAACGCTTGTAAATGGTGTTCAAATCTATCTCGGGCGTCGATGGCTCTGACTTTATATTCCAACCAACCGTTGACTTCGAGATCAGGGTCCAAATCGACGCTATACATCGCTTCGACTTGACCAACTTCGACCGTATCGGCGACCATTTTAACCTTTCTATACGAACGAATATTGAGACAGTAAATTTTGGCACGTAGCATGACATTTCAAAAAAATCACGATTTCACAGTTTTTTGGTTTCCGGAAATCTACGAGCATTCAGGACAAATTCAGTATGCGAAAGTTGAAGAAGCAAAATAAAAAAATAAAAAATACATATTGTATAGAAAAATAGAAAAAGCCCAAAATCGTTGGGTAAAAAGGAAAAAACTATAAGCAAAAATAAACGATATAGCGACCGAAAATTAGCGTGGTGATGTTCTGACAAGACAAATACAATTTTCAGTTCGAATCAGGCAGACATTTTTCCCTACCCACTCTGGACCTCAAGACAAATAAATACATTTCAGATGTTCGGAACAGACTGATGCCTCAGAATGAGTAATTCTAATCGTGACTAATACGTTGAAAGGAGTTCAGATCACGAAACTAGTAAACCTTATTAGTATAGCCGTCAATTAACATCAAAACTTATAAAAATTGGATCAAAATTTTAGGTTTCTAAAACAAAATTCTTTTCTGAAAAAGATTTTAACATCGTAGTTTCAAATGAATGGAACAAATGTAGATGAATGCCATGAGGTCGTAGGCATGATGATGTGAAACTGTGACAGAAAAGATACTTATCAGTAATTTTCGATTCAGAGTTCTCCAAAGCATGAAAAATTTTTTAAATACTTGAAAACTGAATTTTCATGAGCCAAATCTCTTAGAAGCTATTTGACCATCTTAATGGCTACGGCTACTAATTGGCCCAAAACGAATTCGTCTTGCCATTAAAACTTCTGCATACATATTTTTTTTTGATTAACATTGATTATCAAATCTAGTCCTATTGCATTTAAAACTTCTTCTAAAATTTTACTGCATGAAATTCATAAGGAATCGTTGTCTATAATTACTAGCCATCCATGAGAACCTCATCATTTACATAGAACGAAAAACTCAAAAATGTTAATTTTTTTGGTAAAAAATAGATACTTTCTAACAGGAAAAGCTCAAATAAATTTTTCAGCGCCTCGCGTCATAAATATATTTTTTCATGTTTCTTCAACTATCACTACTTATTTTTTTATTTTTTCAGACTTTCTAAACAAAAAATTTGAAAATGTTTACCCCTCCCCAAATTTTGAGTAACCCATGAAAAAGCCGCCTGACCCCCAGACATATAACAATCTCTGTTACATATAATTTTTGATGAAATTCGCAGTTTCATCAGGCTCAAGAACAACAATGCAACTCGAATCTAGTTTTTTTACCTGAAAACTTGTCCCAATAGCCTCCGACTGATATACATTGGTCGACTTTCACGTTGAAAATAATCCGGATATTTCGAAGGTCGTTCTTCCTCGGTTAAACGGTCTGCAGCAACTCCCGTTTTAGGAAAATCGACGGCCATCGAACACTTCTTTGCTATCGACATACAGACGGGGTCATAGATGCCTTTCAAATCGGCCATGACTAAATGAGCCGTAGCGACAGCGCCGATAGCGTCTTGGTTGACGTAAAGGATGAAAAAGTCGACCATGTTTCTGTCCTGAATGGACAAAAAACTTTTAGGAACACCCAAGAAGAAAGAAAGTTTAATATTTGAAGAACTGAGATTTCTTATTCGTGTTTGACTCTACTATTAGAATTATCGCTTTGGCTTTTCTCATCGAGAATCAAAATCATTTGCAAGCGAAAGTAATGGCGTTTACATCGAAACTTACAGTAACGCCACCTCTAATAACGTCGGCTTTAGCCTTTGGAAAGTGCATAGCTTCTTCATTTTTATTGAACATCAAATTTTGGTTCCAATAAACAGCGTATTCGTCTCCGTCTAAATCTGAACCTGAAATGACAGAAAACATATATGTTCAACAGAAGAAGAAAAATTTCCGTACAATATATTAAAAACACGGAGTGGCCTAAAAATGGTCCGTTAATCAATGAATGACAAAATTTCGAAATTAGGCAGCTGACAAATGATTAAAACATAAGCTTACAGCCAACAGAAGCACAATTATCACGATCTCATTCATCCTTTCTTTTTGCAAATATTTTCTAATGATATTTTCCTTGAAATTTGTAACTGTAGGAAAATCAAAAAAAAAACCACGAAAATTAATGGTTCTACTTCGAATCTCCTTGGTCGCTCGGCAAACTTCAGGCACAAATGAAATTTTGACAAGTGATAAATACAAAAGAAGAAACATGCATAAATTCGACGGCCAAGGGTTATGATACGAAAACTTCTAGAAAATCCTACGGACAAAGATCTCTAATCAACTGAAGTAAAGTAATCTTGACTAAAATTCTAAAATTATGAATTCCTACATACCAGCCATTTCGTCAGTATGAGGTCTCGGCCCGTTGCGCGGAAAGACGATAACATCGACTAGATGTTTCAATGCGTCTTTATAGACTGCATCGAAAATACGCACATCACCAGGTACGACACAGGGGTTTTTAGTAACCATGACCTTTCCTGAACAGAAGAGAGAAATTCTGAACAAAACGTATGAATTTGGATAAATTAATGAATGAACCTGTGTATATTTTAACGTTTTCACCCGGTTTGTTACGATTTTCGGAAAATTGTATGAAAACTTGTCCGTATTGTAGAACGTTGGTTTCGTCTAAAACACCGTACATCGTACGGCCTTGATCGAAGGGAATTTCAATCTTGGCTTTGAAAAGCTGGGCTTCTAGAATGAGAGAATCGGTACAGAGTATACATCATCTTCCAAAATCCTCCGCGGAATGTTCAACACTGGAAACGTGTATTCTCGGACGCAAAACGAAAATGTTTTCAGGAAACATTTGTTGCCACTTTTATATAACAATGTAAGAACTTTGACTGTGAAAAATGTTATATGTTCTGTTTTTTTGATAGCGCAATTTGGACTTAAAAAAGGCGTGTTGATAAATTTTATGTTTCATTGTGATCATACCTGGACAAACCCTATCGCTTCATCTGGTACCAGCCAGACCAAAAAGCTGGTTGAATCCCGAATCGTTTCGGAGGTTGCCAAGGCAAACAAGGATAGGGAGCCAGATAAATAGTACATATTGTATCAAATAGACAGAATGCAATCAAAGATAGTTTTCAAGCTTATTTCAGAATCGACATACTTTTTAGGACGTGCCAGTGTAGTTTTTAGCCAGTTAGGACGTACCAATTTTTAGGACGAGACCAATCAGATTGCGATACGAAAAACTGACGTTAAAAATGATTGTCGATAGGGTTTTTTTGCACAGTCCAGGTTGCAATGTGCAACTCGGAAAAAAATTTGGTTGCCCAGATAAATTTTTAGTTGTTCACTGTAAAATTGATAAATCCGCTTAATTTCAACAGAAAAATAATTCCTGTATTTCAATCAGTTCACATCAATTTCAGACTTCTAAAACTGAATTTTCGAGTTTTGGAGGAAGGATGAGAAGGCAAGAAAAACTATCGATGATTGATTGTGATCTTTTTGCCAATATATTGGCGAAAGATATCAAACATTTCCCGCCATTTTCGATCAAATATATCTGGAGCCAGTAATTTACTAACCATAATTATTTATCAGATGAGGTTATTTCCAAATGATCTGAGGCATAAAAATGCGTGATATGTATTTTACCATGAACTTGGATATTTGTAAATAATTCCAGACGTAGTGCGGAAAAAATTTTGGATTTTGATATTCTATAATGCTAGAAAATTAATACTTTCAATATCTATTTCCTGGATGAAAGGCCCAGTTTTTCAGCGAATACAATGAGTTTTCAGTCGGGCAAACTAAAATTCAAAAAATTGGCAAGCAACCAAGAATTTGGATTTTTCAGCCTAGAAACTTCTCTCATTGTCCCATCCTGATGATATTTCAATTATTTCCCAAATGCGGAAAGTTTATTTTCACGAAAGCACGTATTGTTGAATGTTCTATCTGTTTCAGATTATCTGAATTTTTGGTTTTCCAATCCGGAATGTACTGGTTCATTTCCCTTTAGTCTCGATCGCCTTTGTTTCCAGGAGTTGGTTGATAAGCAATTTTTGATTGTCGTTTTCTGACTACCTTTATAATCATACGTTTTTCACGTGTAGTTTGCTAGTTTTGTTATAGTTATTTTTGTACGGGATTCATAAAAGAGTCGTCCCTCCCTCAATGTAAGAAGCCTGGGTCTTTGTCTAAACTGTAGCTTCATCAAACTTTTTTTCAGCACAGCATCTCGGTGCGGACAAGCGCTCATTAATTTCGACACATCTTAAGACGACGTGCGTGATTTTCTGATCATTTTATGGAGCATCTTGGCAAGAAAGCATATGATGTCAATCTAATATGGTGATATTTAGAGCTGGAGGGTCGGAAAATTCAATTTCATTTCGCACTTGGCCAAAATAAACCAAATCGAAGCATATAAACTTAAAAGCAAAAAACGCCTTTTAAAAATCATGGATATAATTGCCTAAGACCCTGAAGGTGGAGTAGCCTACTCCGTAGAGTAAACGGTGGATTATTTCCTGGATTATCTCTAGTATTATCTCCATTCCAGAAAGAGGAGTAAAGAGAAGAGTAGAGTAGAATAAATCGGAATGCCAGAAAGTGGAGTAGGCTGTTTCACGGATTAAACGGCAGAGTAATCAGTGGATTATCTTTTTTCAGTATGCCAGAAAGAAGAAAAGAGCAAACAGTGGACTAAAAAAAACTTTTTTTCTTGTCATTTTCTAAACCTACACTGGCCAGTCGTATTCGGTAGAGTGTTGGGGATGTGCTTACGGCAGTAGCAATCCCACATCTATGCAAAATTGGTGAATCGACAAAGTTACGATTCCACCAAAAAGGAAGAAAACATTCATTCGTGTTTACCTTCACAATTTTGGTGTGTTCCGGGCGAGTCGCGTCCGTTATAAATTGTATTGTACTGTTTCGCCTAGTAAAGGCCGACGCTGACAGCCCCACACCATATTTGCATATTATTATTATAATAATTATTTATTATTTATATTATTATTATTTCTCGCGCATTGAGCGGTCGGAGGGAGTCGTCTTACACGGGAGCCAAGCCAAGGTGAAGCCCCAGTCCTTTTGGATATTATTGAAGTGAGTTCTGTGTATTTGTGTGAACCTTTAGGAGGCATCTGGGGAGACCCTGAGTGCCCTTCGATTGCAAGAGTTAGAGTTTCCAGTTACTTATTAGTGACTGAAGGTTGTGTTTATTTCTGCTTAAGGACTGTTGCACTGTGTTCAGTTGATTGCTAATAGGAAGCTCCTTTGAGTGACCTACAGTAGTCGATTGAGTACAAGCCGATAGGACTTGAGTCATATTGCTGACATCTTCGGATCTAAGCAGAGAAATAAACATAACAAGTGGTGGCCTCTGACACTTGCAATACGGAAGAGCGCAGAGTCACTCGAGGTGTCACAAAACCTAAAGGTTTTTACAAAGACTTAGGGCTCAAAATGTCCAAAAATGCTGAGGATTTAGCCTCTGGTACGACTTTACCGAGGACTCTGCCTGGTGTAAGGCATGATGAGTCGGATAAATCTTTCCCACTGCCCGTGGTATCTAATACTACGAGCAAGCGGAAAGGCTCTGACTCAAGTGCCATAAGCCAGCGGGCTGAGGTAAAATTGGACCCAGTAAGCGCTCCCACTTCCGTAGCGCCTATAATGGCCAGCAATAATATCAATAATATGGCCACGGCAAAGGAACTATTGACTGCCGAAGATAGAGACGCTCAATTGTTAGCGCCTATTGATAGAAGGCCGAAATTGGCCGTGGATCATATTGATCCGTTTGATCAATTTGGAGAGGAACGTTTTCGACGACCTCGACAACGATTTGATACGTATCATCGCGAATACGTCAACGAAAATTTGGATAATATTCGGGATGATTACCGTCATGATCTACTGGACAATTTACGTTTTGAAATGAGTCAAAAGGACGACAAAATTCGACGACTAAACGTCAAAATTGATAAAATGGCCGATTCGATGGTTGGAGTCCAAGGACTATTGGAAAGATTCGTCCTGGATCAAAAGGAAAGGGATATCCGAGTGAGTATGACTACAGACAGACCATTGCAAACTCAGGATATGTGTAGAACTTTGCCAACGACGTCTGCAACCTGTATTGCCAATGACCAAAGGTTATGGCAGATGGAAGCCGATAAGTCAGAGCAAAAGTTCACAGTCAAACCTGCTGTGAAATCAAAGGTTTCTACAGAAAAACGGGTAACTGAACCGCTTGCTGTTCGAGAACAAGCAAGTGATATAGTTGCTCAATTTTTCCAAGAGGCTGATGAGGAAGCAGCAGGTAGTCATAAGGAAAGCAAACATACTACGTCGAAGCACAAACGATCCAAGAAGTCCACACGAGGAAATTCATCAGATTCTGATGACTCCTCAATGGATGGATTGGAGCCTACTGTGTCAGATATAGTGAAGGCTGTAAAGCCAAAGCTACTCCTCGATGACATGACTGAGACACAAGTTCTCAGCTTCCTAAATGATTTAGAGGCAGAATTTACTTCAGAAACTACTGATAAAATGAAGCTGGCTGCCTTACGAGCACTTTCTAAGGGTGTACCGAAAGCTACTGCCAAAAGGTTCAAAAGTTACGAAAAAGCGCGAAGAAAGTTGCTCAAAGTGCAAGCTCCAGATTCAAATGTCGGTATGCAAACAAGGGAGCTGATGAACATAAAGCAGGAATTTGATGAAGCTCCAGTGAAATTCCTCAAGAGAATTAGTGTGCTAGTAGATAGATTGTATCCTAATAAGACCGAAGAGTTCAGAGATCGTTTTATAATAGATACCTTTTTGTATAAAGCATCTGAAGAGTATCAGATGGAGTTGCTAGATCAAAGGGAGAAGTATGAAACATGGCATGATCTAGCAGAGGATGTGCACAAGATTGATAAGCGGAACACAGCTGCTTATAAAAAGAGAGGAACTCCGGAGTCTCCAATTGTGATAAATGAGGTGACGATGGGTGAAGGGCAAGCTGAAGTGGCTTATGTCGGTAGAAATAAATTTGGCAATGCCCCACAAAGGCAGTTTCAAAATAAAGCTATGCGACAGCAAGCAAGGAGAGAGAAGCAAGCCCCGATCCTAGTGTCAGAAAAGAAGGATTCCGATACTTCTATAGAAGAGAATAACTCACAGGGGACTCAAATGGCTACTACTCCCCAAAAGGGAAAAGAGCCTGAGGAACCTAGCAGTGATTCTGTTCTAGCAAAGTTATCACAGGAGATTGCGAAGTTGGCTCAGTGTTATCAGGAGATAAGCCAAAAAACTGATGCTAAATTGAATGAAATTTCTGCCAAAGTTAATAAGGGCAAACCCCAAAAACCTGGTGGAAACGAGTTCAGGAAACCATATTGTCGATACCATAGAAATAATTCTCATGACACGTCCGAATGTAAAACCCTTCAATGGAAAAATGCACAAGGACGTAATTGGGATAATTGATATGGTGGAAACAGAGGTTTCAGGCAACAGTTTGGAGGCTTTAGAGGAGGATATGTTGGCGGGAGCAGTAGAGGTGCTCATGCCGTAGGTTATTATGGTGATACCATGGATTATGATACTTATCAACGATTCATGGATTACCAGAATAGATTGCGGAATGAGCAACTCTATATGGCACCACAACTGCCAGCCCCTAGCCAACAGCTGATGATCACAGCTCCCCCTCAAGGTCAGGTTCAAATCAGTAACCCTAGCCCAAGTGTGCAAGCCATTTCCAGTAGTCAACCATCCACGTCCAGTCAGACAGAGTTGGGATCTGCTGGAGGTGTTAATAGCATTGCCACTACGGGTCAAGGTGTTAGTGAGATGAAATGGCCTGGAGTATTGAAGTGTGCCATGATGAAAGAGGATTATTCAAAGGTTACGAAAGCGTTCAAGCATGGGATAATTCCTAATCAGGAGGAACGATTAAGGTTTTCTAAATTCCCTCGAACTCTCCCATTTCACATTAATGTGACCGTATGTAATACTAACACCAAGGCTTTAGTGGATACTGGTGCTCAGTGTTCGGTGATGTCTTCATGGTTTCTTAAGGAAGCTTTTGATGAAGAATATACCGGATATCCTGAGATACTAAAAGTCACTGTTGCTGATGGTGCAGTAGTACATGCACATGGTTACATACAATTCAAAATGCATTGTGAATTTGGAGTTTTCTTGGTGAAAGCCATAATCATTCCTAATGCGGAGGAAAATCTCATAATTGGGACGGATTTCTTAGCACATCCGGATGTTGGAGCAATGATAGATTTTGGTAAAGGTATCATGAAACTTAATGGAGTTGAGAAAGCTATAAGTGTTGTACCTAAAGATCACGCGAGTCATATACAAGCTATTGATTGTATAGGGGAAGCACCTATAGTACATTCAAGTCCTGAAGAGGATCAATACTCCAGGATCTGCCAATTAGGTATAGTGGTTCCAGTGGTATCATGTACAAAAGTATGCATACCACACGGAACTGATGTGCTTATTAAGGCAAGGTTATGGGAACGATCGTCTGAAACAGATCTCAATTGTTTGGTCATAGATGGAAATAAAGAAGAAAAAAAATTCAGAGTTGATAGCACACTGGTTGATGGTAAACGGGAAGACTTTGTTCTGATGATTTCGAATAATACGGGTTCCGGATGCCAATTGCAACCTAACCAGGTTGTAGGCTACTGTGACTCAATATTACAAGAAAATTCAGGAGTATCAGATGTACAAAGTACGAGTTGTGGGATATTTAGTGTTGAAGATAATTTTAATGCCACTCCCAGAATGTCTGTGCATGATGCATTGGCATTTAGGGAAGCGCTATATAAAATGATCTCCAAGGCTGATATCAATGAGGAATTAAAGGAAACAGCTGTAGCAAAACTGTCTAAGTACAGGGATGTTTTCAGCTTACCCAATGATCCCTTAACTACAACACCGTATCTTACGTGCAAAATTGATACTGGTAATGCAATGCCAGTGGCAAAACATTATTACAGAGCTCCCATTAACCAAAGATCAGGGATTAGAGCTCAAGTCCAAGACATGTTAGATAAAGGAGTTATTGAACCCAGCCGGTCACCGTGGGCTGCTCCACTTTTCCTAGTTGGGAAAAAGGATGGTTCCACGAGACCAGTTGTGGATTTCAGAGGTATAAATGAGGTTACTAAGGATGATAGGTACCCTATACCTAGAATGGATGATTATTTGGATTGTCTAGGTAATGCCAAATTTTATACCACATTGGATCTAAAGTCTGGATATTGGCAAGTCCCACTTGAGGAGAGTAGCAAGGAGAAAACCGCATTTATATGTCAGGAAGGCCTATATCAGTTCAAAGTTATGCCTTTCGGACTTAAAAATGCACCTGCAGAGTTTCAGAGAATGATGGAGAGAGTGTTGCATGGTCTAGTCTGGAGAATCTGCCTAGTTTATATTGATGATATCATTGTGTTCTCCAAAACTTATGAAGAACATTTGGAGAATTTAGAGTTGGTCTTGCAAGCTCTTCGGAAAGCAAAGCTAACACTTAAACCGGAGAAGTGCGAATTTCTTCCAAAAAGTGTTCATTTTCTTGGACACATACTGGACGAAAATGGAATCTCACCAGATCCGAAAAAAAGTGAAGGCTATTACGGAATTCGAATTTCCCAACAGCGTTAAGCGTATGCAACGATTTCTGGGGATACTGCAATGGTGTAAGAAATTTATCCCAAACCTTGCAAATCTTGCAGAACCGTTGTATAAGCTTACCGCTACGGGAAAGAAGAAGTTCCAAGCAACAGAGGAACATCGCCAAGCGTTTGAGGAACTGAAAAAAGCACTCACCTCAGTGACATTTCTACGGTATCCTGTTTTGGATGGAACTGCGGAGTTCATTCTCCAAACAGATGCCAGTGGAACCGCACTGGGAGCAGTA
The DNA here is from genome assembly GCA_963922205.1 of Romanomermis culicivorax. NCBI lineage: Eukaryota > Metazoa > Nematoda > Enoplea > Mermithida > Mermithidae > Romanomermis > Romanomermis culicivorax. Next base: position 320,390 of record CAWUHX010000167.1, on the reverse strand, counting down.
CTTTATCAGAAGACTAAAGATGACCAATGGGTAATAGCCTATAGCAGCCGAATCCTTAAGGAAGACGAGAGGAAGTGGTGTGCTACAGAGCGAGAATGCCTAGCGGTTGTCTATGGTCTTAAAGTTTACCGGCACTATTTGTTTGGACAAAAAGTACTGATCAAAACTGATCATAAACCTCTTTTATCTATGAAAGTTAATACTCAAACTAATGATAAGTTGAAAAGATGGTATTCCATTATAAATCAATTTAATCATAGATTGGAGTATGTGCCCGGTAGACAGAACGCAATGGCTGATTTTCTCTCAAGAAAAGATGAACCCGAAGATGCTAAGGACAAAAACCCACCAAAATGGGAATATATCTTCAAAATTCAATTTCGTAATTTCGGAACTCAAACCAATGAAGTTGAAACCCAAATACTGGTACAACAATTTCAGAGGATGAGGGACGAAGAGGTTGAAAGTAGAGACGAAAAAATTGTGCCCGAGCAGACCAAGGAATTGACGGATATCCAGGAATTGACGGTAACAAAGGACAATATTGCACCAACTACCAAAGATGTATTGCAGAGCAGAAATGAAATGCAGAAGCTTACGGTAGTTGATGCAGTCACAACTAGAAGACAAGCAAAACTTCAGGATCAGAGTGCACAAAATCAAGAACAGGGTACATCTGTACCAAATGATCCTGAAAACATTGCTTGGCTTTTCCCGAATAGAGAAAAGGAGTTTGAAGAGGTGAAGGAAGGAGAAAAGGAAGAAAAGGATGATGATAAGATCGATTATCCAATTGATCTAAATGTTATCGCTCAATTGCAAAAAGAAGACACTAATCTTACCCCAATTTGGGAAAGACTAGGGGTCAAAAGCACTACGAAGTATCATAGTGGATTCTATGAGGATAACGGAGTTCTTTATAGGGAAACTGAGGGACGTGGCCATGATCAGATCGTGGTCCCGAATTCCCTCAGAGACAGCATACTTCACCAATATCACGGAGCTGTTATAATGACACACCAAGGGTTCAAAAGAACTCTGGGTATTGTCAAACAGCGGTTCTGGTGGCCTGGCATTGAAAAAGATGTCAGAAATTGGTTGAAGTTTTGCCCTGTCTGCCAAGTGGCTACTCCCGGTAAAAGCTCCATATCCCCATTGATACCCATTATACCGGAGGGTCCCTTCGATATTGTGTCTGTGGACATAGTAGGGATTGCTCCCTTGAGGGAACGTCGCCCATATGTCATTGTCTTTCAGGATTATTTCACTAAATGGGTTGAAGCTATATTGATTCCTGATCAGACGGCTGAAACCATAGTGGATGCATTCTTAGAGCATGTGATATTTAGGCACGGTACCCCAAGAAAACTTCTTAGTGATAACGGATCTGGATTTAATTCAGATCTTATGAAAGCAGTCTGTAAACTGTTAGAGTGCAGAAAAATTTTCACAACAGCATACCACCCACAGGGTAATGGTATGGTTGAGAGATTTAACCAAACTCTAATAAAGCAGCTGCGAAAAGTTGCAATTGAGGATAACAATAAATGGCCAAGGTACCTCAGTGCAGTGGTATTTGCATATAATGCCACACCTCACGCAGCAACAAAATGCTCGCCATTTTCACTGCTGCGGGGGCATGAAGCTAATTTTGGTATCAATTTCACTGCTGCTCTTAGAATAGTCATGCCTAATGACTATGAGGCTTACAAGTATGTTTTGGCTACCCATCTTACAAATTTGTACGAAAGTATTGCCGAAAACATACAAAAAGCCGCTAAGGACAGCAAGAAATATTTTGATAACAAAATTAAAACTTCTGGTTTTAGAAATCAAGATTGGGTTCTGTTGAAAGTAGACAGACAGAAAAAATTGGGGTTACCTTGGCAAGGACCATATATCATCATCGATGACAAAAGATTGAAAGACAATATGCTCACAATAGCGCATTGGAACAACCCGCTTAAAAAGCAGGTCGTATCGGCAAGTAGGCTAAAACACTTTCGATACGAAGGTACCAGATGGTCTCGACACGAAATGTCGCAGGTCTTCTGGGATACTCCAGTTAACGCAACTGGAAATCCCGCCGAAACCGAAGATCATCCGGTCGTTATTTCGGTGTCTAAAAATTTTTAGCGGAAAATGCCGTATACGTGTATTTTATGTGAATAAAATTTTTATTTTCTGTGTTATTTAACCGATTTATATTCGATTAATACCTCTCTTAAATTTTGGGTAGCGAAGGGTCAAATTTTCAGAATAATATTGTTAATTTGTACACCCGAGGCTAAAATTTTTGGATTACATTTGGGGAGGTTTACGACCAATTTTCATTTTCAATTTCAAAAGTCGTGTTTTTCTTGTGCTCCGCGTCGCACAAAATTTTCGGAACAAATTTTTTCGTCCAGCCCAAGGACCCGATAAAATTATTTTCGGTAATTTCGTATATTGTATCGATATTGAAGTAACGATAAGTGTTCTTTAACATTTTGTTTACTTTAGAAGATACAACGCGGAATTTTAGAAAAAATTTAAAAAATTTTTAAAAAATGTCGAAATTAGGCGTTGCGCCTTTCGCGCGAAATTATTGCGCACACGCCGACCACATTAAGGCGGGCCAACCGCAAGGCTGCCAAAACAATCGTTATTTTTTGACTGACGGTAAGTTTTTATTTAATTATTTCTTGGTATGTGGGACGAATTCGCCCATTTAGGTGTCTTAGGAATGATTTCTTCACGCTCAATTTTCTGAATGGGCCAACCAAGGGGAAAACGACTTCGAAGAAAAGTTTCTAAAAATGTTAGGATAGGTGAAAAGAAAAAACCTAATGGATTTACGGCCCTAAAAAGCCAAAGTCTAATGGTTTTTACCTTGGGTCCGACTCCGAAGCATTTATTTTTGGTTTTATTAAAGCCCCTGGTTTACTAAATTTATTTCTTGGATTAATTAAAACCTTAATTGGTTATTTATTCATTATTTAATTTTGGTACCGAGGCGTGAAGTTATCGCTAGGGTAAGTGGTAAATTGACGGCGGCCGACGTCGAGAAGCGAAAGGTGGTGCAGATGTGAGGTTCCTGAAAAATTGGTGTAGCATTCGCGTTAACCACTGGGCCTGCTTACTTTATGACTTTGACACCTAACCTCACTAATTAATTTATTTTCCCCACGCTAAATCTTTTTCCTAATTTGGTGCCGGTCAAAGTTGATTATTTATTTGGTGGTGGTGGCCTAATGCCTGATTTATAAAGGGTCAAGGGGCAAATTCTTTTTGATTTTTAGACTACAACATCAAGCGTCTGGTCCGCGTCGGAGAAATCGAACAATGGTTCGCCGGCGCGATGGGTTATTGGCCGCAACGACCAATGGAACCGGAACGGGTTCACGGCGGCAACGTCGAACCGATCCTGAAGCAATTGGCCACAAGCCAGTTTTGGGGGCTAGGCGTTGTCGGATTTGACGTCGAAAAGGTCAAGAAGACCGAGGTATGTATAATACCTTATAAGGTAGCGATCCAGAACCCGGAAGGGAAAGAGTTCGCTAGGCTGGTGTCATTTGCACACATAGATGGTTCCAGCTTTGTGATCGACCTTACAACAGTGAAGCCGCAGGAATGGGATCTTTTGATTTCATTCCTGGCATCGGTGGATCATTTCTTGGTCGGTTTCAAAGTTGTGGACGATCTGGTTGCAATTTTGAACGTCTACGGATCCGGGTCAGGGGCCTCGGCTCATGATAAGACGAAAATTATACAGGCCCGTATACTCCAAGGATTTGGAAAATATTGGGACTGTGAAATTTGCGTCAGATTGATGACGGGGCCCATGGCCAATCACGCTCGTGATCTAGGATTGTGTCCTGAAAACCTTGGGTTAAAAGGACTTTTCACCAAATTTTACTTGGCTGATGTCAGCAAATACCAATGCGACTTCGGTGACAAAAAGATTCGAGAAAAGTTCTTGGCCCCCAAGATTCAACACACAGAAATTGTGTATGCTGGCCTGGACGCCTATTATTCAATTGCCGTATTTTTAGGGTTCTTTCACTACGGGTTTTGCGGTGAATTGAGTGGGGTTACGGCAACGTACCCCCATGATATTGTATCACCGGCCCAAGTGAAGACCTTGGCCTTCCGCTTCTATACGGTGTACTCTCAAGACCTAACGGGGTTCGAGGACCGAAACTTCGTAAATGAGAAGGACATTGTAAAGAGGCAGTTGTTCAAGGTCTACCATATGATGCGGCAAGAAGTAATGGCCAGGTGGGCTACACAATTTCATAATGACTTGCCAGAATATTCGTGTCCTGCGGATATTAAAAATCCCGCTAAAGCTACGGACCACACTTTACTGTCTGGGGTTTATCCCAAGGCGCTAAAAGCTGGTCCAAGCAAAAAGAAAACAAATCAGTGGGAAGACGTAAGTGATCTGGAGGACATGGATACAATGGAACAACAAGTCAATAGGACAAACGAGGTGATAAACCGACTGCATACAGAAATGTTGCAAGGGGTTTCATTTTTCAAATTGACGAATCCTGTGGATGTTGTATGGTATATCACAGCCGGTCTTGCCATGAATAAGACTCCTCGACAGGACTGGTCGAAGCAGCTTCAATCGTTTCAACTCGGAACAGACTGCTACGAACCAGTGGAAATCGACACTGGTATGGCTAAGTACGACAGGGATCACTGGATGGCGGACTTGAGGAATTACGAGAATGTCATGGACTCAACAAAGTTTCCTGCGTTGGAAAAGGCATGCAACCTAATTCCTCTACCATTCTTTGTTTTCTGGCCTCATAGCCGTGCCGAGTACGATTACATACTGAGGGAATTATTGAATTATAATTTCCTCTAATCCTACTCGAAGGAAGATGCAGAGTTAATAAAGAAGATGGCATGGAAGACCGATGACAGGGTTTTACAGAATTATGACATAGTAGCATCCTTACCGCCAACGGAACCTGAACATGCTGTAAAAGGCAAAAGGGTTACGACCTGGCAAAACAGGTTTGGTTTTATGCCTATTCGGTTGCGCTTGCGCAACAAAATAGGTTCTCCAATTTCGACGGAAAAAGCAAAGGACAATATTACCCATAACAAGGATTATTGGGCCAACTGCTTTTTCTACGTCAGATTCTACTATGCGGAATTTGGTAGTAAAACCCCGTCACTGCGATATGGCCTATCACCAGACACGCCTACTCTTCAGACGGGTCAGATCAGATGTATACCGGCTGATTATCCGTTGTATACTATTGAATTTCCTTAAAAGTGTATTCACCGGAGGCCTCTGCCGTCGGAATTACCCATGGTTACCTATTCATACGGTAATCAAACCAAACAATCTGATTTCAGGACGAAATCCGATATACTAGACCCTGATAATGAACCCACAGTTCAAACGGGTCTAGTGGACGAGGACGTCACGGAATTGGAAAGTGAGGATGAGGATAATTCCGCACTCCTGGGAGAGGAAAGCTGCAAGGAGGTTGATGATGAAGACGCATTATTGTATATTTCGATCACCGACCCCCAAGTAGCCGAATCTGCGGTGACAGCACCTTCTGTCACGCAGTTGCAACCGCAACCACAAGTTGTGACGCAGCTGCAGACGGAAATGCTGCCGCCGCCGCCTGGCTTACATACGCTACAAGTCACACAAACATCTATGGATGCGAGTCAGTACTTGTCTAGCGTAGAAAGTCAAGCGCAATCGGAAGAAATTCCGATTACCCAGGACGAGCAGAACGTCTATGATCAGGCATATATTAATGAGTACATGGATGCCGAAGGTGGAAAGAAGAAGGAGGAAGAGCAGACGGCAGGGACACCTAGCCACACTGTGGTGGAAACACCACAAGAGCTAGCGGCCCGGCTGGCTGAAGAGGATAAGGAAATTCAAGTATTAGCCTTGACCTGGGACAAAGAAGGTGTTCCCGGATACTATACTGCTGAGGCGATAAAAAATATGAAAATAAAAGGACTAAATGATAGGCAAATTTTCGTTAACTTGAAAAAGAAACGAAAAACAAAAGCCCGTCAGGAGAAGAAAAAGGTGGAAAAGGCAATTGCGCAGCCTGCAAAGGTTACGCAGCCGAAACCTGCCAAAACTTCTGCTCCGGCTTCAGCAACAGTATCCGTGACCACCGTATCTTCAACTACTCCTGTGTCGCAGACTGTCTCTACAGGTACTTTATCGATGGCAAGGAGTCAGTCCACGCAATTTGTGTCGCAGGCTACGGACACCTCTGCTTCCGGATGGCTTCAGCCAACGGTGCAGGGAGCTCCTAGCAAGCCACATATTGCAGGACAAAAAGTTCAAATCTTTACACCAGGAAAGATAAAGCCGTTAACTCTGGTTACTGTTGACCCAAATCAACAAACACCAGAAATGACGGTGGAGTTATTCCGGGATGTATTGTTGGATTTTTGGCAAGTAACCAAAGATAAAAGTAGAGCCAGAGATCCAATTTCTTTTGCTACACCGGAATTGGCTAATTATTTCTGCGACGAGCAGTTTGAAGATCCAGAGATTTGGCTGATGGTCAATAAAGCGGTCAGGACTATATACAAACTGTATCAGCCACAGTTTGATGTCCAAGGTGGATTTTTATACGACTCGCGAAATATTCCAGAGCCACTATGGGATAGGATCATTCGTGAGATTGTCCTTGAATGGCTCACGGAATATCGAGCGAGTGTCGTATTTGCAGCTGTCAGATATTTGTGTATGATGATATTCCTTATGCTTGACTATGCACCACTTACGGCTGAGCAGATCGGTAAACGATCAGTCTCAGCCAAAGTGTTTGCAAACATCATGCTGTTACAGGAATATCGGAGTGCCACTGCTTCGGATGTTTTTAAGACTGCCTATCGCTTGGTGATGTATAATTACAGTCAACAAGCGGCGGAGATGGATGTCAAAAGGTCAGGTAGCCCAAGTCCTCCGACTACTGTTAAATTTAGCAAAGTTCAGAACGATGCGGGACAGACCTTTCGGGCACCCGGACCCGCAAGCAGTCAAACTGGTGGTCAAGGAGCCATGGTTGGTATAGCCAACCAGGTCTTCACTGGCCCCAGTTCTGGCACTGGGCAAGCCTCCAGAACCATTCCGAAACAACAGCAACCTATACAGCATCTACAGGGTGCTAGGGGAGCTCGTGGAGGACGGGGAAGGGGTGCCCAACCAGGCCAGTTTCATTTTAACAATCCGAACAGGGGCAGAGCTGGTTACGTTGGTGGCCGAGGTATATACCGAGGACAACACCCTCGTGGTGCATTCCGAGGTCGCGGAGGTCATCAACAAGGCCAGCAGCAAGGCGGCGGGCAGCAACAATAATTTTTAGCCGCCAAAATCTTGGTCAAAAATCCTCCATTTTTGACTTCATTCCATTTATTCAAAAAACACAAAAAACACAAAAACATAAAAAATTACAAAAATCCAAAAACATTATAAAACATAAAATACAAAAATATTATTTAAACTTTTGGTTGTGTTGTTGCCTTTCAAAAAATCTCATTTTGGCCAAGCTCATCACTTGAGTCCACATTTTTGGTTTAATTTTCTTTCACTTATTTTGCATTTGTTATTTTTTCTCGTATTTTAATCTCGTCATTTTGCCTCGTATTTCTCTTGTCGTTTTTTCGGTGCCTTGTAAATATTTTGCCATTTGTGCCTCGTATTTTAAAATTTTTTGCTCAATTTTTTCGCCCTACTAGTTTTGTAAACATTTGTTCGCCATATCGTATTTTAAAAATTTTCGTACAAAAATTGGCGACGAACCGAAAGGGGCGATGGAACGGACGAAATTAGCCGATTACTGCAAGGATTGGGACGCTGCTGCCAAAGACACTCCACATCACTCAATGGGACGAAGCGATCGACTGTGGAGGAAGGTACCTAGGAGCCTCAAGGCACACTGGCGAAGCCAGGGAAAAGTCAAGCCGATGCAGAGTCATTGATCCGTCAGATGCTGGATCAGTGATCGATCGTGCCGCGGCATCTCAGTGGACAGACCTAGGTAACCTTGTAAAAAGACTTGACGTTGGAGGTGGTCTTGACCCATACACCCTTCGGGGTCAGGTCAGGACGATTATGACCTGTACACCCTTCAGGGTCGGATCATAATCTTTTTATTAAGTTGGGATCCAGTAGTAGGTCACACCGTAAAAGGTAAAAGTCCTGCTCACGGTTTCCTTCTTCACCTCCCGTTGGTCAGTTTCAAGGCCCGAGGGATGTTGGGGATGTGCTTACGGCAGTAGCAATCCCACATCTATGCAAAATTGGTGAATCGACAAAGTTACGATTCCACCAAAAAGGAAGAAAACATTCATTCGTGTTTACCTTCACAATTTTGGTGTGTTCCGGGCGAGTCACGTCCGTTATAAATTGTATTGTACTGTTTCGCCTAGTAAAGGCTGACGCTGACAGCCCCACACCATATTTGCATATTATTATTATAATAATTATTTATTATTTATATTATTATTATTTCTTGCGCATTGAGCGGTCGGAGGGAGTCGTCTTACACGGGAGCCAAGCCAAGGTGAAGCCCCAGTCCTTTTGGATATTATTGAAGTGAGTTCTGTGTATTTGTGTGAACCTTTAGGAGGCATCTGGGGAGACCCTGAGTGCCCTTCGATTGCAAGAGTTAGAGTTTCCAGTTACTTATTAGTGACTGAAGGTTGTGTTTATTTCTGCTTAAGGACTGTTGCACTGTGTTCAGTTGATTGCTAATAAGAAGCTCCTTTGAGTGACCTACAGTAGTCGATTGAGTACAAGCCGATAGGACTTGAGTCATATTGCTGACATCTTCGGATCTAAGCAGAGAAATAAACATAACAAGAGTAAGACTGATTTGAAGTGCTATAACTATGGAAGTTGTTGATTTCATCAATTTTTTGGGAAATTTGGACAAGGAAAACGAGCATGCAAACAACGTTCCACGAGTTCTTTTTCGAATATCAGATCCATTTGAAATGCATAGTGATTTTGACTTCCGACTACGATATCGATTTAATAAAGCAACAATGCATGAATTGTTAGGAATTTTGCATAATGAACTAGAAAATTCAACAAAGCCGCATAGAAGCCTGACGCCTTACTTTTCTCAAACTTTTCCATTTTGTCATCACTTGTTCGACATTCCTTTTGGCATTCTGGATTTCTTAGAAGTCTTTCTCAATGCTGACTCATTTTGTCTTTTCAAGCTCCAAAAAAATTGTCACCTCGTTTTTGTTGCTCATTTCACAAGTCTCAAATGATGTAGATTAGCAAAAAGCAATGCAATGAATGCAGAAAAAACCGATTAAGTTAACAATGTGTGGTCTTGCAGAGAAAAGGTCGATAAAGTGGTCTTGCAGAGAAAAGTAATAAAATCTGTAAACCCACGATGAACAGCAGACATCCATTGTGAAAAATGTGACGATTTTTTTCTTGTCTTTTTGCCACTACTCCACTGTTTATCCACGGATTACGAACTCCGCCACTACTCCACTTTTTGGAATGCGGAAGAAGAAAATCCGTGGAGTAGCCTAATCCGGGGAGTAGCTAGTCGGTGGATTAGCTTACTCCGCGCAGTGGCTACTCCTCGGATTAGACTACTCCGTGGAGTATTCTACTCCGCCTTCTGCCATAGGGGCCTCAAAGATTGAGCAATTTTTTTTACCTTCGTAAGAATATAAAGGGTGTTTTCCAATGATTAATCCTACTCCTGTATCAGAGCACCCCATAGGCCAAAAGGGGTATAACCTCAGTTTTAGCTTTGGGAATTCGTTTACCACCCCGGTACTTACTGGTCGAGTAAAATGGGACAAAAATGACTTACTGGTACATAAATTTTGGGAAGTGTCATGATGGGTTAGCCAATTTGAAGGAAATGAGAAGTGGGCACTTTTAGTAGAGCTGCTATTGGCTATAGTCGGTGGTCAGTATGAGAAAAATATGTTTACCGTACCCACAGGTTTGAAAATATATGTACTGCATAAATGATTTTGATGTAATGAAAGTGGAAAAATCAACAGGTGTACAAAACCACTGGTTTTTGTAGGAGACAAACATTTTTGTCTCCGTACAAAGATTTTTGTGGTATGTTTGTAGAAAATAGAAATACATTTTGTCGAGATTACACTTTTCTGACGCCTAGCGTAGTAGTCTCTGTTGCAATTCTCGGGATTGGGCAATCCACCGCCCCCCCCCCCAAATTGTACTCGTTTTGGAATAATGTTCAGAAAAGGGAAATGTGTTGATTATTCGATGCATCAAAATCGTTTTATAAGATGAGCATGCGAAATTGGTCGAGTGGGGAATAAGTGATTTGTAGGTATACATTGTTGTACACCTACTATATATACTCAGGGAGTACACCGATATATACGACCCCTGTGACCTCACACGGCGAGCAAAAAAGTCACTGTGCGGCATGGGAAAGGTACTATCCGTACCATATACGGTTTTACCCCTATCTAGATTTTCGACCTTGGGGACGCCTAGTTGGTTTGTTGATTAGATGATTACGTGATTGGTTGGTTGATTTCCTAGTTAATAGTTGGCTAATTCCTGTGTTAGTTCGATATTTCTTTGATTGTCTCGTTGCTTGATTTCCTAGTTTAGTTTATTTGATCGATGGATTGTTCCATGATAAGTTGGTTGGTTGATTTCCAAGTCTTTAGTGGCTGATGGTCTATTTCCAAGTTCTCCATCCCGTTTTTTGGAGTTAAAATCGGTTCGCTCGCACATATGATCTGGTGCTGAGAACTAAGTCATCTGGTATCGCAGTCGCCACATCTGGTACCTATTTGGATCCAGTTGATCCTACTGTCCAGGTATGATTATGATAAAACAGGAAATTTTTCTAGATTTTTTTTAAAACGAGTCTACTTATATTTAGAAAAAAATTTTATTGTTCAGATGATTAAATAATCAATTTCCACTTTCAACAATATGTGATTAAGAACTAAAATTTTATAGATTCGGTCTAGAATCCTGGAAACCAAACCGAAGCGTGAAAGGGGACATTGACTTTAGTTTGCATCTATAAACGCAGCATTACCAGCCTTCGCTATTGTGCTTACTTAATGTATATTTATGAACGGCCAATAGCAATCCGCGAAAAAATGGTTCAACTGTTAAGTTGAATCCACTATCTCGTAACTTTTTGTAATCGATTTTTAATGGTGTATGATTCGCTAGAGCATCGACGCTCACTTCTTCCGACAAAAGCATGTCCGACATGGTGAACAATTCTTTTTCTAATAATTTGTGAATTTCGTTTGAGACGCGCGGACCGCATCCTTGTTTTCTACTGACTTGATCCAGAATCATAATTAACGGTCGGTTCAGGCACACTTCGCCTGAAAACCAAAAAACGACGTAAATAAAGTCTTGAAAAGTTTCAAAATATTTTTTCACGATGAAATAGGATAGGTAGTGAAAAGTGAAAAAGATAGCAGTAAAATTTTACGCCACTCGAAATAAAACAATTATCAGTTCTCATGGAAAATAGCATAACCGTATAAAACAAACTTACTAGGTTGACTATACTTAACGATCTCCAATATGTAAGACGTATCGCTGCTAAATTTTTTCATGCTATCTCGCAGAATCAATTGATATCCTTGAGGATTTTTGTCTAATCGAATATCTATAGATAACATTCCTTTACAACCGGCGTAACGAATTTGATATGCGGACGGCACCGGCTGATCTAGTTCTAATTGTTCGCATATCTAATTAAAAAAGTTGTAAAAATGAAGTAGAGAAAAATTTCTCGATGGTTTCTGCACTAAAAAAAGATTCACCGACTGGTTAATATTTGGCTGCAAAAGATTAGGAATTTTCAACCATAATCCATTTTTCGAACGCTTCAATTAATCAAGAGATTCTAATTTTACGTACTTTTCTAGCTAGAGCCAACGAAATTCGCCCGATTCCATCCGAAAAAACGTATGGCTCGCCCGTATTAGGATCCTTGGCTACCGATGTTATATCGTGTTCGATTTTTACTATAGTGCTACTTTCTGAATATGGAATCTTTACGGCTTCCTGAGCTTGGGTGAAACATTGGCCCATACGCGACATGTATTTCGGGACGCTAGACGAAGCGGTAAAATCGCCCATCCAACGACGTATATCGACGACGGACATTCCGCGATCAGTCGTACAATACATGTAACAACCATGATCGCGTAATTGCGAATTGGACCAAGCTAGAAATCGATATTCACGCTGGCCAAATTTTTTACCTTCGATCAGTAATTTTTCAACCATCATCTTAAGTGAGAAAAAATTTCAAGTAATGTGTATAATTTTCATTCATACGAAATTTGAATTTCTGACGCTGTTAGGGTGAAATTTTTGTCGGTGAAATATTAATTTTCATCTCTCGGCATACATGAACGTTGGAAGAGTTTGAGGGTTGACCTTCAGAAGTTTCTAGCTGACCCCATCAGATTTGATCTAACATATTTTACAATGATCGAAAAAATGAAAGAAAAATAATTAAGAGATAAGACGAAAAAGCCGTCATAAGAATAAAAATGAAGCTGTAGTTTTACACGATTTTCCTAAATGAAGACAAATTAATTCCGAAGAAGTGAGACTAGAGTTTCAAATTGTGCTAATCTAACCCTTTCTTTCTTCGAAAAAATAAATTCGAACAAGTGATGTGCCAGGGTAGCGGTACCGGCCCAGAACCTGCATAAAAGTGAGCCGGTACTGGTACATCTTGTCAATGTGAAAAATGTGATTTTTAAGTCACGTAGTGTAGTAAAACCTGCTTTCACAATATTTTTTTATATTTTACCATCATTTATCTGACGTATCATCATTTAAGGAGCATTTTCGGTTTTCAAGCTAACCATATTTGCTAAAACATGTTGGAATTTGAACATCATAATATCAAGAAAATATAGTCTGAATATGATTGAATTTTCGTGGAAGTCTGGATTTTACTATTCTTCAGTTTAGATTTCCATCTTACACGAGATTTTTTTCAGAAGGATCTGATTTCAGTCAATGCTGACGAGTGCAATTTAGGCCAGTGTTTTTTGTACGAGAAAAAAAAATTTGGCCTCACTAGATAAATTTTTTGGGGACTTTTCTCATTGATCTACCGCGCCCACATTTCCACCGGGCACGGGCCGAGCCTCACCCGGCTTTTAAGCTATCGACTATACCTATATGGTATGATTAGCAAAAAGCTGCGAGGACAGAAATACAAGCAAGCCTGAAATCAAATACTATCAATATTAACTATTTACCTGGTGAATGTGAATCGTCATCGCCAGGAATTTTTTTCGGAGAGGGGCACAGATTTTTTTCACTCAATTTCATGTGAAATTGACATTTCTGACTTGACTTTTTCTTGAAGAAAAAAACCAAAGGTTGAACATTTCGGGGGGGCATGCCACCCCCCCAACTCCTTTGCCTAAAGGCCTGGTTATAGCAATAGTAAACTCATGATCACCGGCTGACTAACTTATAGGATTTTCTCCATTGAGTCAATGCAAAGTCAATGTGAGCAAATCAGACGAGCAGTCATTAGATCAGTTTTCTATATTAGCAAGATATATGTGTCAGCTCCGCAGTCATTATCTGTAATTGGGGTGGGGTCGGGGGGTCCCCACACACAGTTTTTCTCACCTCACTGACTGGCACAGTCTTCACGTATATTAGTGCTAGACTGCCCCATGGCAATGGGTACGGGGGGTATTAGCATCAATTCCTAAAAATTGATCACTCGTTGCCTAATTTTGAGACAAAATGACGTCCCCGCAAATTTTCAACTTCACCCCTAATTTAAAAATTTGCCTTGGGCACCTCTGGTTGGGAAACTCCCCCAACTCGAAAAATTGAGCAAAAATGGCATTTTTTGAATTTTATTTTTTAATTTTTAGCTTTTTCCGACTATTTTGGGACCCCTCCAAGATTTACGGCAAAATTTTGCTCATTTTTCGAACTGATTTTGGCAGGCACATATTCGAATTCTATTATAACTTTTGCGAATTTCGCAAGAAAAATTTTCTACAAAATTATTAGTAAAGTATATCCATGTGTTTTAATAATATGCACTACTCATGAATGCAATTTTGTATTTTTGGCACACAATACTCCAAATGCGGGATTTTCTAGAAACTCTTGAGCGAAAATTCTTGCCGCTTCACGAGGAAAGCTCAAAGCTTGTGAAGTACATATAGATTGATGGAGACTTTTAAAGGTTTCTACATCGAGAGAATAGAAAATTTCTATCAAACAAACTTAGATCGACTATTTCATGAAAACTTGCAAAACTTCGCGGTGTCCTTAAGCAGGATTTTCTGTTGCTCAACGATAAAGATATCAACCATCAAATTTTAGTACTTAACGAAGCTTTTTGAGGAAAAAATTGTACTTATTAATTTCACTTACATTTTTGAGTCAAAAATTGGATAACTTTCAGAAGCTTTTGGTTGTCATCAGTGTTTCATGTGCACTGATCACAGTTTTTGGAGATCGTGCACAAATTTTTTAGCGCGTTTTGTGCACGGCGCAGGAGTCGATTTTCATATCATGCTGATTTTTAAGTTGCATTCTTTCAATGCGAATTTTGCATTTTGTTCTTGAATGGAAAATGATTTAATTGACTGCAAAATTAGACCACTTATCCGGGGAATAAATGCTCACAAAATTCATTTGTCAGTGCTCAACATCCATAGAAATTTTCGGCGCTTCGCGACGGAACTTTTTTTATCCTTCTTGCAGTTTCGCCCTAATTTATTACAGATCAATTAATTAAAGCTGATCTGCTAGCAGGTTAGCTGATTAAAAACGTCATCTCATTGCGCAAGTCTAAACATCGTTCTAGCATGAAAAATTAAACTTTGAGTCATTGAGTAAGTCTTGAAAACGTCCACTTACCAGCGTCCTAGAGTATAAAACTTCAAGTCCGATGCTTCAGGCCGGAAAGAAGGATAGATCAAACGCAGTCCATAATTTATTACTCTGGCTGATGATAGAGATATCGCCAGAGGAATTTCTAGGCAATTTAAGATTTTTTGTTTCAGTTTTTGGTGGCTTTTCTATGATTAAATTGCTATATTCTTATGTGACTTAAAACTCAAAAATTGTTTGTCTTCATTTTAGGTAAATTAGCGACTGCAGAAGCATGATGATATTCTAATGAGCGCAAAAAACATAAATAAGGTATGTGTAATATTTTCAGCGAAGAAAATAATTGGCAAAACTGAAGAAAATTTTTTGACTGCTCTCCCGGAGTAGCAAAAAAATCTGCACGAAAAGACAGTCCTTTGAATTCAATAAAGTGGTTTTTTTGTTAGTATTCCATACGGATTTTGTGATATAAAAAGTTCCTTTTTTCTTAAATAGGGTTTTTTCGGTTTTTTTTGCAGTTAAAAGTTGGCAACACTAGTCTACCATCCGCTACATGTTTGCCATCGTTTGCGTTGCTACATGAACTCGTAGTTGATATTCATGTTAGAACTGTGTATTTTTGCCAGATGTCGCAGAGAAATCTTTTTAGTTATTTTATAGTTGCAGATGCTAACGCAGTTTCCACCGTCGCAGCCTCACTCAATTGTCAGCGACATCGATGATATTGTGAAACAGCATCACATGAATTCATGTTATGAGAGCGCAAATTTTTTCCTCACAGCGCACAAACTTTTTTTGACCCAATTTGTGCACTGTGCACACCACGCAGTGCACAAAAAACTATGGTTGTCATCAGGGTTTTCTTTTTTAGCACAGTGCTGATAAAGTTGGGCCTGTGCTAATGAAAATTTTAGTCGTGCCAAGAAAAAGTAATACAAATTAAGTAAATTTGGCGTCTGCGCTAATGGGATCTCCCCGACCTATTTCAGATCCTTATCTGGTTCAGCTTCATGAAATGCAGCAGCCTGAGTGAGGTTCACCAGGCGGGCTTCTTCCGAATCGAAACTCATTTTTAGAACAATTAAATTAATGAATAAGGAGTGTTTTTCAGTCGTTTGTTACCAAGAGTTGTAAAAATTCTACTTTACACTTTTTAAACGGTTCACATTATTGAAGATAAAATTCAATTCAGTTCTACCAATACCTTGAATAGACCCTGTTGCATATGGTCGCCCCGCAATTTCTGACCATCTTCGTCACGAAAAAGTACGCGAAGGGCGTATTCTTCGCCGAACTGCCGCAAAACGCGATTGGCCATCATCACTTCGGGAGGCATCAACATTTCGCGGGTGGGAGTTACGATAAGCTTGCGAACCCGAACGCAATTCCTAGGCACGTCCAAATATTCATCTTCGACCGAAGAAAGGACCGTGCCGGCGATGTCGCTGCTACTCGTGGCGTAACGTTTGTAAAGCTTGGAGAAGGCTATCAATATGGAGAAGTAGCGATGCTCGTCAATCGCGGATAATAACTGCCTTAAGTTAGAGCGGCAAAACGATTGGATCGTGATATTGAAAAAAAATGTTGCGCCGTACCAAAATTCATAGCCTAGAATATCTGGGTGTTTTGTTTTTCAGATATCTATAGCTTGTTTTTAATTAAATGCTTCTAAACTGAAAAGGGACTAAAATTAACTATGTCGTCAAAATCACGTACACAAAGCTTTTACAGTGAGATTATTCATGAAAAAAATTGTCAAAGATTGACTGGATGAGCTCACAATTTTTAATCTCACATGACAAAAGGTTTAGCAGAAAATAACAAAAATCTAAAATAGTACTTGCTCTCTACTCTCATAATCTGAAAGCATTTCAAGAAAAACAGACTGGATATATTACAGTTATTAGGGACAAATTCATATAAAACTAAATAAACTAATGCATGGTGTCAATTTGTTTCACTACCGTATGAAATTACTGTAGATGGAACCGCTCTACAGCCAATAGAAGTTTTACGGACCTAACTCGACTAAATTTTCCACATTTTAAAAACGTTCATAATGCGGCTACGGATGCTTTTTCCAGCATTTTAGGAGCATAGCCAAACATTCTGATGTTTTTGGAGTCAGTAATCAGCAAAAATGAGAAAATTCTAGTCAGGTCAGTCAAATTGAGCTAACGACTAATATATTCTACAGGAGCAGAAAGCATATTAACAATAAGGTTCTCATGAATTTAATTGCTATTTAAATTTCTGTGGTTGAGATTATAATTATCCAATTTTATTTATTGTCCGGCGTGGAGCGCCGGGAAAATTTTCGGATTTTCACTTTTTAAAACGATGGAAAATGAACCTTCATCACGTTGAGAAATAAATTAAAATCGAACTGATAATGTGTAATTCATTCCTCATTCCGGCGCCAAGCGCCGGAAAAATCTTCGAGTTTTCATAAAACGCTTGAAAATGAATCTATGCAACAAATATTACTGAATAGAAGTTCTTTGAAAAATTTCAAGCCCCGAGAGAAGAAATTGAGCGAATTGATAAAAAATCTCAATTTTGGCGAAATACATGTTAGCGATTATAATATAAGACAACGCAACTCATTGATAGAAACTGTTGAGGGTTAATAAGTAAGTGTAAGTAGATATGCTAACGGCCGCAACTGATAGAAAATAATGATTATTATACCCAAAATTTTGAGATTTTGACCTTTTAAAGTTCACCAAAATGCATCTTTTCGGTTTTGAATTCCCCAACATTTTTTCGACAATGACAACTATACTCAAAATTTATTTCCTCATTTCCAAATTTTTTTCTTCAAAAGTCCGCATTTGGGGAAAAACGGTGGTTGGTAGTAAATATTAATAAATGGAAAAACTTCCATTCTCGGCAAAATTCGCAAAATTGGCCAAATTTCAACATTCATGCGTTTTTCGCAGGTCAAATGGGCTTAAAATATGGCAAGCATACATGCACGTGGGGGGGTTTGGGGGTAATGACTCCCAGCGGATTCTCGCTTATCCCCAGCAGACCCAGCTATAATTGAGAAGATAATGAAGGAAAAAGAGAAAGAGTAGAGAACGTCGTCATAAAAATGAGAATGATGTTGTGGTTTAACAATTTTTCTAAACAAAGTATACTTGATTCCAAAGAAGTAACATTAAAACTATAAAAAGGGCTGTCTAAGCAAATAATTTCACCATATCTGACAAATATAGGTTAAAGAATACGCTGCTTGGATCTTAGACGACCTTTTCAAGGCCTTTCTTTTCGTTATCAAGAACTTAAAAAAATTTATGTTCCATCCCCTGTCCTGGCTGACCCCCAGCAGAATTTCTATGCTGTGCATGTATGCTGGCAAGGTAACATTGTATCAGGTTCATTGATAATTATTTACACTCCTAACTCAAGCTCAAAACATGATTGCACAAACTCCGCTGATTCTTCTGAAATCTGTCAAGGGTAAATCGCAACGCAAAAGGTAATGCGTCAGTCAGCAAGCTAGCAATGCAAATGCAGTGCAGGACACAATGAAACGATCATTTTGACAGCGGATACTAAGGCCCCTGCTATACATCGCCGGTCGGAGCCGGACGGCGCCGGTTGCAAATTTTCGCTGCTATACTTCATCCGGTGCCGTCTGGGTAGTAGTTTAAAATTGAATAATCTGTTTGTTAATTTTCTTCGATTTTTATAACTATGATTATTATCATCATTCAGATAAATATGGATTCAGATTCGGAACTTATGTTATTTCACCTCTTCAGCTGTATTTTGGTTTAATTTAAACTATATCTAATGGAACATTTGTAAAATCTCTCCCAACCATTCAGACAATACACTAAGCCAGTAAGAGGAGAGGTGAAACAACCCCCCCCCCAAAAGTGAGATACCTACTGCAGACCTACGGCAAAATAATAAAAAACCAAGATGCATTTGCATCATAATTTGTTATAACATATGCGACCGGTTCAGAAATTTTGATTGAATCGAAATTGACAACCGGCGCCGGCCATCATCTGAAAGACGCAGTATAGCAGCTTGAAACCGGTGCCGGTTACGAGCTGCTATACTTCTAACAGCGACGGCCGTCGAAGTATGGCAGCGCCTTAACAAAAGTCGAAACCTTCTATGACGATACTTCTTAAATATGTGTTGTGGATAGGATCTCTCTCATTCGAAAACAGCCTCTATAGCTCAGTGGTAGAGCGTCAGTCTCGTAAACTGAAGGTCCACGGTTCGACCCCGTGTGGAGGCACTCTTTTTTCCCCTCATTGCAAACTGGAGACACACTATCAGCTAAGCATCTGCGGTAATCCCCAATCCCCAATTATTATACTTACTCCAAAGCTTTTTCTGTGGCTTTAGCGTTAATTTTGCTGGCGTCGGCGACAACGGTCACAAATTTCGCGTCGATTTGATCTAAGACGGCATAACCGCGAGAACATAAGGCGTTCACGAGATAATAACAGGCGAATGAGTCAAATATATCATCGCTTATCTGAAAAATGAATAACTCGAATTAGCAGCAAACGAGTTCATTCATATTTCTAGTGATGGAAAGGTTGGTGAAAATCGATTAGATTTTTATTGTTTTTCCTCGAATTTACCAAAAATGATCTAATCCGAACTGATTTTCTTCGATTCTCCAGCTAGTTGACAATATCATCTAGATATCTGGTTGAAAGCAAAAGCACACAAGTACCATACACAGGCACATAGAACGATAGAGTGTAAACTATAGATGTAATTGAGGGGAGGTGCTATACGATAGGAACCCACCCCAGGATTTTCCAATCCAATAGCCATGTGGTAGTCATAGACATATCTATACTTGGGGGGACCCCCTCCCCCAACTTGGCCAATCATATACCCACCCCCCCCCCAGTTTGGAAAAAATTGAAAAAATTTGCAAAAAAGTGTATGTTTTTTGGCCTTTTTTGGGAAAAATTTCGACTTTTTTCGACCCACCCCCCCCCCCAACTGGTCGGAGGTCTTAAAGGTATGTCCATAAAGACCCCCATCCTTTTGGTCGGAAAAATGTCAATTTAAAAAAAAAAAATTGTCATTAATTTACGTTAATTTCTCGGCGCTTCGCGCCATGAATGCATTTATTACGGTTTTTAGACAAAAATTACTATTTTTTAACCGTTTTTCGGACTTTTTTGCGAAAAACCGAATTTTTTTCCTTTAGAGACTCCTCCCCAGAATTTTGGGGAATCAGTGACCCCCGGCCCCAAAAAGTCGCCCTACCCACTCTGGACCTCAGGACCCAGTTACACCTATGGTGTGCACCCTCTTGCCTGAGACCCTACACCCACTGGCCCGGAAAAAACCGTCAAACATCCCCCTTAACTTTTTCGAAGACAGTTTTTTTGATGGTTTTATGCATATTTTGGATGAAAAACATGCTTGTGGAGCTTTTGTTTTTCTATGCTCACCCACGCCCTATCCTCTAGATGAAGTCAGAAGGCCCGCCCCTGGAAAATTCTTGCCGTGCATATCTCACGATCTCATTACCACATCTGCTACACTTCAAAAACCTCCCTCGATATTGAGGCACATCGTTTCAACAAGTTTTGGTTAATAAAGAAGGTAGTAGAATCGACGAAATAACCATTTTACATTTAACGGACATTACCACACTTGAAATTTCAAGAATACTCAAATTTCGGCAGATCAAAAGATACTATTCACTTTCAATTGAACATTATCCAAAATCTTGCCAAGCCTCGAACCTCCAGCCAAAGCGCAAACAATATAAAAATATACAACGTATGCCTGTATATGCTCACCCAATCATCGGTTAGCTCGCTCGCAGCGGGATTTGTTCGAACAGCCAGGAAATAGACGTGCATTTTAGCGCGAGCTTTCAACCGGCTCAAAATCTGCCAGAATTCTTCCAACATTCTAGAAAAGTGCAATGCTTCGTCTGACAAGGTACATAATTATGGTAAACGCAATCTGACGATGAAAAAAAGCATACTAATTTGCTCCGAATGAGGAGCATTATGCATACCTTTCTCTAGTGTGGTTATTACTCGAGAGCGAATAAATGATTTTAATGGTAGAACTACGTCCCAATTTGCGACCCCAATTCAAGACGTTGGCTGTTCGGAAAAAGTTGTGCGATCTTTTACCGTACGACTGAATCGAGCTGGTTTGATACTGATTTAAATGTGTTCGCTGTTTAGGTTCATCCTATAATGATATAATGATAATATAATGAAATTTATTGTCGAGCATAATTTCCTCAAAAGCAAATTTGACACACACGTGATGTGATTTTGATATCCGTAAACTGATATACAAATCAAAATTCAGTTTCAAGGAAGCCAATAATAGGGAGAATATATGCACATACATTTAAAACAAAACTTACAATGACAACTTTTGGAGGATATTTGACATTTAGATATAAAGCGACGTGATTTTTTTCAGAATAGTCAACGATAGCCGATTGTATGCTACCGTAGTCCAGTATCATCTTATATAAATGCCAAACGTAATAATCGCGTTGTGTGTTAAATTCGCCAAGAGTAAACCGGATGGCCATTCGTCGGAAATCGTGCTCGAACAAACAATCCATTTCGCCTTTGCGGACGACGTTCGTATTCGTTATGAGCCTGTCCTGCATATCCAAAGTATAGTGGCTTATGAATAGACCGTAATTGATAAAATTGCCTAATTCGAATCCATTTAGCGTTATATTCTTGTGCAGTTGAACGCAGCTGAGAAACCAGGCTTCGGGGTTTAAAATTTCGAGCCGCGGTTGATCCTGCAAGCCTGAAAATGTTACTTTCGAGTGCAGAAATCCAATTTTTGCAGTTTGACTGCAATTACAGGAAATAATAAGAACATTCACAGAATTTTCGCCTCATTCAATTTATAATGCCTACCGTATGTATGTAGGTCGAATTTCGCGAAAAATAAAATAGAAGGAATATGAAAATATACGTACTATTTTCGGAATTATGCCTGCTTATGAAATTTTCACAATTAAACAATAAAAAACAGTAAAAAAATTGTCGGGCGACACGATAAACGCTTAAACTCAAACAATTAATTGCTTGCAAGGTTTAAGAAATTTATTTTGTTTTTATTTTTTATTTTTTATTTGTCTATAAGATTTTTACAAGTAATCCGAACGCTGGGAATTAATGTTGTTTAAATGTTTTGTCGAAACCGCAGTTGAGCGATATGCTCTCTTCGAAGCACAATTGATTTTTACCCAACGTAAGCGCCATGGTAGGACGATGATATTTATGCATATGCTCAAATTTTTTCACTCGGCTTTTCGCTTTCACATCATCCAACTTCCAACTTCAATCAGAATTTGAGTTTTCAAATTCAAATTTTATAGCAAGGTGAACCTAAAGCAATCTTTTAAATCAATGATAATATCAATGTACGGAAAAAAGTTATTGAGTTTGCGCTAGGAACCGAAGCCATGGCTAATTGAAATATCAAAATATTTTTTCGCATTTTCGTTTCTGGGCTTGTAAAATTTCGCCATAGAACGAGCCAAATAACCCATGAGCCGGAAATTTGAAAAGTCTGCTCAACGCACACAATATTTTCTCACCGTGTCCCATTTCTCTACACCAAGTTGCAACTAACGCCTGCGCCGTCATGGCTAACGTGGGTCGTCTGAATGTGACGTCAGCTTCGACGGTAAAGTCGCCTTCGACAACTGGCTCTTCGTAGAAAGTTTGTACGGCCGGTCGCAAAGTTTCACCGCTATTATCATTACCGTCACCGCCGGATTCGTTGTCCGGATCGACGTAGCGCGTAAACATGCACCCGTCCAATAAGGAGATCCACTCGTATTGCAGCATTTCGACTGCGCGGCCGTTCAAGGCGGCGCTGATTCGTACACGAACAACACCTGCCCTAGAAAAATACATGTCATAGTCGAATTTTTAACGATTTTCACAGAAACTGCTGCGTTCCTAAAAATAGGGATGGACAAGCAAATATTCACTTATATTTTTAGATCCGGATCCGCTAAACCAAATTTTTTGGATCCGGATCTGATCCGCTACTATCAAAGATTAAGCTGCTGTCATAATCGGATCTTTATTCATTCCAATTTTCATTGAGTTTCACAACAATTTCAAGCCAATGGTAGCTTAATTATACTTGACAAACAGAAATTTTTCAAGAGTATCAGCCAGGGCTTTTTAGCACACGTCAGTATAGCACAGTTAGCATGATTGACAAATGATACTTTGTTGGTCTCAAATTAATGTGTGAGTTATTCAATTCTAATAAAGTTCTTGATTGATTTTTTCACTGCTCACTAGTACTAATTTGTGTAAACTTCACCATATGTCAAAGCAGTTGTATTCAAATTACTTAAGTAGTGTCCAGGAGGTTAGAGCCAAAGCTGATTCAGATTTCAGCCCCTGTTATTCACTAAGCAAAAGTCACGAAGAGAATGAGGGTATTAACGACGTTTTTATTTGTGGAAACAACGATTTCTGATTTTTCTCCACAATTTGGCCATATCTTTTATCTAACTTTCTCCTCGAGAATTTTTCAAAAATTCCTCTCTTTCAGTTATTAGCACATTTTCTAACATAAAAAATTTCACTTAGCACCGTGCTAAAATAACTTTGGTATGACCCTTCAAACGATTTTTGGTAGGATCATAAATTTGACCAGGACCACTGAATAATTGTTCAGAGGGGATGATTGTTGCTGGTGCGAATAAAAATTTATTGGCTACCAATGACAGTTTCGGCAGCAATATTTAATTTAGGTGGAAAAATTCTTTTCATCTGCAGTTGAGTTTGATCTTCTTAATCCTCAATGCTGCTGTTATATATAAAACTATTTTAGAAATTGATGAAACGAATTTTTCATCCGGCGTGTCTTGTTTGTAAAATTTTTTTATCTTACTTGTTTGTTTCTGCAAGATCGGGCTTGTCGTTGTTCCACGGTTCAATTTTATCTCGATAGACATTGGTCGAAGAAATATTACTGTTAATCATTCCGCCAAATAAGTTCTGAATTATCACAGAAACAACATCTAAATATAAATACTTCAGCTGATTTTTGTAAACTTAGGGTATTTATAGATTAATTTTTCTAACATCGCATGGGCGCCAAAGTAAAATACAAAGCGCTACAGTACGATGAGCGCCAATTTGTGATACAACCGACTCGACGTACCAAACACAGTCACCGTTTTTTCTTAGCTTTTCTGTAGCTTTTTCGATTTTCTGTAGCTTCTCTGAGGTTTTTCGAAAAATATGAAAGAAAGAGTCGGCCGTCAAGTTTTAGGAAGTCTAAATCTTAAAATTTTGCAGCGCCTCGCACTGGTTTTAGATATAGTTATCATTATTAATTTGAATTTGGATAGAGCGCGGCTCTCAGGAAGTCAAGTACTGACTAACATAATCACAATCGATAATGTTCATTAACCATTGATATTGAACATTTAGTATTTGATTATAACTTTTCTGACGATTTTATTGTTATTTTTTTTTACTCATAATTGTTGAAGTAAGGAAATTTGAAACAGGAAAATTTTCAACATCTATCATCATCAGTGACGACATTAAAAACATTTTAGGAGCTTGCTTTTCATAAAATTTGAAAACAGTGAACACAGGTCGATTTTGTCACTTATATACATGACCAAATATCCAGATATTCGATCTCTCTGATAACCCGGATATCCGAATGTCAAAAAATATTTAGAAACATAACTGATCTTTGTACATGTACATATTATATAGGAAGAGACTCGTAACAGAAAAACACTGATTGGAAATAAAATTTTGAACAGCAATTTTTTTGCACACGTTGTCAACTGATTGAATATCCAATTATATTACATTTCACTAGTGATGTGCGCCAGAAAAATTTCCATATCTGGATATCCGTGTTTTTTGCACCTTTGGATATCCAAATATTTTTAATGTTGTTTGCAAAGAGGTAAAAAGAAGTCATACATCAAGTAACATAATACACTGGATCAGCTACAATGATAGTGAACCTTTTGTTCTTTTTTTGTTGAAACTTTGTTTAATAATGCAGGGATATTCCCAAGTGAGTGATTCCCAACTGAGCGAATTCCCAAGTGAGTGATTCCAAACGAACAATAGAGAATGTACAAATAACACTTTCTTCACATTTACCTTCTTTCCCTTATATTTTTCATTGTATGTATTTCTCTTTTCTTTCATTCTGTGTGTTGCTTATTTTTTCATTTATGTATGCTTTTGCATTTTTATCTTTTGTCTCTGCTTTCTTTCACTTTTTTTTATTGTCATCTACTTTTTTCTTTTTTGCTCATAAAAGAATATATTACAAGTTGTCATTTTTCATTAGCATTGTCTCCTATGTAATTCTTATACAATTCAGCATGCTCTATTTCCTATTTAATTTTATCCCTTGTGAACTTACTTTTCATTTTGTTCTTTTCTCACATTATTTTTTTTCTTCCTGGCTGCCCTCTCTATCTTGCTTCTTCTTTCTTGTCACTTTTTCCATGTTTTCTTCTTTTTCCAATTCTTTTATTTTTTCGGTTTCCTTTCTCTTGATGTTTTGTTTTTTCCAACATTCTTTTGTTTATATTTTTATGAAGATTTTCACACTTACAATGATGAAACCCTCAAGCATGCCGAACTCTACAAGAATTATACGGAAAACTGGAGTTATTCAAAATGACAAGTTGTAATGTATTGTATCATGAGCAAAAGAAGAAAAAATTAGATGACGAGAAGGAAGAAAATGAAATAAGGCACAGACAAAAGTTGAAAACGTAAAAACACATAAACAAAAACATAAGCAATAGACACATAAAACAAAAAAGAAATTATAATACAAAAAATATATGGTAAAAAAGGAAAATATGAAGAAAGTGTTATTAAATTCTTGATCACTCATTTGGAATCGCCCAATTGGGAATTGGCTCACTTGGGAACCGTTCACATGAGAATACCCCATAATGTACATGTAGCACCTTAACTTCTCAGCAACCTTTACTTTTTTTTGAACAGTGAAAATGTCCAGATATATTTGGATATTTTTTCAAATCCGGATATCCGTTTTTCAAAATATCCGTCTGGATATCCAGATATCCAGCGCAAATCACTACATTTCACACTATGTTACAACCCTATTTTTCGATATTCTTCATTTACGAATTTCTGGCCACCAAGATGTAAATTTGGGTCCTAAAAATTTAGGCCTAGGAGCCATTTAGCTCATGATTTTCAAGGCAAAAAAGCCTGCACTAGTGTCATCAAAAATGGGTAAAAAAGAAAAATTTTCGAAGAGCATACAAAAACTGGTGGAGATATTCAAAATAATATTTGTTATTCAGGCGAATACATCAGATAATGAAATGTTGGAAAATGTATTCTAGCGATAATAGTTAATACTCTTAGTTTGGATCTTTAGCTTATGATAATAGTACCAAATAATTGAATAAATAAATGGAGAAAAGGATTTCACATTCACTGCAATCAAAAAACTGCAACTTTTACTTATCCAATAAATTTAGTTGCGGCTGACATTTCTGTGATTTTTATATTCTGAAACTATGGAAATGAATTTTCTCAATAATTATTGCGAATTGGATTACATTTTGAGTCTTCAGGAAAAAATATACACATACACAAAAATATACATATAGACAGCATACATGTAATTGGGGGGAAGTGCTATGGGACCCCCCCCCCCCAGAAATCGTCGACCATATGGCTAGCCATTGGGCGATTCCCCCCCCCCAGGATTTTCCAATCCTATGGCTAGCCATATGGTAGCCCTAGGGACCCCCATAGTTTTAGTCAAAATACTGAAAAATGTCATTTTTTTCATGAAAAATGTCAAATTTTGAACAAAAAATGGTCAAAAACGTCAATTTTCTCGGCGCTTCGCGCCATAAGTACGTATTTTATCATTTTTTAGACAAAAATTACTAATTTTTAAATCGTTTTTCGAACATTTTTCATGAAAAAAATCGAATTTTTTCCCCTCAGGGACCCTCCCCCCAAAATTTTGGGAATTACTGACCACCGGCCCCAAAAAAGTGCTCTAACCCAACCCCCCCAGACCTCGGAGCTCCGTTACATGTATGATAGACAGATGCTTCATTTATGAATTTTAAAAGCTTTCCCAAGCATTCTGCTGATGATACCCAGACACACCTGTAAGAGGTCCGACCAGTTGGATGAGGGGGGGTAAATAAACCCAAAATTTGTGGGGTCCCAAAATTCCTAAAATTGTAGGGTCCCCAAAATCCCAAAAAATGGTGAAAAAATCCGAAAATTTTCCCAAAAAGGTCAAGAAAGCTACTTTAGCCCAAATTTTTTCAAGTTGGAGGTCCCGACATTTGGGTATCAAGTTGTGGGTTGCTCCAATCGCCCTACTCCAATTACAAGTATGTTCCCGGAGTCAGTAATCCATAAAAATGCATAAGGGAACGATTTTAGTTATGTCAGTCAGATTGTGCTGATAAACAACACAACTGGTGTCATACAACAGTTGAAAGCATAATAAAGACAGATTTCCAGACAATTCAGCTACTGACATTTCTATTTTCTTATTTCTGCAAAAGCTTTTGGGCTTTTATATTTTGAAAATCTGAGGAATCAAAATGAAATACATATTTTATTGCTGATGTGTATGCAAGTGCGAATCATGCTGATGCACATGCATGTAATTTTTGGGCATGTAAATTTAGCCTACATTTTATGTATTATTTTTCATCCACGTGTGGACCTACACAAATTTATGTTTCATCCACCAGTGGACCTAAAATCGATGTATAAATAGTTGTCTTTGGCCAACTATTCATCTCTTTTCGTCTTCCTTCCATCTTTGTCCTTTGCTTATGAATAAATTATGCTAATTGGCCAACATAACACTACCTCATCAATCTTATGTGTGGACTTCCAGTGGAGGATTACCCTACTAACCCACACAACAAATTGGTGCTGAAAGTACCTTGACTGAACAATACAGTATGCTGATGGTCACAGTATACCTTGAGGGTATAATTGACCTGCAAGAGACGTTACACAGTATGCTGACTATCTTATTGTAAAATTTGATGCCGAATTTGAATTTTTCAATGATTTTGATGACACCTACAAAAGGTTCAATTCATGAATTTATGAAATTTTACACAAAAAAATTAAAACTTTCAGCGATTTCGATGAAAAATGGCTGCCATTTCAATCCTCCCAGTTACACCACTGTGGGAGCATCTATCTGCTGAAATTCAACAAATTTAGTGAAGCACCAGCAATCATCTATGAGGTCAAAGCATTGCTGAGGATGTGGTTGGTGCATCATGCATATTGATCACCTGATTGGGAGGTGAAGGACAGCAAGTGCTAGATTGTAAGTTGTAAGGGATATTTTGCAAAGTTATGCAAGTGACGTCAAGACAACAAGTCAAATCCATCGGGTGACGAGAAAAAAACTGTCGGGATGATATATTTACATAGTGTTACACATAGTGCTACCACTTTCTATTAATGTAGGTTCTGTATTATCCACCCAAATAGAAAGGACTTCAGGAGATGAAGCATCCTTATGGCTTCATTGGCTTTACATGGAATGGATTGGTGCGCTGCTCAGGGGATCAAATGTTTGATTGTACAGATTTAATAATACAGAAATTACCAGCCTCAGACAACAATTTACATACAATGGTTGTCGAGCTAAGGTAATTTTACTCGTTCTAGATACAATCAAAGCCACGACCTGGGGTACCAACACAATCGAGGCATTGCAATTGGTCATTAATGGAGCCACATAACAAATCAACTTTGTCCAACTCATTGACTTGACACTACCAGCTGCTGCAGTCCAGCCAGTGTGAAGTGGGCTTGCCACAAGTCACAGCTACCTCAGCGATATTGCACACAATGACCAAAATCTATTTGATTGCTGCTGAAAAATTTATAACTCAAGACACTTTGAACAACTTATGATTTTATTTGTTATGATGAGGAATCTGTGTATTTTTGCTTAAAATCAGGAAAAATGATCTGAAAATGTTTTGCTTTATGAAGATTAAAACTTAAGAGATGTTTCATTTGCTTATGCTTTATACTTAATTCAGATCCACAATTCTGAAATAGAAAAAAAATTTCATTTGCTTATGTTTTATACTTAATTCAGATCCACAATTCTGAAATAGAAAAAAAAACCTAATTAAACCCAGAAAAACCCAAAAAACGTATAAAAATCCGAAAAACCTAAATTCGAAATTTTGAAAATGGGTTTTTTTCCAACCCAAGAGCATTCAATGTAATGTGTTTTACCCTAAATGAATTGGAGTCCGGCGCGAAGCGCTGGAAAATTGTTTGTATTTCCCATTTTACAACGCATAAAAACGATCTCCGAACAGAAAACCCTACACCCTAATTAGAAGCACAGTCAGGCCTCAAGTTGCACTGTGCAACTTGGCCAGAAAAATTTGGTTGCACAGCCCAAAATTTGATTGCTGTGCGCAAAAAAACCCCTGCTCTAAAAACAATAGAAGGTTTGAAAAAGTTCGAAAACGCTTAAATAAAGCGTCTTTGAGCATTTCTTAGCGAAAAACGACTTCGGGAAAATGTGGAAAAAATTTTACTCCTTTCCCCATTTGGGGAAATGGCCCGGTGGAAAAAAAGCGCCCGGTGTTGGCGATCACTGTTTTTTCCACATTTGTACTATAATGTGGAAAAAAATCTGGAACATGGAAAAATTTTTTGAAGTCTTTCCACAAATGTGGAAGAAAAATTAGGGGTTTTCATATTGAAAACATACCTGTAATTGGTGGGTTGGGGGGGACCCCCAACTTGGTTTCATGGAAGTACTTTTGGAAAATTTCTACACTATGCTAACGCTCCTGACTCATAGCTTTTCAACCAGATTTATGAAAGGTTACGAATTGAAAGGGTTCAGAGAAGGTTTATCAAAAGAATTATGTGGTTTTGGGTTCATCCTTTTATATGAAGAGCGATCGGTGAAGTTATGCTTGGATAGCTTGGAACATACCTGTAATTGGGGGGGGTGGGGAGACCCCCCAACTTGGCCAACCATACACCCGACCCCCCTAGTTTGGAAAAAATTGGCAAAAGAGTGTATGTTTTTGGCCTTTTTGGGAAAAATTTCGACTTTTTTTGACCCCCCCCCCCCCAACTGGTCAGACCTCTTACAGGTATGGCTTGGAAATACGTCGACTGCACGTTGCATTATGTATGATGTTTCAAAAGGGACAATCCTGTCTCCAAAAATCGGACTTTTTTATTAGCAGCAATTATGAGTCTACCCGTCGTAAAAATGACCACGAACTATACAAACTGGTAAAGTAAAAACAAATATTAGGTTATATGATTTCTCTAATAGGTATATTAATATCTGGAATCAACTTCCAAATGAAATTTTCAGTTCTTCCAATTCACACACATTCAAAATGAAAATTTCCAAAATTGATTTTTCAGATTATCTTGGGGGAGCGCGTTAGCCTGTTACAGAAATGTAACCTGCGCTTCCTACTACTTGTCACTAAATTGTTTGTAGCGCATAATTTCGACCTTATATCCCTATTTTTGATCTCTAATTTAGTCGTTCGAATCTTCTAAAATTTATTTTCCATATTTAATCATTATTTCCTCGTTCTCGATTAATTATATTTTGTATTGCAATTTTGTTTTCTTTTCGACAGATAATAAAATCTTTCGTTCATTCAGACAAATTGATGGTTTTGAAATTTTTCGAATGATAAATTTCTAGAAATTACGATTTATGAACACAAAATTTAAATCTAACTTCTGAGGTATATAATCAGAATGATTATCATCAGAATGCTTTAAAAAGCTCAGAAACACTTAAATAAACTGTTTATGAGCATTTTCATGCGAAAAAAAGAGGATTTTAAAGCGAAAAAAATTTTTTCCTTATGTGGGAAAAAATTTGACCTCTTTCCACATCTGTGGAAAAAAGTTCGTGGCATACCTGTAAGAGGTCCGACCAGTTGGAAGGGGGTAAATCCAAAATTTTGGGGGAGGGGTCGAAAAAAGTCGAAATTTTTCCCAAAAAAGCCAAAAACATACACTTTTCTTCCCAATTTTTTCAAATTTTTCCCAACCTGGGGGGGGGTTGGGGCAGTGTTGCCAGATGCGGCTATTTTCCGCCATTTTCGCTGTTTTTAGATCCCTCTGACGGTTCTTGTGGCGGTTTTTGCCGTGGTTTTGGCTATTTTCAATTTTTGGTTACCGCATGTACGCAAGATCAGGGTTGGCGGCAGCACTTTTTCTGTGCACGGACATTTGTGCCAATTGGCACAGGAGGCCGAAAAAACTTGTGTCAATAGCACAAAAAAATTTTTCTGCTAGAAACATACTAAAAACTGCGAAAAAGTTTTAGGCCAAAAGTTTGATAAGTTAACGTTTAACGCATTAATTTTTTGTAAAAATCGTGTCCAACCTATTTTTCAGCTAACTATGTCAGTAAGATAAAAAAACTGTGCAAGAAAATAGTTCACGACGACTCAAAAAGAGGTGGAATGCTGAGAGGATTTAATAACTAGAATTGTTCAGGAAGTTCAAATTGATTCAATTTTCGATTACGAATTATTTAACAACAATGTAAAGACTAGAGAAAATAAAATCGAAAATTGTGTAAATCTTCGGTTGAAACATTGTACAATTACCAACGATGTCGATTTTTCTATTTGAACCAATCAAATACAGAAAAGTAAGAATTTCAGTTTCAAATCCGAATCTGACAGGATTAACAGAGAATATTCAGACTTTCTTTTCATTCATCAGTCATTGGCAGCCTATAAAAGTTGCTGCAACGATACTAATATACATTGTTCGAAGAGAAATCGTTCGAGTTCGGGTCAAATATACGAATAGGAAATTTTATATTCATTGACTCGGCGCAAAGCGCCGAAATTTTTTTGCTTTTTCAGTCCCTAAAATGTCTAACAATCAAGGAAGTTTAATGTTTGACCAGTCGAAAGTCGCTTCGCGTAAATTTTCGGTGGAATAATTGTGCCAAAAATGTGAATTTTTTTGTTTGAATCAAACACCAAAAATACAAGTTTCGGTTTCTCCAACTGAATGAACAGAGAAAGCTTACAATTTCTATCCTTTCACCAGTCATTGACAATCTCAAAGTCTATTGCGATAATACAAATATACTATTCGAATTGAATCCGCTTGCGTTCGAGACAAAGAAAAGTAGTTAATATTAAACTCATTGAATCGGCGCGAAGCGCCGAAAAAATTTTGCGTTTTCAGCCACTAAAATGACTAAAAATCAAGGAAATTTAGCCTTAAACCAGTCAACAAATTTGTGCCAATTGGCACAAACGCTCAAAATTTTTTGTGCCAATTGGCACAAATTTTTTGGCTGGTCAAACATTAAATTTCCTTGATTTTTAGACGTTTTAGGGGCTGAAAATGCAAAAAATTTTCGGCGCTTCGCGCCGAATCAATGAATATAATAGTTCCCATTCGTATATTTGACCCGAACGCAAACGATTTCTCTTTGATTAGTGTATTAGTATTGTTGCAGCAAACTTTATAGGCTGTCAAGACTGATGAGTGAAAAGAAATTCTGAATATTCTCCCTTCATTCAGTCAGATTCGGATTTAAAACTGAAATTATTTTTGTGTTTGATTGGTTCAGATAGAAAAGTCAATATCGTTGATAATGGTACAATGTTTCGATCGAAAATTAACACGATTTTCTACTTTATTTTCTCTAGTCTTCACATGGTTGTTTAATATACATAACATAGATATTCGTTCGTAGTCAAAAATTGAATCAATTTGAACTTCCTGAACAATTCTAGAGCTAATTAAATTGTCTCAGCATTCCATTTCTGTTTGGGATTTCGTGAACTATTTTATTGCACAGTTTTTTCTTTTCTCACTGACATGGTTAGCTGAAAAATAGGTTGAGCACGATTTTCACAAAAAATTAATGCCTTAAACATTAACTTTTTATCAAACTTTTGGCCTAAAACTTTTCCGCAGTTTTCAGTATGTCTCTAGTAAAAAAAAATTTTTTGTGCCATTGGCACAAATTTTTTTGGCCTCTTGTGCCAATTGGCACAAATGTCCGTGCACAAAAAAAAACGCTGATTCGCATCGTAAATACAAATTGCACAATTCATTTGTACAGTAAAGTGTAATGAAGCATAAACGCTCTAACAAAGTTTCAGTTATTGCGTTTCACATGTTATTCACATCTCCCGACGAAGTCTGCGACCAATCTAGCTTTAGCGCTAATTTACCAGACGTTGGATTTGGACATAGCAGAAACATATTCAGTTTTCACTTTTTAAACTCAACACTTTTCGGATTCATGGCCGCAATGCCCGAGAAAATTTAGCTTTACGGAGAGCCGCGATTAGTGAAAAATTGACCCTGCCTGAAAATCAACAATTTGGTGTAACTTTATGTGTTAGGAACAAAAACGATATTCATTTCGTCTGAAAATCAAAAGTCGCACAGCTATAGTAGAATAGTAGTATAGTAAGTTACATTTTTATCGGGGAATATTCACAAAAGCATGTCAACTCAACCTGTAACGTACCTGCTAAAGCAGTACTGTAAATATGTAGCATACTGTATGTAATAGACATTTATTAGATATTATTTTATTTTCACATTTTATCGTCTGAAGGATGTCTGGGATTCACACCCAAACATTCCTACAAAATTACGTGAAGTACTTTATTTTGATCCGTTCACACCCCAGTAGCCCAATTAAGATGCCCTAATTAATTCGCACAAACGGCAGCTGTTCCCCTAGAACCCACACTAAACTACACATTCCACAGCTACCGTAATCCCCCGTAAAAATCGTAAACAGCACCTGCACACAGTAAAATGTGTAGGAGCCCTGCCGTACAGTAGTCTCAAGTGTAACGGTAGCGGCGGCCCCACAACACATGTGTATACAGAGAAACCGATACAGGAAGCATGCACAGAAGCACAAAGGTGTGGCCAAGCCCACCGTAGAAAGCAAGTGAAGCACGGAAAGCATACGGTACCAGGAAAGCATTAGAGAGGCATAACTAAGTAAGCATAAAAAGCGTAGCAGGAAACGACGATTGGCGGAAGAAGATGGACAGAAGCTCGACCTCCCGCGATCCCCAGGGAGTGGCCAGAATCGCCGTATAAAAGAAGAAGCAAAGCGTGATTTGATCATTCTTATTCTTGTGGTTTTTACGTTTTGACTTCCGCGCTCGCCCCCTCTTTTTATACATTTGCAAGCGGCCGACTATCCGAAAGCAACTTAAACCGAGGCCCCCGTTCGTATTATAAGTCGAAACGCGTTTTTATTGTCGACGTTCAAGCGACCATCGATCACCCGTTGTTATTGTCACCGTATGCCCGCGCCCCCGTCCCGTTATTGTCCCCACCGTATCGACCGATTGGTTAGAAGTAAAGTACCTCACACAAATCTGGTTGTTACATATTTTGGTGACCGTACTGTTACATTAACCACTGGAACTCCCCGCCCCCAATTAGGTGTACTCTTATCCGGGCATTTAGAAGCATTAGATAATACAGTAGTAATCATTTCCTACAGTAAGACAGCATTCGTAGAAAGCAAACTGGAAATCCCCTCCAACGAGACATTAAGCGATACATTTAAACGAATACAGCGTGAAGCAAAAATTGAAGCATTTAAGCAGAAATCCCAACGTAAACCAAGAATGACCCACCAAACGCAAGACCATTTAGGAGAAATCGTTAGAGAACAGATAAACGATTTGTTTTCAGAACATTTTCGTACCCTATGCACACAATTGAATCAGAATACAGTAAACCCTACCCTAATAGACGATCTCAGAACAGCAAACATTCGTAATAACATGGCAAATAATTTCTACGCGAAACCTACAGTATTCAAGGGCGGCGTGACCCAACATTTTGGTGAATGGAACAAAAGATTAGAACAATTCATGGCACTCCAAGGCATGAAAGATACAGATGTATAGTTAAAGTTGGCATGTTTAGAAATCCATTTAGGAGGAGCCGCATTAGCGAAATTCAAAAGTTTAGCAAATTCCGAAAACCCTCCCCACACATACGAGCAGTATAAAGTCGCATTACAGGCATTTTTCCCAAACAATAGAGATAATGAGCTACATCAACAATTCTTACCCGAAAGAAAACAAAAGGGTTCAGAAACAGTAACGGAATTCTTATTTGATCTAGAACATCTCGCAACCCTCGCCTACCCTAACTTTAACACAGACGCACGAGAAATGATCATAAAACCCCTCTTTGTAGAAGGCATGCAAAACGAAATCAGGGAAGCAATTAAGTATAGAAGGTTCGCAACTCTAAAAGAAATGTCAGACGAAGCAGCTTACATTGAACAGCAAATTCTTAGAAATGAGTTAAAGTCCAACACCCTTCCCTTCATACCCCCAAAACCCGAACCCATCTTTTCCCTAACCAAAAATACAGATCAACAGGATCTTTTGCATCAGTTAGAACAGCAAGTAAAAGATTTACAGTTGCAGATCAAACAAAAACCTCAACCCCCACAACAGAGTAGCTACAACAATTTCAGTAACAATACTTTCAGCAGGAATAATGCTTACAGGAACAACACCACCCCTAGGCAACCCACATGCTTCCAGTGTGGACAAATCGGACACGTAGCTCGTAATTGTAAATCAGTAGGTACCCGAAAATCATGTGAAATCTGTTTCCGTAATAATCACAGTACACGTGATTGTAAAAGCCGATGCATCCACTGCTCCCAAACAGGACATAGATCAGATAACTGCCTTTTGAAACCCTACTCAAATTTTCAATGTTTTATATGCAAGCAGAGAGGTCATACAAGCAGGTATTGCCCAAATCAGCAGAGTCGTAATATTCAAAATTGCATTGAGTACAGGCAACCCCAACCCCTCATGGACATTGACGACCCCGCATTTTACTCAAAATTACCCGCCATAACTAACAGCCCTCAGACTACTTTAGGAACTATCATGCCCAACACCCACCGCCATAGTGACGAATACGTCCTTGATCTGGACGTACCTGATTGGTGCGCCATGTCACCACCCCCCACGCCTGAAGCCGCAAAAATCGAAAAACCGCCACCCACCATCCCCGTAGGCTACAAGATCCCCCAAAAACAAGACACTACGCTGCCCATCGCCCCCGAAACCCCGTCGAAAACAGGCCGCAACTTGTTATCCCTTCTACATGGCCTGACCCCCGAACCCTACCAATTTCGCCCCCGCCAAACACTACTACCAACCCCCGCAAGTAAGCAAGTCCAAACCCCATCCCATAACTCAACTTCTAAAGTTTTACAGAATGTTCAGATTTCAAACCGGCCACCCCCCCCCCCAGCTCAAAATCGCAAAACGACAACACCAAAAGCCCCAACACCAAACCGGCCACAACGAAAACATACAGTGCCCCGCCGCCTCCACTAAAACATTCTATTGGCCGATGTTTTGTATTTTTCTTTGTATAATAATCCCCACATCATGTAGTGCCCAATTTCAGATGTGTGGAACTTCATTGAGCGGTCACTCAGTCAGCATACCGAAACTTGTATCATGCATGCCCCCTTCCACAGTAGACAAACCCGTACAGACACTCGGAAAAATCTATATCCCCTCCACTAAGCCCCACATTACAGACGCATACAAATGCAGTATTCGCAAACGCAAAATTTGTACTAATACAGGATTTTTCGGATCAAAAGGTATTGTCTTCGACCAAACCGAAATGCAAAATCTAACCCCACATGTTTGTAAGGCAATCGTTATAGACAAAGAACACAACGGTCAAAAATTATACGAAACCCAACCAGGATTTTGGTCAACAAATAACTCCTTAAGCGTAGAATACACATGGTGTTGTACAGACCATTGTACCTCGGTCACTAACGTCATCATAGAAATAGGACAAATAGCATCTTGGAATGGAAAATCTATGACAGGTACATTAGGTGACCTAGGGTCATGCAAACCGACATCAGGTCATTGTGTCACAGCCGACGGATCTATTATCTGGAATGAAACAGCATTTGAAAACTTATGCCCTTTCGAATACAAAAATACACATCCCATCAAACTCACGCAAACACACATGATAATAGAAGAGCTACAAGGTGCATTCTCGGTTAAAAATACAGTTTTTTCG
Organism: Romanomermis culicivorax; assembly: GCA_963922205.1. Lineage (NCBI taxonomy): Eukaryota > Metazoa > Nematoda > Enoplea > Mermithida > Mermithidae > Romanomermis > Romanomermis culicivorax. Next base: position 283,355 of record CAWUHX010000167.1, on the reverse strand, counting down.
AACCCCAATTGCCCAGAAATTCAAGACAGCATTCTAACCGAACAAGGCATTATTGTACAATTAGACAAAAGCACCCCACATCGTAACGCATTTTTAACCCCAAAAGTCAACGAAACTCATACTACACTATACGATTTTGATGATTTTGAACCCATCAATGCAAAACTAAACTATCTAGCAGACAAAATACAGGAATTCGAAATTCAAAATTTCAAAAACGTATGGAATGAATTATGCAGACAGGCACAGCGTCACCTTGATCTCGTATGGCAAATTTTACGTCTTGATGCAACCCTTGGAGCGCGTGCATTCCTACAGCGAATGGACATCATAGCAGAATTCACAGGAGAAGCCCTCACAGTCTGGCCCTGCAAGCAGGTAAACGCATCCAAAGTCTTTTACAACCATAAAATCAACCAAACATGCTACAAACTTTTGCCCATTCTCGTAGGAACTGAACTCATGTTTTCGAATCCAGGAGGCAACGATTTGACCCCTTTCTCGCAAACCGTTGACTGCCATCACATGCATGTAGCCCTTTACAAACAGAATAATACATGGGTCAGTGAAACAGGATCCCCACATGTCACAAATTTACCTTTAGAAATCGTCTGGAACCAAAATTTCTCCCTTTTTCATTTTAATACACCCGCCATTTTTCATGATCAACTTGCAACTATTTCAACCAACTTACTCTTTTTGAAACAATACATTTACAAAACTCACACACTCAAAAACATTGTCAAAAAACTCGTCAATTACACCGCCCAAATGTCTCTCAATTCCGATACAGTTTACAACATGATCTCAGGCACTGGCCAGGCACTCGGAAATACACTCTCTGGCGCCGGTCAAGGCATAGAACATGTAATAACCGGTACCACCCAAAGTCTCACGGATGGATTAAACAATCTACTCAAAGGACCCCTGCAAATCATTATCAATCTCGCCATTATTACTGTAGTTTTTGCAGGCGTCTTTTATTTGTTTCTCGTTCTTCGAAAATATTTCCCCTCCCCAAAGCATCAGGTCACACATGAACATGCATATGAAATACCATCAAACGACAGACATTTACATGAGACCATTCCCCCATCATTCGGCCATGCTCTCTTAGAATTAGCTAATCGTCGTGGGGCACAAACACAGCAGAAATACGTCCTTGTCGATATTGATACCCCCCGAACTCCTGCAATCGAACTCATTAATCAAATTCACCAATCTGCATCAAATAAGCCACCCCAAAATGTACCTGAGAAACATACCCCTCATATTCCAATCACACTTAACGGCAAATTAATGACAAAAGGCATGATTGACACTGGTGCAGTTTACTCACTCATTGATTCCAGAATCGCTCAACTTTTACAGTTAGACATGAAACCCCCGCTAGTCCAAGCAAAAGCAGCAAATAATCTTCCGATTCACTTTGTAGGGACCACTTTTGTCACAGTAACAGCCCAAACAATCCAGGAAACAATCATGGTCCATGTCCAAAAAGATTGCACAGCAGACATCCTTCTAGGCAAAAACTTTCTCAGTCGATTTTCGGAATACACTATCAACAATCAAAAATCACAGGTCAAATTTGGCAATGTTATACTACCTTGTGATGGCCTAGAATATAGCCCTCTTTCAACTCGTGGTGGAACTTATCTAGACGAGAAATTAGAATTACCACCCTGTACAGTAACCGAATTTACTGTCCCCTTGCCCAAATCGTACTTACAGGTCAAACAGCTTGAATTCACCCCAAAACCCAAACAGAATCCCAAAGTCCATTTCGCAGCTTGTATCTCAGAAAACCAAAACAGTCGCATACGCATATCCGTCCTGAACACACAAGAAACAGCCCAAATTCTTTATCCTGGAACATGCATTGGTACAGTCTCATGTTACATCCCAAAACAAAATGCTCCCGCTAGCGTAACCCCCTCCATGCAAAACCAGCCCAACCGTTTTGATACATTCACATGGTTAAAAGAAAATGTCAATTTAACCTCCAGTGACCTCACAGAAACCGAGAAAATGCAACTCTTACGCGCCCTATCGAAGTACCCTACATTATATGCTAAATCCAAAATGGACGTAGGCAGAACCACCCTCGTTTCTCATACAATTGACACCAATGGCTCCCAACCCGTACGTAGACAACTTTATCGGACTTCCCCAAAAGAAAAGCAAATCATACAAGCAGAAGTTGAGCAACTCGCAGCAGCAGGTGTCATAAGCCAAAGCAATTCCCCATGGTGTACCAACACAGTTTTAGTCCCCAAAAAAGATGGAGGCCATCGCTTATGCATTGATTTTAGAGGCCTCAACAAAGTCACCAAAAAAGATACCTACCCCTTGCCTCGTATAGACGAAATTCTAGACCTCCTCCGAGGAATGAAATATTTTACGTCCCTTGACCAATCCAATGCATACTATTCCATTCCCATAGCACAAGCAGACAGAGAAAAAACGGCCTTTAATTGCTCAGCTGGCCAGTATCAATTCAATTACCTCCCTTTTGGACTCACCAATGCCCCAGCCACATTCCAAAGGTTAATGGATGTTATTCTTTCGGGCCTGCAATGGAACACATGCCTTGTATATCTCGACGATGTTTTGGTATTCGCAGACTCCCATGCCCAAATGCTGGAACGTTTAGACACTATTCTTGCCCGATTCTCACAAGCAGGCCTTAAGCTAAACATACAAAAATGCAAATTCTGCCAGCCCCAAGTCCAATACTTAGGCCACGTCATTTCTCAGCAAGGCATTTCACCAGATCCCCATAAGGTACAGGCCATCTATGACATACCCACACCCAAAAGCTCAAAAGAAGTTAAGTCATTCCTTGGCCTACCCTCGTACTATCGTAGATTCATCCCAAATTGCTCTCAAGTTTCCAGCCCACTCACATCCCTACTCAAAAAGAATTCGGAATTTTCCTGGGGCCCCGAACAGCAAAACGCATTCACCAAGCTCAAAGAATTACTCATTCATGCCCCAATACTGCAGCATCCCGATTTCACAAAGCCTTTATTCTGCAAACTGACGCCTCAAAACTCGGAATTGGCGCCATTCTCAGTCAGCTAGATAGTAAAGGTCAGGATCGCCCCATTGCTTTTGGGAGCCGCACACTAAAACCTGCAGAACCCAACTACCCAATAACTGAGTTGGAAACCCTTGCAGTAGTTGAGTTTGTCAAGTATTTCCGCCCCTACCTTTTCCAGCAACATGTTATTGTACACACTGACCATGCTGCAGTTCAAGCAGTCTTACAGAAGGAAAACCCGTCCCCTCGCATTGCCCATTGGGGATTAGCCCTCTCTGGTATTCAACTCGACATTCGACCTAAGAAAGGCACTGCTAACCGCAACGCAGATGCAGTTTCTCGATTCCCCTCACAAACAGCAAAGCAATCCTTTGATATTGAGCAATTAGAAACCCCCCCCCCCCCAAATATCCACCATCAATTCTGTTCTTGAGGCCGAAGCAACTGAACACAAAGAGCAACAGAAAAACTTCGCCGAACTCCAACGCACTGACCCAACTGTCAAGAGTATTTTAGCAAAAATCGCCCAAAAACACCCCCTTACCCTAATCAAATTTGCAGTGCATCAAAACATCCTCTTTCGTATAGTCGACAAACAGGCAAAACTATACATTCCCAAGTTGCAAGTCCAGCATCTCATTGCCTCTCATCATGACAGCAAATTCACAGGTCATTTTGCAGCCCGGAAAACTTTACACTTGCTCCGACAAAAATATTTTTGGCCCCAAATGAGCCGTGATATCAAACGTTACTGCAAAACTTGTCACCCATGCCAGACACAGAAAGCCCTCCGACACAAAGTGCATGCAAACTTGGTACCAATTCAGCCGACTGGCCCATTTGATAGAGTCGGTGTTGATTGCATGGGACCGTTACCCCTCACTGAAGACGGCAACCAATTCATTGTCATTTTCATCGATTATTTCACAAAGTATGTAGAGGCATTCCCGACCCCTGACATCACTGCAGCCACTATTGCCAAGCTATTCGTAACCAAAATTGTTTGCCATCATGGGTCCCCGAAAATCATCCATTGTGATCGTGGCTCCGATTTTGTATCCGATCTCTTCTCACGGATCACCAGTTTATGCAATACTCAGAAAATTCATACTACCCCATACAATCCCATTGCCAATGGAGAAGTTGAGCATTGCAACCAAACCTTAGCCACCCGTATCCGCATGTACATCAATTCAAATCACACTGATTGGGATACTTATCTCCCATATGCCGTTTTCTCGATCAACATTCATAAAAATGATAGCACTTCGTATCCCCCATTTGAATTACTCCATGGTAGGCAAGCTAATCTGCCATCAGACGCAGCCTTAAATTTTTTCCCCACGTCCTACATGGTCGATTTAGATGATTACGCCCTTCGTGTAAAATCACATTTTACAGAAGCACTCTCAACCGTGCAGAAAAGTTTGCAAAGAGCCCAAGCCCACTATACCGGTCAGTATAACAAGCATGCTCAGAACATACATTACAAGGCAGGTGATCTTATCCTTTATAAAAATCATTCGTGTAAACAAGGGCTGACTCCCAAATTCCTCCCTCCCCAAATTGGGCCCTATACAGTTACAAATTTCATGTACCCCAATGTTACACTTAAACACCCCCATAAGAATATTACATTTACGGTGCATGTAAACGAGACAACCCCTTTCTACCCTCGAAAAGCAACTATCGAATCTACCCCCACCCCTCCTCAACCTCGAAAGCCTTGAACGAGGACATTCAACTCCGCAAGGAGGGAAATGTAACGTACCTGCTAAAGCAGTACTGTAAATATGTAGCATACTGTATGTAATAGACATTTATTAGATATTATTTTATTTTCACATTTTATCGTCTGAAGGATGTCTGGGATTCACACCCAAACATTCCTACAAAATTATGTGAAGTACTTTATTTTGATCCGTTCACACCCCGGTAGCCCAATTAAGATGCCCTAATTAATTCGCACAAACGGCAGCTGTTCCCCTAGAACCCACACTAAACTACACATTCCACAGCTACTGTAATCCCCCGTAAAAATGGTAAACAACACCTGCACACAGTAAAATGTGTAGAAGCCCCGCCGTACAGTAGTCTCAAGTGTAACGGTAGCGGCGGCCCCACAACACATGTGTATACAGAGAAACCGATACAGGAAGCATGCACAGAAGCACAAAGGTGTGGCCAAGCCCACCGTAGAAAGCAAGTGAAGCATGGAAAGCATACGGTACCAGGAAAGCATTAGAGAGGCGTAACTAAGTAAGCATAAAAAGCGTAGCAGGAAACGACGATTGGCGGAAGAAGATGGACAGAAGCTCGACCTCCCGCGACGCCCAGGGAGTGGCCAGAATCGCCGTATAAAAGAAGAAGCAAAGCGTAATTTGATCATTCTTATTCTTGTGGTTTTTACGTTTTGACTTCCGCGCTCGCCCCGTCTTTTTATACATTTGCAAGCGGCCGACTATCCGAAAGCAACTTAAACCGAGGCCCCCGTTCGTATTATAAGTCGAAATGCGTTTTTATTGTCGACGTTCAAGCGACCGTCAATCACCCGTTGTTATTGTAACTGTACGCCCGCGCCCCCGTCCCGTTATTGTCCCCGCCCTATCGACCGATTGGTTAGAAGTAAAGTACCTCACACAAATCTGGTCGTTACAAACCCTAGGGTAAATTGTGGGTTAATTACGTCGCAATTACCGCATGATAATATATCCAGTATCCATCAAGGTAAAGCAACCTTATCGCTGGATAGAATAATATTTAACCGTACTACCACTTGCGGTTGAATCACGGGAATTTGTTTCATGATTAATGTGCATCTTGAGTGTCCTTTATCACATTTGAGTTAAACAGGCAGTGCACTGATGTGTGCTCATGCTAATATGGAAGTGATTCCATTAGAAGCAAATTATTTTTGGGTGCATTATCATCTCCACATCTTGTGATAATTTGTGACTGAAATTTTAATATCTCTTTGTGGAACCATTTTGTTTTAGTGTCAAGAATGTTCCAAATTGTATAATTTTGATCCAATCGAATGAACGTTGTATTTGAAAAGAAGAATCAACGAATTTTCGGTGAGAGTCAGTTGGTTGGCAAAGAAAATATAGCACAGGTGTGTCAATCACATCACGATAATGTCAGTACGATATGGCCATTCCGCCAAATCAAACTCAAGTATTGTTAATTTGTCATTAGATTACTGTTGTGGTTGTTATGTTAAAATCGTCGGATTTTGACCTCTTTTGGTCATTTTTGGTGCTTATTGTTGAGTGAATACGATAGCTTCATTAACTTTTATACAGTAACTCTCGGCTTTTGACAGAATGCTAAGGTTGACTCTTCAGATAAAAAAGGTTATTTTCTCTATTTTTATACATATTTCTTTTTTATAAATATAAGTATTAAAACAGGCCAGAATCCAGCGAAAAAAACCCGAAAAGATTTTAGCAGTAGGTACTCCTACCAAGACGGCAGAAATCACAAAATTCTTCTCATGACAAAATCATAGGTGGCGCGACAGCGTCAACCTATAATATACTTGGCCCTCAAATTTCATGTCCCCCCCCCCTCTAGAGCCAAAACGGTAAGAGCTAGAACCTTCGGGTTTTTTGCATAATATCGGGCATAGGAGCAAACTATGGGGTGCCTTTTGTCATTTCGCCTCTATCTGCAAGTGGTGCTCGGTGGGGCCCCAAAAACAGGTAAAAAACGCACCTTTTTAGGCCCCCCCAGTTCCACCATGCCCAGCAATCGGTGTGCCATATCCAACCTCCATACTTCGGCCTAAGCATCTTGGGGGTGTAATCTCAAATGCGAATTTTTTTTTCTTTGAAATATGGCCTCAATTCAATTATATGGTTGTCCAAAGTCCCGGAAAAAGCAAAATTCTCCAATTTTGTTATATAATACTTATGGGTTCAAAAAAATTAGTTTTTGCAGCATAATGCACTACTAATTTTTTAGCCGTTTCAAATAAACCTGTAGCCTTATTGGGATTTTTGGGCTGCAAGGGTTTTCGACCATTGGGAATTTGATGGACGCGGTCACTTTACACAAAAAATTATCCCGGGTATAAACAAGCGTATTTCCGTGATTTTTCAGTGGAGGGACTTTTCGACTGCGGGGAATTCAATAGACGTCCTCACTTTACACAAATAAATTATCCACGGTGTAAACAAGCGTACTGCCGTAATTTTCTTGTGGAGGGGATTTTCGACAACGAGGAATTCAATGAATGTGATTACTTTACACCAAAAACTATCCCGTGTGTAAACAAACGTATTTTCGTGATTTATTGATGGAAGGGGTTTTCGACCACGAGGAATTTAATGAATGCAATCACTTTACACAAAAACTTATCCCGGTTGTAAACAAACGTATTTTCGTGATTTTCTGGTGGACGGGGTTTTCGATCAAGGAGAATTTGATGAATGCGATCATCTTATAAAAAAAACTATCGCGGGTGTAAACAAGCGTATTTTCGTGATTCTTATGGAAGGGGTTTTCGACTACGGGGAATTCAATGGATGTGTCACTTTACACAAAAAAATTATTCCGGATTTAACCAAGCCTGTTTTCGTGAGTTTTTTGTGGGAGGGGTTTTCGACCACTGGGAATTTAATGAAAGTGATCACTTTACACATCAATTCATATTGAGTGTAAACAAATGTATTTCTGCGATTTTTGAGGGAAAATGTTTCTGACCATGGGGAATTCAATGGACGGAGTCAGTTTACACGACAAAAGTCATTTGTGTAAACAAAGGTATTTCTGCGATTTTTTGGGTTGAAGGATTCTAAACCATGAGGAATTCAATAGATATGGTCACCTTTCAGTATCTTTACACCGTTTTTTAAGTACTATGTGGTTTACACATCCTTTACTTTTGCCGGAAGTGAGAATTCGTTGCTTGAAGTTTTTTTTTAATTTTTTTTTGAAGTGCAGATGACCAAATTTAAGACTTCAATGTGCTTCTATGAAAGTTTTTGTGCATGGTTGAGGCCCACTAAAAAGAGGTGAACTAGTTTATTAGAAAATGCCCCGATCGGGCAGAAAAAAGGAGAATATACTTGCTTCGACAGTTGCCATGGTAAAAAAAGAAGTGGACTAGATTTTTGAGAACTTGGGTCAAAGTTGGAAAAAATTCACTTCCTTTATATTGGATTTTCATTCTTTCTCAAAAAAATTGTCTATGTCTGTGAAAAAGTATATTCTGCAGCTGAGTGCATCAACACACTTTCCAACCAAGCATGTGCATCTTTGAAATTTTTAGGAGAGTACAGGCGTGGACCTTAGTGTTTTAGCATTTTGTCAGACAAAAAATTCAAAAAAAATGACCAAAAAATTTTTTGCATAACAAATTTTCCAGTTTCAAAACCCTTGTGGAAATTTGTACCCTCGTGTCTCCTCTCACATATGTTTGCTTCCAATGGTGTTAAACATTTCACTGAATTTGGTGTCAACAAAAAGAATCAAGTGACATTTTCGCATAATTTTCTTGTCTCTAAAGCAAATAAATATGAAAATTTCTGTGGTTCCCAAACTCGAACTTAAACCTCAGTTTTAGTTAATCCTGAAGTGAGTATGATTTGTGCATTGAAAGAAAATAATTTGGACATTGTGAATAGCTTAAACTCAGGATCATCAATTTAATCCCGATGTTGAGATTATCCTCATGTTGGGTTAGTGAAATGAACCTCAGGTTCCTTTATAGTTCTGAAAATGACTGTAATATGCCTCCCTCACTATTTTTCAGCTAGTGTGAAAGGTAGGAGTTTTGAATTGGTCGGAAGTTAGAATGCTGTCGGTTTACCATTTCTTTACACTTGAAGTCAGGTGCATATAATTTTCATACAGAAAAATTTTACTGTAGTTGATGCCAGTTGAAGGACAAAATGCACGATGCTGCAGAATATACTTTTTCACAGACATAGACAATTTTTTTGAGAAAGAATGAAAATCCAATATAAGGGAAGTGAATTTTTTCCAACTTTGACCCAAGTTCTCAAAAATCTAGTCCACTTCTTTTTCTACCATGGCAACTGTCGAAGCAAGTATATTCTCCTTTTTTCTGCCCGATCGGGGCATTTTCTAATAAACTAGTCGTATTATACTCGCCGTATTTCAATCCAAATTGTTCAGACAAAAACCAGGCTGGATAAAGTGTAATTTTTTCCACTCAAATTCTTCCAAGAATGCTTTTTCTGAAAATATGAAAAATTCACTTGGAATACGATTAGGGCTAAAACACTCACTTGAAAACTTTTCGACTACATGGCCAAAAGTCGCCTAAAAAAGGCACAGCGTTTTAAGGGTTAATTCAGCTAATTTCGCTAAATGGTTAGTGCATTCAGTGACTAGCCACTGAGGAAACCTGGGCAGGGAATAGCCAACTGGCTGGATAGCGTATCCGAAAAATGACACTCTGTTACCCCTGCTGCGGATCGAATTTGCGCCAGTAATAATGACTTTTTGCCAATTTTGATCTGGCTGATTCGCACCTCTTCCATCTTCAATATAAGTCGTAATTTAATACTTTGTCATGTCTTAGGCCAAACTTGTAATAGAAAAAATTTAAGGCTACAAAACGATTAGGAACAGTTTGCAAAATCTGTCCTAAACTACTAAACCTTTGGATAATTCGGATTATCACGCCACTGTAGCGAAAACGCATCTTTCCACTAATGAAGATCACCGATGTGATCAGTACGTGAGACTACGCCATTTTTAGCTTTTTAGGTTTTACGTTGAGCCTTACCAATCGTTAGATACCCTACCTAAAATCACACATAATTAGCTACGAGCCATGCTTTTTGAGACAATTTTTAGCGATCAAAAAATTGACCTGTCGTCAATATTTGCCGCATGGTTGTTCATCTTCCTGCTCAAATGGTTTCAATCAATAAAATTGAAGGGACTATACAGTTTACGCTGCTTGTTTTTTAGAAAAAACTAAACATAAATTTGTCAAATGCTGACAAAATCTAAAAGTTGCACCAATAAAAGGTTACGGCATGTCGTCATTTTTTACTTTGATTTATGTATTCATACGGTGTTGCCTGTTAAAATGAGTCTAGACAATCGACAAATTTCAATTTTTTCACGTCAGGACGCCTCGATTAGTTTACATCTCAAAAAAGGTCTAACAACATCGATGCAAAAAGTCGATACTTCAGATGTGATCGGACTGTTATATAAGATTCGGACCGATTTTTTGGACCCCTCCATGCAGTTTGAAAATGATTTTGTTTTTAAACTGCATCTTGCAGACGTCAGCAGTAATAGTAAGACTCGGTCGATCCGAATAAATTTTTTACTAGGGTTCCGTTTGTAACCGATTTGCACAAAGATGAAGAATCATCGAACGGATTGGAATTCACATAATTCGTCCAATACTCTTACAAAAAAGAAGAAACATGAACATCACCTTGTCTACTTTCAATATTTCAGTTGATAAAACTAAAGTAACCTTGTTGATGATACAGCCGTATGACATTACGGCATCAAGTCAACCCCTTCTTCTTACAGGCTCAGATTGTTAAAGTTTTATGTGTGGCATGGTTGGAACATTTCGTCGGCCATAAGCTTTTTCGCGACCGCGAACTTTTTTAATAGAAAATTGATTTTTTAACCATTTTTTCATTTATTATACTTACAAATTTTTCTAGAACAGCAGTTTACATGAGAAGTAAAAGTTTTATTGCGAATTTTATAGTTACAGTAAGCTAGCGAAATTTCATTAATGTTCTGTTTTAAGAATCGTAGTTTTTTCTTGATGTTTAATTCTTTTTTGCTTTATGGCTTAATTTTTTTTGTTTCAGTCTTTTGAGACATGTGGTATCTACATTTCTCGTTACTTATGCCGAACCATACGTCATATAGATCTACGAATTTTCAATCCAACTCAAATAACTCTCAGCATTTTTTACGTAAAAAATTTATACAGTGAAAGCTTCGTGCAAACGATTTTAAAGACACTAATCGTCCTTGTTCTTTTTTTAATTTCAAGCATTCCATGAAAAAATTTCTTTCTCCTCGCTTTCGCATTTTCCTCATTTTATGTACCCGTTCCCTTCTGCTGTTTGTTTTCCATGTTGGTCTGATTCCAAAATTCTTTTTGTATCTTTTTTGCCTCTTTTTCTTTTTATGTTTTTGTCTGTGTTCATTTTTCAATATGTGACCCTTTTGTGTTTTTGCTTCGTTTTCACTGTCTTAGGATTGCTATGCTTCCTTATTGTACATAACTTTCGCTGTTGCTTCTATATGTGTATGTTTCTATCCTTTGTTTTCTGGTTTTCGATCTTTGATGGCATCATTTCGTTCTACGTTTAATTCTTTCCGATTTTCACCCGTGGTTTGAATGATTCTTCTTGAACTATTCGAATGCAGATTTGCTTGTGTATTACGATTCTGATTCAATAATCTCCGACGTTATATGTTTGTTTTCAAATGATACGTTCTCTAATACTTTTTTCGTATTTTGATTTGCTATCCTGCTTCAAATTACTTTTTATCGTTACCAACGATTTTCTCATCAATCCGTATTTATCCTTCTGAATATCGAAAAGCTACTTTCTTTCTTACTGTAGCTTTTTTTACTTCAAAATTTTCTCTAAACTTTTCTCACGTATTTCCATAAAAATTATCCAAAAAACATCTCTTCGCTTCATACCCATTTTCCCGGCCCTTCAGCTTCCTCTAATGGTGTGACCATAAAAATTATCTGCAATAATTTCCGAACCTAAAGACCACTTTTTCGCATACTTTTTTACTTATTTACTCTTCAAAAATGAATCGAGCGATCTTTGAAGAACAAAAAATGCAGATTTCAGAAAAAGATCTTTCTCTTCTTTCTTTGAGCACCTGTTAACTTTTACTATGGCCATAAAGGCGAAGAGTCATGGCAGCTTTTCTGCCACTTTGTCCCTCTCTCCGACTCCGAAGAAAGCGCGAATAATAAGTTAGTTTCTTGCGTGCATTAGGGAAAAACTGTACCATTGAAAAAACAAAAAGCGTCACTTGTTGTTTATGAACAATTTTTGAATAGCAATGTGTGGAAGACTCGTGCAAAAAAAGTGGACTCTTTAAACCCAGAAAGGATAAAGAAATATGTTCGCAAAAACCACACTTCGAAGAGGCCATTGGCGTTCGGATGTCAGAATAAACATTTGGGCTACAGTATGACCTCAGGCAGGGGTGTGGCGATGTGCGTTTTTGTGGGAATTTTTCAAGAAGTAAACATGGTGACTTACGTTCGTCATATCAACAGAATTGTAGCAGAAAAGTCAATGATTTACAGCCATAATGATCCGTAAATGGTGAAAAATGAGTTAAAATAATCTAGACAGACCAATCTTGCATAAGGGTCACTTACACTTGCCTTTTCCGACGAAACGGAACGGAATGCAATCGACGGAACGTAGCCGAACTAAAGAGAAATTTTCGTTCCGTTAAGTTCGGGTGAAGATTATCGTCGATCGTTTTCGGCAAAATTGCAGTTATCCTTTCTGACCAGAAATGAATTTTCAGACTGAACGTTTCAAGCTGTTGACGATCCGTTCCGTTCCGTTGGGAAAGGCAAGTATAAATGGCCCTCAAATGACCCTTAACATTCAAAGATCTTTGCTGTGGAACCACTAAGCCGTCTTCGCACAACTCCCGAGTGCCAGTTTATCCATCCTTATCTTGTGGATCAACTATTGTACTGTGATGTAACCTAATTTACTATCAAGATCTAAAGCGAAATGATATTTAAGTATTAGCATGGCTCTTTCTGTAAAATTGAGTATCTAGTGTGGGGAACTACACACTCACCGAGATAAGGTTATAGAATTCATTCCTGGATAGTGAAATGTGGTGGCGATACAGGGAAGTGGCATAAGAAGAATCATGGGAAACATTCTTTGGATTCATGACTTATTCTAGTCACGTTTATGAGATATTGGTTGGTTCACACGTGCATGACTTTTCTGAATTTTACTGATTTGTTGCAAAAATGTATTGTATGTGTGGACAAGCTCTGTAATCTGCCGAATCGGTAAGATTTTTTAAAAAATAATCATTTTACATTACTTCTCAAATTTTAAATTATTTTTATTCACCTTCTGACAATTGAAAAATCATCTTTGAATACAATTTTCGATCGAAAATAATCGAAATGCATTACGATAATGACTTCCAAAAAATATTGCGGTTTGATGGAGAAACTGTGAAACCCTCAGCGCCCGGAAACTCTATCGAAAAATACAACAAATGCATGGTGCGTTTTTTGAATTGAAATTATGAGTTGCCAAAAAATGATCCAATTAATCAGTGCAATAAAGTGTTGATTATCCTAAAGATATTTATAAACGTATTGTCACATTCGTTGATCATCAGATGTAAAGATCAAAGAAGTTTCAGGATTTAACTGAGATTTTATTGAAAACCTCATTTTCAAGTGAAGTCTGGAAGACTATGATCATTTGGTACAAAAAGTACGTTGTGAATCCCCAATTTAATCCCAACCCTAAAGTTAGCGGTCATCAAGGTCAAATGTTGGTCCAGTTGATGTCCAATGTCCACTACAATGGAAATTCAAGAATTTTGGCTGCGAAAAAAGTCCGATGATATTTCTTCCCGATGTTCATTCTATGAATTTTTCCATGTTTTGGTTTTCAATACAGTATCGCATAAATATTGAATCATTTGATATTATGAAACGAAATTTGATCAAACAATTCAACTACTGAAAATCGGATAACAAAAATCTGAAGATATTCAGATTTTTTGTTTCCTAGGGCTGTGCAGTCGCAAATTTTTTAGAAAATTCGATGTCCTTACGTAATCGGCATTTTTTCGGCAGCGAAACAGGGTCTCCAAGGATTCCGCCACCTGCAGTCTTACTGTAAATAGCTTTTTGGCCTAAATTAGCATATTGTTCATTGCTTTTCATGTCCCATTACCACCACTCCACCATATCTACGACCCGAAATTCAATTTTTTCGCCGATAAAGAACTTTTTTCATAAGTTCCGCCGCCGAGCTGGGAAAAAGGACCGAAAATGAATGACTGATTAGCTTATATCCGAAAATATGTTTATGTTAGCTGGAGAGGGAGCAATTGGAGTTTTAAAGGGAAAAATGGAAAGAAGGTTGATTACTCGGAACACACATTTTTCGGTTATTTGAACATAAATCAAATTTTTAGCCCTTGAAAGAAAAATCTGTTACAGTAAGCCCCTTTTGACCACGATCATACTGTAGCTTTTTACTTCTTTTCATCTTTTGGGTGAAAGAGGGGTGGAAAAATTAATGAAATTTTACTCCACGGCCCTCAGAGCACCGTGTAATGAAAAAATTTGCATATAATTTAGGCCCAATTGTACTCTTTCCATAAATTAATAATGGGTATCTATCTCACTGACTCGATTCTCCACTGGAAAGCTAATGGTTTTCTTTCGGTCATAAAAGGTTCTGCGAGGAAAAGTTTCAGTTCAAAGAGTTTCAACGCTCGAATGATTTTACGGCGACAGGGAAAATAGTTCTCGAGACACACTGTTTGCTCTATTTATTATATAGCCATATACAATTTGTTCTTTTATAGGAAACAACAAATTATGCAAATCATATGCCATTTCGTTAATTAATTAGATTAATTTTTTATATGTTATAACACCAGAGATCACAGCGATACATGAGACACGAAAAAAGAACTAAAATCATTGCAAACAAAATACACACAAAAATAAACATTTTTTGGAGACGCATCGCCTTATACACATAGTAAAAATCCTTACATTAACGCTCGATGGTCATTCGACAGTTAGGCGAACAAAACATATTGGAACAGAAACGCAATTTTGCGGCCTCTCAGAATGACCACCGCCCGTTTGCGGGACACAATACCGAAAATTAGGTGAAAAGCTTCGTTACAGTAAAACTAACTTTGTATCACAATATAAATATAATATATGACATATCTTAGTGGAAGATCTTCCGCTCTTTTTTTCTAGGCTGCGGATTCCATGGCTTTTTTAGTATCTAATAATTTAAGAAATCCTGATGATCAGAAGATACTGCAGTCAAATATTAAACGCCGTCCTTGAGACAGTTTTTTTGGATAATATCACGGAAGTTGCTGTGGAAGATCCAAGAAAAACGGTGAAAAGAGTTTACTTTATCAACTTGATAAAGAATAAGTATTCTGAGTGACAGAATTTTCTTTGAAAAAATGTCGAAATTGTCTAGAAAATAAGGTTTGACTTCTAAACAGAAAATTGTAAATTATTTTAGATAATTATTTTTTAATCAAAAGTTATTCGCAGCACAATACACTTTTTGTACCGATTCTATTCCGCCGATTCGGATCAAAAACATCCGTCACAATAAAAGTTTCCACAATACTGTAAGAATTTACAGCATTCACCGGGATTTTTGTTTTTCGTTGATTAAAAACGGTACTGCAACTATTCGTTGGCTTCCTATCAAAAGGCGACAAATTTTGGTGCATCAATTATCTGGACTGATTTTTCAGACTGGTCATTTTTACCAGCAGGCTGAACTTTCCTTCATATTTGCCTGTAAGTTCTACTGCACTTGATTTCTGCTAAGAGAAAGTAAAACTGATACATGTATTTTTCATAACCCTAATTTTCCTTATAAAACATAGCTTCAATCTCTGAAATTCTCTGCAATTTATGTAAACTTGAAGGCTGATGCCAGAGATCGGTTTGCCATCTATTTTGAACACCATCCATGTCAATTTTACGGAATCAGCCTTAAAAGCTGCTAAATGAATAAAAATAGTTAATTTAGTATACCTCAACAAATCTTTTGCTTCGTAGCAACCTTTACTACAGAAGACATGATTTCACAGACCTTATGACTATGGAATCAGCAGCCAAACCACATGTAGTCCATTTTTTCAAATGAGCCTCGACGACGCAAGAATATGTTTATGCAAATAAAGTAACCTGCACCGTAAGTCAATGCCTCTTTTCTCATGTTGACTGTGGCGACGTGCGAAAAATTTCAATTTGTGTTACACGAAGAAATTAAGTTTCTTCCTGATTCGCGTTTTTCGCTTTTTTGCATCTTCGAGGCTCGTTGCGAAATTGAATGAACTTTATGGCGTCTTTGGGGCTCCGTTGAAACATTTTTACACCACAACTGGTTGGGGTACGAAGGGCACGTTCGGTGGCGGAGGCGGTAGGTTGGGCAAATTGAATGCCGTTTTGCCGCTCATCAACATGTCCCTGATCAAAGTGTCGATGCTGGTTTTGCCGATCAAGCGAACGAAAAACAGCTGTTCAACAAATTGGGCGCTTACCGACCTCAAACTGGGCAAACGGAGCAATAGGCGGCCGCAGCGGCCTGGTTGGGTCGGGTATTGAGCTTTGCAATATTCGTCAAGGGCGAATTGGGCTTTTTCTTGGAGAGAGTCGACGCGAACTAAATCGGCCACGTTGTTCGCGTCTGCAAGCCGAATAAAAAACGGTGGATAAGTTTCATACGAAAAATTTGCGGACACAATTTTCTCATTCTTGATACATGCTGCACTTTTTCCAGTTCTCTTCGGATGAAATTATATCACAGAACTTTCACAAGCTGAACGCCAACCCATGCCCTTACTGCAGTAACCACAACAGCACTGTGCCGATTCACGATGCTTATTCACAATAAACCCCTGCTGTATCAAATGCGAATTTTTTCGTCACCATCTGAAAATCAAGTGGTCAGCAATGTCTGATGAGATGAGCATTAGCTCGCTGTAGAAATGCTTCTCAACCCATGCATATTGAACGAAATGAACAGCAAAGTTTCCGTTTCTAGCCAGTTTTTCATCAGCTGTCGGAAAGAGTTTCCCACGTTCCTAAACTTATCGGGATCTTTAGCAGTTAATAGTGATTTAGCGAAAACCACCAAAGCAGGACAAATTGAAATACGAAAAAAACAAACAAGAATAAAGTAATAGAATTGAGAAAAAATATATTTGACTTTAAACTTCAAACTAGAAACAACACGATGATTCCAGTTTAGACGGCTTCAGTTCAGTGCAAAAGATCATTATGCTTTTAGAAAAAAAAGATACTGAAAAATGTATTTCTGGAAGATACGGACCCGTCTCATGAAAGAAATTTTTCTGAAAAAAACAGAGCTGTTTCACAAAAAACACACCATCTTCTTAGTAGCTGTTTAACTTCCACACTTATTCTTCCTGAAAATTTGACTTAGGGTAGCCAATTACAGTATTTTTACGAGAAGTAATACCGATCCAGTGATTTTTGTCCCAAAAGACTAGTAACTTTCTCATAAAAGCAAGTAACCCTGTGAAAATTTTGCTGACGTAGAGAAAAAGATGTAACACCTGCAGTTAGGAACCACATATAGAATGATATGGTTAGGATTTTTTTGAAATTATCTGCAATTTCCTGACATCCAGAAGATATGTCGACACAGAAATATCTCCAATAGAATAGAAATTATCATTTAGATAGACGTTCTGCCGCAAAAATCCTTGCTTTGCTCTAATTACAAACGAATAATGTAAAAAATAAACCTTTATTAGCTTCTCCAAATGTGCTTATATCAGCTCATTATGTTAGCAACCCCGAATTTTTTTCCGCCTTTGAGACCCTACTTCGAACGGTATCGAAGTAATCATTTTCTTGCTCCCTTTCTTCCTCCGTATTTCTGGAGTAAAAGAAAGAAATTACTTCATCTCCCAATCCCCTATCAATTTTTTGCTCCTTTTGTTACAGTAAGACAAACGGCCTGGCAGGAAACCCTCGCTAATCGGGTCGCCGTGTGACCAACAGGGGAACTTGATTATCATTAAATGGCCAAAAATCTATCATAAAACCTCCCCTCCCGTTTTTAGTCTATACTAAAGATTCTTGACATTATGCTAATATACTACCGTCTTACAGTATACCTAGCTGAGATGGGTAAAAAAAGAAAAAGGCTAAGATCGGGATCGGCGACCGATCTTGTACCCGTCGGGGCGTTAGCCAAGGCTAAAGCAAAAAAAGGAAACCAAGCGAAGGAAGATAATTGGAAAAAAATTGATGGTCGGCTAGAAAAGCAAGAAAAATACCGTAAAATTTATTATTTTCCAATTTTTTGCCTTCTAGAGGGTTTTTTGTTCTTCTGCTCTTTCTCTCGGCATTAAAATAAGCATGTTTGATTAGCATACTGTAGATAATCACTAATATTTGCATAATGATTCTTAAAAGCTATGGGCGTAGCGCAGCCCTGGGGCCTTTCCAAAGGACTTGCCATTACCCGACCCAGTGTTCAATTTTTATGCTAATCGATAGCCTCTCTCACGAGGGGCACGTTTGGAAAAGAAAATGATATACTGTAGCTTAATAACGCCTTGTCAAGCATTGATAAAAGACAAATGTATGTGGGGCTAGGAGGCAAAGGAAAGGGAACAAGATTGAGTGAAAGAGTGTGACCTGAAAATTTTCTATGCTGAAAATGAAGCTTGTAAAAAACACAAATAAATCACTGTAGAGTATTTGTGAATTTTTAAATTCAATATAGATTAACCATCATTAAAAAATTTACTGTAAATTTTAACAAGAGAATCAAAGAACGTAGTTATGAGAAGAATGAAATTCGGTTTTATTTAAGTTGATGGTAGAATAAAAATCTGTCGGCTAAAATTACTCTATTTCACAAGAGAAAAACTAAGCCGCAACCTGCTATCAGTACTGTCAGCGCGAAAGTCTGGGAAACCACTTTTTTCTCGAACTTCCATATTTCAAAACGGGAAACAAAAAACTAGTTTCTGTTCACCCTTGACTTATTACCCCTACTGATCATTGCACCACATACTATATCGTGATTCAATCATATCTGAAAAATGACCGATACTAAAAAAATCGAAAAATCTAAACCATAGAAGGCATAGATTTTTCACGTAGCACAAATTTTGAAAAGCGTACACTCAAACCTCGACTATCCCTTCGTCGAAAATGCGTAAATAAAAAATTTTGAATGATATTTTCGAATAAAGCTCACCAAGAAGTACTTTTTATCAGATTCTGAAGTAAAAATTCACCAGTGCTTGGATATAAGTCCCTCGTGACTTAAACTTGGCTAATTGAGATTATGATATACCATGAATGCATTATTTTCTCACCTCTTTGTTCACCACGATCTTCCAAAAATTTCATTCAAATTAGAATGTTCGTCCATCAAAACAGTCCAATAAATTACATTGAAATGGTCTATAGTGGTCATAGTATGAAAATTTTAAGCCGACTGAATTCGTCAAAAAAGTTGGCTCGGAAGACGACCGTGACTCTGAACATGGACATTACCGATCAAGCATTCTGCATCCATCGCAGTTATGACATAATGAACTTGAAATAAATATCTTCTGTCTGAGAGTCGCCAAAAAGTCACGGGTGTCTGATTCTAGGTAAAAAAAGTCGAATTTCTCCGAAAAATTTGCTTCAGAAATTTTTTTATTGCGCTATCTGAACAAGTTTACAAGAATTTGTTCGAAAAAATGTCAGAAAAAAACCAAAAAGAAGATACAAGTAGAAAAATTATTAAACAAATTAAAAACGCTGAGAAAAATAGAGACCAATCCGGCATAATTAGGAGAGTGAAAAATGGGATCAGAACATAAAAAGACAATAGATCGAAAAATGGTGACATTTTACGAACCTAATAATTAAGACCTAGCAAGTGGTTCCAATTTGAATAAAAAAATTAACTGATGGAGCTCATTGAATTAAGCTTTTCACTTGAGATGTGCTTTTGGACGAAAATGAAAATATTTTTTCCACGAAATTCTAATACGCACAAATCCTCAAAAAATGAGTTAGAAGTTAAAAGAAAAAGCTGAACCTAGTCTTAAGAATGTACAAAAAGTCGAAATGAAAGCTAGTGATTATTTTGATTCCTAATTAACATAAAATAGAAGTCCACGAATTTAATATTCGAAAGCTTAATTTCCACTGGAATAGAGAAATCGAGTTCTGCAACACTTTGACCTGTTCTAAAAGTAAATCCGGCTACTGAAAAGCAAGACTAGTCTTGCAGTTCACGAATTGAGAACCGAATGCAATTTAGGTTACACCCTTCTTGATATCAAATCTCATTACTGCTGCTTTTGTAAAATCTATACAAAAATTCTTGTCACTTCTCAAAAAAGATTTGGAGATGGGATTGGGAGAACGAACGTTAATATGCCTCAAATAAAAGAGGAGAGTGATTCGGGATACAAATTTGAGCGAATTTTTTGCACGAAAATTATTATTATTATTATTACCATTAAAAAAAGATAGCAAGGCTGCTAATCAGCTTTAAAACTATGTAGAATAAAAAGTTAGAAGAAAAACAGATTCCGTTGCGAAAACTATGAATCAATAATACGGTTGATCCAAAAACCACTTGAAACATTTTTCTGGCATTCTGCTGAATTTGTAAAAAACCAACTACTCAAAATGAATTCGGTCACTTTTATAACAATTTTCTACCGAATTGGATGAAATATTAGAATTTAATACTAATTAGCTGTTGATAACCAGTTCATTCAATAGAGGTAATTAATAGGCAACTTCCTTAGTAAATTGCACGGAATACGGAAGGTTCACTTGAAAGAATTTGTTACCACTTGGAAAAAATCGTTAACCTGAAACATGATGCACAACATTTTTTCAAAATGCCTCGCCAAAATTTCAAGATGCTTCGCAAAAATTTCAAGATGCATCGCAAAAAAATCAAAGTATAAGAGTTTTTCGATGTTTGACTTTCTTTCCAAATGCGTCGCAATTTTTTCAAGATAATTTTGAAAAAAATCAAGATCCCATCTTGAAACAAAATAAAGATGAGCGGCATATCAAAAGATGAAAATTTCTGAAACAAGCCAATCAAAGACGTTGATCCGCGTCCTATGTTTATAGATACGGGAACCCTTCAAAGCGGATTTCTGAGGTCACGGCTTGACACGGGGAATTCCACGGACATATTAGTTTTTGATGAAAAATTCGAGATTATAAGGAAAACGTTAGAAATGCTTGTTTTTCGCCCAAAATGCAGTAATTTCGGATAAGGATCCAAATTAGTATTTCTTATGTTGGGTTTCTGAGCAGGTAGGGAATGGCCTTGGAACAGCCGACAGAGTCCAAAATTGCGATTACCTTCCGAAATCACTGCATTATAGGTGAAAAACAAGCATTTTTGATATTTTTTTGGAAAATCTCAAAAAATAAAAACTTTCATTAAAAGTCAATATGCCTATCGGATTTTCCGTGCAAAATAACCTCCGCCCCTCTCTGGCACCCCCGTAAAAATTAAGGGCGCCCTCCGCCAGCAAGTCGTGACCTCAGAAATCCACTTTGAAGGGTTCCCGTATTTATAAACATAGGAAGTACAGTTACACTTTTGATTGGCTGGCTTCAGAAATTTTCATAATTTGATGTGCCCCCATCTTGATTTTGTTTAAAGATGCGTCTTGATTTTTTTCAAGACGCCGGCTTGATTTTTTTCAAGACGTAGTCTTGACTTTTTTCAAGATAATCTTGAAAAAAATGCGATTCACTTGAAAAAATTGCGATGCACCTAAAAAGAAAGTCGAACATCGAAAAATTCGTATTTCTTGATTTTTTTGCAATGCATCTATCTTGAAATTTTGGCGAGGCATCTTGAAATAATGTTGTGCGTCATGTTCTAAGTTAACGATTTTTTCCTAGTAACAAATTTTTTCAAGTGGTAACGATTTTTTCAATTTTTTCAAGTTTTTAAAGTTTCTAGTTTTCCGTAAAATTGCCCCGTACTTTTCCCTTAAAAGTGAAGCTCCCCATATTACTATGCCATGTGAAATTTCTAACTTTGAACACACGCTTTCTTCCTAAAATTGCATAACTTATGCATTTTTGTACAGATCTCGAAAAAAGCTAAAATCGTGATCGATTTTCTGCAGCCTAAAAATGTGAACATTTCGATTAAGTTTAGCGAAAGACCACCCTTGAATTTTTTAACCACCAAAGATTTTAAAAACGAGAGGAAAAATGGAAATTTTCGGGTAGGGGTAGTAGTAATTTGTTTTGCGTAGTCGTAGCAGGCCGCAACTTCGTGAAACATGTTGTTTGCGGTTTTTAAGCCCTTAACCTTTAGTTTGACATGTTTTCGAGCTTTACTAAAATTTCTAACGGATAGAAAGCGGGAGCAGTGGAAAAGGTTCCCAAAATCGACTAAGCGTGATAAACGCCACAAAAAATATTGTTGCGTCAGTTGTCCGTCTGCGAATCAACTTTAAGATCCTACTGTAGCCACAGCTACATGTTAAAAAACGAGTACTAGTCGTCTGGAATTGATTTTTTGACTGATTGGTCCACACACACACACACTTGCAGTATCCTAAAGTCTCTATCATCCACGAGGAAGAAAGTCCATTAAAAGTTGGGTAATTGGTAAGCAGCGGTCATCGTTAATCATGTTCTTCTCGGGAAAAAGTAACAGTTGTCAAAAAAATTTACTGTAACAGCAGCGGTGAAATTTTTTTTGTTTAAAAAGGCATCGTAAAAAATAGGTGCAGCAGAGGAGAGTTAAAAAACGACAAATTTTTGGAGAATAAAAAACGGCTAGCAGAATATAATATTTTGTGGATTTTTCGGGGACCCGCAAATTTAGGGGCATCGATGAAAGTGGTTGTCAATAAATTTTTGTGTGATTTTTTTCCTACTACACTACCTAATAAAAATATCAGCTGTTCTTTCTCCTCGAGCATCAAAATTTTCCTTGGTCGAAAATTTTTTGGAGAAATGGGTAACATGTGACGTAAGTTTTTTGGCTGAAAATCCAAGAGGGAAAGTTCCTAAAACCTCTCGGATACTATCTTTTGACGAAATTTTCGTACAATAATAATCTACCGGAAACACAATTTTACCTGTACTGAATAACACCAGAGCCTTCAAGCAGCAATATTCCGCCATATCGATCCTCAAACGTCTCAACCGTTCGATGTAATTTTGGAAAATCCGGACCTTGTTCGCCATATCTTCTACGTTATTAGTAATAATTGATGTTTCGTTATTAGTAGTACTACGAGTGGAATTTGTTCCATTACTGATGCCATGATTACTACTATTGTTTATCGTGATATTAGCGTAGCTACTTTGACCTATGGCTAACAGCGTCGTGGCCTGTAGCAGCATGCCTGATTGGGCAATGTTCAATATGAATAATTCAGACCACGAAAAGCGCAATAAAGACACCTTAAAAATGAAAATGTCCAAAAGCGAGCAAAAGAAAAGAAAAGAAAAGAAAAGAAAAGAAAAGAAAAGAAAAGAAAAGAAAAGAAAAGAAAAGAAAAGAAAAGAAAAGAAAAGAAAAGAAAAGAAAAGAAAAGAAAAGAAAAGAAAAAGAAAAGAAAAGAAAAGAAAAGAAAAGAAAAGAAAAGAAAAGAAAAGAAAAGAAAGAAAAGAAAAGAAAAGAAAAGAAAAGAAAAGAAAAGAAAAGAAAAGAAAAGAAAAGAAAAGAAAAGAAAAGAAAAGAAAAGAAAAGAAAAGAAAAGAAAAGAAAAGAAAAGAAAAGAAAAGAAAAGAAAAGAAAAGAAAAGAAAAGAAAAGAAAAGAAAAGAAAAGAAAAGAAAAGAAAAGAAAAGAAAAGAAAAGAAAAGAAAAGAAAAGAAAAGAAAAGAAAAGAAAAGAAAAGAAAAGAAAAGAAAAGAAAAGAAAAGAAAAGAAAAGAAAAGAAAAGAAAAGAAAAGAAAAGAAAAGAAAAGAAAAGAAAAGAAAAGAAAAGAAAAGAAAAGAAAAGAAAAGAAAAGAAAAGAAAAGAAAAGAAAAGAAAAGAAAAGAAAAGAAAAGAAAAGAAAAGAAAAAAATTGCAGTGGTGCACATAATAGCATATACTTAGCAAAGGTATGCAAAAACACATTCAGCCGTAACCCAACCAAGTAAAAAAAATTTTTTTCCCTCGCCTTATGTTTCAGAGTGTAAACTATATTGTGTTGCGTTAACTAAATTTTCAAATATCGACAGCCGATGAACTGAGGGACCAAACTGGCATGACTAGCCGTACACCTATGCCGCTTGGCATACGCCCTTCGGACGCCTCGCCCCTAAGCCTAAGCCTAAGGAATATTATAGATGTGTGTCTATCGGAGAACTTTGCAAGTGGGTCATTTATACTTGCCTTTTCCGATGGAACGGAACGGAACGGATCGCTAACAGCTTGAAGCGTTCAGTCTGAAAATTCATTTCAGATCGAAAAGGATAACTGCAATTTGGTCGAAAACAATCGACGGAAACTTCCAACCAAACCGAATGGAACGAAAATTTCTCTTTCGTTCGGTTACCTTGTGTCGATGGCATTCCATTCGGTTCCATTTCAAAAGGCAAGTATAAATGACCCTTTAGTTCACTATAATGCGCATGAACGTGCAAAGAGTCATTTATACTTGAATTTTCCGACAGAACGGAACGAAACGGAATGCGACTGACAGAACGTAACCGAACGAAAGGGAAATTTTCGTACCGTTCAATTTGGTTGAAGGTTACCGTCGGTCGTTTTCCACAAAATTGCAGTTATCTTTTCCTATCGAGAGTAGATTTTCAGGCTGAACGTTTCAAGCTGTTGACGATCCGTTCCGTTCCGTCGGAAAAACCAAGTATAAATGATCCTTAACTACTGTAAATTTCTCAGACGAAAATTATAGTGGCAACTTAAATTTCTTGTCTTTTCTGGGTTTACGCGTACCTACGATAAATTTATGTATAATACCCAACGCTACTTCTATTCTAGTTCGAGGACCACCTTCTGCATTCTAGCCAATAAAAGAAAAAAGAAAAGTAAAGGAAACGAATCAAAATTTGTCCAAACAGAAAGGAATGAAGGGACATAATATAAAAATTAAAAATTACAATTGTCAAAACATTGTGTGTATGCCTACCTGATCACTTGGATTCAGATCGCAAAAAAATGGCACATTCCGGGTCCACTCGACAACGGAAAATAGGAGCCTAGCAGCCATTTCGCACATTGCTTCGACGCCCACTGGCGCTTCATTGGCGACGCCGTTGGGTAAGAGGCCTAAACAGCGAGACAATAAATAGTTCACCGAATCCACAGCAAAAAAATTTACAAATTTACCGGGAGCGAAAGCCCTATGCATGGGGTAAGGTTCGGCCCGCAATAAATAGCCGACGAAATTGGACAAATACGCCGAACCGGCCAAAACCGAGTGGTGATGGTGGCCGGGCGCCGAAGCTAATAGGGAGTTGGCTTCCAAAGGGCTAATCATAGGCGGGAAGATGGTGCCGTAGTACGGATGATGCCCGGGCAGTTGTATACGACCTCGTTGAACGGCTAAATGAGAATTTCCAACGCCTACAGATAGGGGTAAACACAGAAATACAAAAAATGGAACGGATATGAAGTTCTTTCTGAGAATCTCGAATTATAAAGGACGATAAAGGCAGCTTCTTCTGACACGATTAGATTTTTATGGAAAATCAGAATTCTGTTCAAATTACATAAAATTCACTTCTTAAGACGCGAGAAAAAAGAATAAACTTTATTTATTTTGAAACGAGCCTTGGAAAGCGAGACAATCTGGAGAAATCGATGAGCAGACAATAAACTTGTATCGTGTGCCGAAATCTTTTTTCTCGATTTGTTCGCCTAATTACTATAATCAACTAGAGAAAAAGGGTGTCCATATACGCAAGTTATTTATTCGAACATTATGAGCTACTTCGTAAGAAATCGAAGGTGACTGTTTGATTAGCCTCAGAAAAATATTTACGAATCACAGAGAAAGCTAGGCTCAAACAGGGAAAGTACTTTTACTACAAGAACTTTCTCGCTCAAAAACTATCAACAATCCTTGGAAGTCAATTAAAGAATTTTTCAATCTACAATCTGTTGTATTCGAACCTACAGCACACTAGCTATAAAGCTTACTGCAGATAGAAGTTTCTGGGAGAATTCACATATTTCTGGAAATAACCAGGAAATTTTTCCACACAGAAATGAAAATAATGAGTAAAATAAACTTTTTGACTTGCAAAACGTTCTAGATTTCAATACTATAGTCTACTAATGTCCTATTATAACTTGATACAAATGTCCTATTATAACTTGATACGTTATCTGCCCAATCATTCTCGAGAATCAGGACCTAAACAGCATGAAGTTCGTTGATTCACTACAAATTTAGTAGCTCAACTCTTGTTCAACTATACTACGTAGGTCTTAGGACAGACAGAGCTTACACCTTTAAAAAGTCTCGAAAGTGTGGGTCAAAGTAAGGCAGAGATTTTAATTCTTCATAGTCAAGTTCCAGACTCCAAAGGCAATTACTGTGGAATCTGACCTCTTAGGAATGAAATTCGATTCGCACTAAGAGAAAAATTCCCTTTCAAGCAAGTGTTTACATTGTATAAAAATTTTCCAACCTTCCTTCCTCATGCCCATCTTCAAGCACTTTCTAAACCGACAATATTGGCATTGATTCCTATGATGCACATCGATGGGGCAATTTTTACTCGCTCGACACGTGTAGGCCAAATTACGGCGAACACTCCTCTTGAAAAACGACTTGCACCCTTCGCACGTGAATTGGCCGTAATGCTTGCCGCTACTTTTGTCGCCGCAAACCACACACTCCACGTTTTGTCCGTTGGCTGTCGCGTCGGCGGCGCCGATGCCCTGCTGGCCGCCGGACAACAGGGCATTTACGCCGCCGCTGCCGTCGTGGCTCCCGTTTACCGCCTGATTGTCGGCGTCTTCGTCATCCTCATCGTCGTCCATCATCATCATCATGGTCGTCTGATCTTCGGACGGGCTCAACGACGAGCTGGCGGCGGCGATGGGACCCAAGGAACCGTGTAGTCCCGTCGCACCTGAGGAAGAGGATGCGGCAGCTTCTATGGCCTCAGCAGCGGAACGGGAATCGTTTTGATTATTAGAAATTTGACTGGTCGTATCGGGCCGGAGATTGGCGCCTGAACCATCGGATGAGAGGACGCTGTCGTTGGAAGGGCACCTACAGAAGGATGGCAGGTAGTACCATAGTACCTTGGTGGAAGGAGAAAGGGAAAGAATTTCCACGCCTTGAGGTGCAATTTTTAGCTTTACTTTTCGCAACGCTTTTGGCTAGACCAAAAGTTCAGAAGACCCTGTCTTAAATGACCGACAAGTTTTTTTTGCTTTGTAATACAGTAAGTGAGATAAATTTTGATAGATCTCGCCGAGTTCTATCCTGAACATTACTTGGGTTGTTGCGAAAACCAAAATTTGGATTGTGCAGCAGAGAACAAAAGATCAATACACTTGTATGAAAGCGTTGAACTTCAAAACAATATTCTGAATATGTATCGACAAAAAACTATCGATTGATTCCAATTTACTGCGTTTTTAAGTGAAAAATGGCTGCCAATGTCCACAGTCGATCCATTTTTTTCAAATAAATTGCTTGATCGTGAGTGAGAACGACGGAAATCAAGAAATCTTTTCAAGTCATGCTCTGTAAAAAACGAAAAGCAAGTGGTATCGTTAGATTTTCCTTGACTTTTCCCAAATTTTGGTACTACTCAGCTCAGAAAGATGTCCATGTCACTGTTCTCCAAAATTTATGGAAGTCCTTTTCGTGTGAAGCGATTTTCATACCATTTTGAGTTATTCTTTAGGCTCACAGGATTCATTAACATATTTTTCTAGTAAGTTCTTTGTCAGTTTCACATTTTTAGTGTTTTTCTTAAAATCAATCTTCTTTATTCATTTTACAGCGCCCACTTTCCCTTTCTAGAACCATTGCCACGTGTGATTATGTGATGCAGATTTAAGAATCGTGCTTGTATTCGTCAGATTTCTACTCATCGTGTGAAACGGCATAAAACCAGGCGTATAAGAAACGAGAGTTTTTGGTGGAAGAAAAAAAGGTCATTCCTCCCCTTTCTACAGTAGCCCGATAATTTTTACTGCACCTGCTAATCAGGCCGTCTTTAGCCATTTTGGCCCCGTAAGCTATGAATTCGGCTGCGTTTGTCGACGACATCATTTGTTGGAAAGATGGCGGTCGGTTCATAAACAACGAAGCCATAATGGCAGCGGCCGGGTCGTTCAAGGGCGCTGTGGTGGACGTGGGTGATTGACCCTTGCTACCATTGCTGTTGCAGTGGTTAATTGCCATTTGAAGATGACCGGCGTTCGCAGCGGAGAGGGGCGGCGGCCATCGACTGCTACTGTGCTGCTGTTGATTGCTGGTTGAGGCGGCCGATTCGGCCAAATTGGCTATGCGGTATCTGAGGCTGTTTTGATTGGTTTGCGGTTGTGGCTGCAAAAAAGGTCACGTGACCAAAAGATAGACTTCGGTACGAAAAAGAAGCTGTTCAAGAAGTGCATTTCAGAAGTCAATTTGCTCATACTGAAGCAGAGTTTCAGCAAAGAGGTTCATCCCATTTGCAACTTTTATATTCAACAGTAGATGTCATTAAATGTACAAAATACTATTTTTACGGTTACATATTCATTTCTATTCAAATTATGCGGTCGGAATAGATCAAGGTTTGCCAGTCTGGGATCAACTTAAAATCGTAAAACTGTATTCACACTGCAGTTTAGAACTCTGAGAATTTAGTCTGTGAAGTTTCCTCAGATTTCCATATCCCAAAGAAGCAACATTAAAGTTTGAAAAAGTGTTGGTTTAGCTAATAGTTTCACATATTTCACCAAGTCTATGTTCAAGAATATGTTGCTTGGGCGACAGAAGTCCTTTCTTTCATCAACGAAGAAAAAAATTCGAGCCCACCACTGCACTCGGCTGACCTTCATCAGAATTTCTATGTTGCGCATGTGTAAGGAAGTCATATGTTCTAGTAACATCAGCTGGTCAAACCAAAATG
Organism: Romanomermis culicivorax; assembly: GCA_963922205.1. Taxonomy (NCBI): domain Eukaryota; kingdom Metazoa; phylum Nematoda; class Enoplea; order Mermithida; family Mermithidae; genus Romanomermis; species Romanomermis culicivorax. The sequence goes on along the minus strand of CAWUHX010000167.1, from coordinate 254,460 downwards.
TTTAGGTTTCGTTTTCACGTTGCTTATAATTTAGTTTCAATTATCGAAATTTCCCCAACGCTCAGCTGTCCATTACAAAAAACCACGAAAATCATGGAATTTCAAAAAATGTTTTTCAGTTAACCAAAATTTTCCTTATAAATTTGATGAACTAATCAGTGCTAACTGTACATGCACAGCATATAAATTCTACTGGGGTCTGCCACTACAGGGAAATGGGATAGAACTTTTTTTATTTCTTGACAACGGTGAGAAAGATCTTCTAACATCCAAACAGCATATTTTTCGGTCTATATTATACTCCAATAATTTTGAAATGATCGATGCAGCGGTCAGAGTTTCGGCAAACGCAGCCTTACTAGAGATCAGGAAATTTATTTCTATAATGTTGAAATGATTGAAAAGAGTGATCATCACGGAATCTGTATCATGGAGGAAAAAATTATTGAATAGCGTCAACGAGCCTACCGCAGTTTCGATACATTGATCATTTCAAAATGAATGGAGTATAGTCGAATATGTGAAACTATTTTCTAGGTCATCATTTTTCAGAGTTTTAATGTTACTTCTTTGGAATCAAGTCTGCTTTGTTTAGAAAAATCATTAAATTACAACATCATTTTCATTCTTATGACGACTTTCTCGTCTCGCTTGCATATTTTCTTTCGCCATCTTCTCGATCAATGCTGGGAGGTCGGGTCTACTGGGGGTCAGCAATAATCTGGTGAGGGTCAATTATAATCTACTGGGGATCAACGCATCCCAATCCCCATCCAAGTACATGTATGGTGATAACTGGAAAAAATAGCACTTCCCAGATTTGCAACTTTGTATAAAATAATTCTAACCCGGCTGTTAGGAACCCCAATTACTAAAAATTTTTATTAAAGTCAACTGAGAAAAGAATGATGACAAATGCTATTTACAGATTTCTCTTTTTGGATTATTCTCTACATGGTACTAGTTATTCTTTAAGCCGTCTGAAAAGAAATTGTAAAAGTCAGAGAAATAAGATGTTCGCATCAAAAAGTCAGAAAACATTGGAAAGGCAATTTGAAAGATGTAATCTGATATCTCTTGCAGAACTGATTAGACCGTACAAAGGTTTGATAAGCATGTTCAAAATCATGTCACACACTTCATTTTCTGTGACAAGTCCAAAAATCATGATTCCTGCTTTCCCAAATTTTACCGTATGCTCCAAATTTTGCGACATCTTTATCACTCCGTATAAAGGAAAATTTTCGACTCCTTTGTCCGACCTCAAATCGTCGCGATATACCGAATAATTAAACTTAGTATCGTTTAAGAAATTTTCGCTATTTAAACTGTTCTTTACGTAACAATTGGGCGACAATGAACATTCTTGTTCAACTTCTTCTCGAAGGAGTAAATCTCGCCTTTCTAGCACTGTTCTTCTGCTCGTAAAATTTTCTCCACTGATGCATCGACCAGAATCTAGCACAACATTTCGTCCGTCGTAGAACAGTTGTTGTTTTGGAGAAGAAGCGGAATCTTCGTCCAAGAAAACTCCGCCTCTGCTAGATAACATTTTTGAATAGTCGGCCAATAAGCTGCTAGCTTGTATATTATTCTCCATTGTAGAGCTGCCCCTATACAGTAAGACGGATAAGTCACAGTAAAAGAGGATTATGCAGCTTACTGTAGTGTCGCCTAAAATTTGCCTTGTTTTAGCGCTCGTCGGTAATTAAATCAGCGCTAGCGCGCGACCTAAATTGTTAGTTTTTGGGGATGAAACGCGGCTAAATTTTATTTTTGGGTGAAAACCCTGGAAAATGTTCATTACGTAAGAGACGTCGAGTAGCCCTAGTGTCAAATTTAGGTCAAAAAGGCAGTCAAATGTGCTTTTGTAATTGGGCACAAAACCGTAAAATTTGTGTTTATAGTGAATGTGGGCACCGCACATCAATAAAAAAAGTTTGACCCAAATGTTCGCCTGCTGCAACCTTGTACTACAAAAGTGAACATACTAGGTGAAAAGAGAAGATAGATTTTTCTTCGAATAAAACGTGTGGTCGGGGTCTAGAAACCATTCTCTTTCTTTTTTATGGTTCTAGAAGGGAAGTGCGACCCCAGAAGAAAGTGATGAACCAATTTTTTGATGTTGAAAGGTCGAAAGTGTTGAGATTTTGGTACCTATCGGTGTCAGAAGATGGTGTCGATGATAACATATAATGGAAAAAAATCACTTCTGATTTTTGGCCAGAAACATGCACATAAGGACCATTGACGTGACCATAACTTGTATCCTTCCTGAATGTCGCAGGAAAACTTACAGTCTGTTTTTTAGCTGCTTTGAAATAATAAAAGTGGTAGGTGGGTACTATTTCACATTTTTACGATTTCCGCTAAGCCGTATGTCACATTGGATTGGAAATTTTTAAGCATGCTCAATTTAGCTTTAACAATGTTTGTGTGAAAAATTCTACAGTCGACGACAGTACTAATTTCTGCCAATTTTCAATTTACAAAGACTTTGCAAAGACAGACAATGGTTTAGTAAACATAACATTAGTAAAAAAATTGACCTGCAGTAATTTCGAGGTTAATTGTAGAAAATTCACTCCAAAAATTTACTATGTATTCTAGGTTAAACCGATATGTAGCCCTGCTCACAAAGCACGTTTCTGACATTAAGTGTAACTCTGGCTGACCACAGTTTGAAATTTTGAGAAAATCAAAGGAATCAGAGAAATTATACGAATAAAATTCGATAATGTGTGTTAACTTGCTACGGGTCTCCAATTTGAAATCTATTATCAATTGAAACGATTTCGACTAGTGATGGGCTGGATCCACTTTCTTGACGATAAGGGATCTGGATCCAAAAAAATTTGCTTCAACGGATCCGCATCCGGAATGACAGATCCGACCGGATCTGGATCCGATCCGTATCCTGTATGATAGCATATATGTCTATATGCTCATAATTATTCCAAAATTAAGCTCCATGAATTAATTTTTTTAGTGTCAATGCATTGTTAATGATATACATGCTCAAAAATGTGCTCAAAAACTTTGTCAGTAGAAAAATCGGTTCATTTGTTGAAGCTTTACAGGTATCGAAACGATAGAGTAACTAATTAAGAAATGGGAATAATATATAATGTGAGAATACATTTTCAATTTTAATAGAAAATTTATGACCGCTACTTTTATTGATACCAGATAGAAAGATAAATGTTTCGAAAAATCTGAAACGATGTCAAATGTAGTTGAAACATTGAAAACTTAGTTAGTAATCTCAATGATCTAAGCCAGATCACAACTTACATGCCAGCTAAAAAGCAAAAAATTCAAAATAAGCGCAAAATTGGTTCTTTCAATGATTTTATAGCCAGCAGCAGCGAAGATGAAGATCAAATTGGACCAGAAGATATAAATATAGTGAACAATGTATTTTTTATATCGTCTGCTTGTTATATACTTATTTGTAGAATTGACAGAAAATCGAAGTATATATCAAGAAAATGAAAAGAATTTCACCTACAGAAGAATTTGACCACCTAAATCAAACTTCACTGCCGAACCTGTCATTGATAGCCAAAAAAATTTTGCTGCACCCACAACAATTGTCTTTTCTGAACAATTATTCAGTGACGCTGGCCAAATTTATGGCCTACCAGAAATTGTTTGGAGGGTGATAATGTTGAAAAATTGCTGTTTGTCAAGTATAATTTAGCTACCGTTGGCTTGAAATTTTTGTGAACTGATTATGGTCGGATCTTAATTTTTGACAGCAGCGGATCCGGATCGGATCCGGATCCAAAAACTTTGGCGGATATCCGTCAAAATATTCGACCACATCCCTTATTTCGACCTGACCTGCGGCGTAGTCTCATATAAAAATAAATTTACCTCTTTATCATATTTTTCTGTTTCAATGGAATTCTGCACAATACTCATATGCATCCTTTCCCTATAAGATTTGAGTCCTTGATCAATATTTTTTATAACAGTGCCCTCAAAGTGTGTTGAAGAATTTTCAAATTGGTGATTAGACCAATTCATAATAGCTATAAAAAGTTTGATAAATTAGAACAAGCAGTTGTAACGTCAGCAAGATATAAAAAATCATAAAATTGTAATAAAAATATAAATTTCGCTAACTTCAGTCCTAACTACCGACTTGTGAATAAAGTTAGATCAACAAATTCAAGTATAAAATCTGCTAAAAGTCATCGAATTCTGGGAATTAAATAGATCAAGATTTTACCGATATTATTTGAAAATATGGTAGACTATTTTTAGCAGATATTTTTCATCCCAAATCGAATATTGCCGACAAAAACCACATTTGTTCATGGTATCCTTGGCCCGGAAAAAATGACACCTGCCCCATAATTTTCAACTCGATTCAAGAAAATACGGTTAGTTGTGGACATAATTAATTCAATGATCCAGATGGGTAAAAGTCACGAGAAGTAGTCGTATTAAAAATTCAACTATGAATTGTGTAAAAATTAAGTAAGTGAATCTATAAAAAATTGCGGGGTGAATGTCTCGCTTTTCTCAATAACAAATGATTTGATTTGATTTTTGATTTGAAACGAAATGATCAAATGAAATAAAATGATCATCGGTCAAGTAGTTAAAAACATTCTAGTCCGAATACAATCTCATTTTTTCCTGAAATGGGACTTTGAAATGAAATGGGAAATGGGACAGAGTAGAAAAAAAATGATTTGTTTTCCAAGGTGTTTACTAAAGCTTTCGGGTCCTAGTTCAGAAAAATTCACAATGGCATGTGAGAATTTTGATACCAATCGCAGTGAATTTCAGTACAGGAAACAAGGATTCCCTGAAGCTATAATGAAAAATGCTCTTCGTCACTTTCTACGGGTACGGGGTTCTGAAGAATAAAATTTCGCATGTTCTATCCAGCCTCCAAGACGAGACACCCTGTCTGCCTAAACTTGTAAAGCAAACTTCAATTACAAGTTAAACATGGCGCTGACACTACGGTTGGGGTTACAGCTACCAGAAGAAATGTTGTGCCCACACGAAGTATACATTAGACTTTTCAATGATAACGCAACACACACAATGTCAACAAAAGTGATAATTTTGGTATTAAAAAAGGAAAAGGTCGCAGACAAATCTCACTGTTGCCCGCAAAGTTTCACTCCTTATCTCTATCTGGGTGTGCACATTGTTGAGCGGAATTTCCTATCAAACACTAAATATAAATAGCAGATTTTCGATAAACCGATTAAAAATACGCACAAAATATATACGAAGTAAAATTTTTTGTTCGGTAAAAAGAAAAATCGAAGCAAAAGAGAAAAAGAAGGATAACCTTGCAATTTTTAATCTTATTGCGCGAACTGTCACGAAATAACAATAGAAAACTGTTCGAGAAAGATGAAGTATTATGTCAAAGACATTGTAATTACAGTGGCCATTGTCATTTTTACTATAGAGTGAGTGAGGTTGCAAAGAGGACTGTTGGTGGCATAATAAAATGTGTGCAGTGCCATTCAACTTGCGGTCAACAGAAAATACGTGACCTTTGAGGTCGAAAAATTTTCAATTTTGTAAAATTACGCAATTTAGGTAAGAAAATGGAGGAGGCAGAAGCGTGACCTGGAAAAGAGGGCGTTGTATGAATACAGCATTACAAATAATCGTCTAGAAAAAATATGTGTCATCAAATGCCCAGATGGGACAGATGTTTTTGAGGGTGAAAATCTTAAAATTTTACGAAAAATAGACGCCTCAAATTGACCACATGTTCTTTTTCAATTTTTCGTATGAAGAAAATTTCAGCCTAGGATGGGGTCGGAGAATTAAGATATTTTTTTCTCCAAAACTGGCAGACTTCGAAGATAATTTCAGGGTAATAAGATTTGGAAAGGGTTGCCAATGTGCTCGATTTCACAGACATTACTGTAGGAAGGAGCAAGGACCGTAGGTTTACACCTAGCTTGTGCTTAATCTACCCTATAAAATGTATATTTGGATCCTGGTAATGGCTAGTTGTGCTAAGAGTCAGTGTTATGCCACTTTCCATAAGTTAACACCTAACAAGGATCATAAAACCTAGCTCGCGCTACGGTAGCATCCACCCTATTAGCATCTATCATGCAGCTACTATCTTTTAATATATGGCACCAGATAACATGAGTGAGTGTTGCCAGATCAACGTGCAGTCTAAAATCTGTTATTTTGACCCAACTAAATAATAATCACCTGATTTGGGAAAAATTTTCTTATTTTCTCAGTAGTTTTCAGTCAAAAAGCTAGTTCCTATTAAAAAATTCATCAGTGACAGCAATTTGGGAATTTGAAATTAGTACAACAGTGTCCAAAAACGAGTGCATCAAAATAAATATTGAATCAAACTGAATTTATTAAGTTTCGCAAAATTATAGAATTTTATTTTTTCAAATGTTCACCACAAGCCGTATGTTCTGCAAATGTTACTGTCGAAAGTCAAGCAAAGCAGGGGAACAATGATTTGATCGTCTGAGGCCAGTCGATTCCGTGTAAATTATAATGTTTAAGGGATGATAACTTATCTGAAAGAGTAGTGTACATGTTGCCTTGCGAAATTTTCGATGCTCATCACGGAGAATGAAAATTGATCAAATAACCTCTTTCAAGAATTTATTCCTTAGTATACGCAGTTCACTTCGTCAAATTTACTGTGATTCTAGCTTTCTAATTATTATTAAACGAAAATTTTAAATTTTGAAAGTTCTAGTGAAGCAAACAGTCAATGAACTTCCACAAATTTTTTACCAAAAAAATTCGTGTGAACTTATTTTACTTCAATCCCTTAAAATTTGCGCGACACCAAGCAAAATCTGAAACGAGATCAAACAATACTAAATACGCGTGAACTTTCTTTTCTAGGTCAATTTTTCGCTCGAAAAATGACCAATTAACGTACGGACGCGCTAGACACAATAGATATTCGAGGTTTTTGACCGGGTTTGACCGCTTCGGACGCTTTAGCGGTCATTTTTGGCCAGTTTACTGTAGACCGGGTCGCTGAGAAAAAAATTTTACATCACAATAATGTAATTACTGTGATGTCGTTGTTGTTGTGTTGCGGTCACTACTACAATAAGTATGGGCAATATATGCAGATGAAAAAATTATGTGTTTATTAGGTCGAAACGGAATTTTTCGGATCAAATTTGCATTTCCGGTTTAAAAGTGAGGGAATACGGGACAGGCGTGACCTGGTCAATAAATAAACAAAAAAGAAAAGAAACAACGACAACAACAAAGAAAATATTTTGTCGCATAATAAACCCAGATTTTCCTTTTTCTAATGGCAGTCGTAAAAGGTATATAGTACCCATACCGGGAATGATGGAATGTAGGTCGTGAAAGTTATGCAACTTCGGAAATTTTTTGTCCCGCCATGTCGAACCCTAGGAAACCGAAAGTTTCGGAAGAAAAAAAGGTGATCGTAAAAATATATAAATACACTATGATGACGAATGTTTGGGGTCAAAAAGTTAAAATTAGGTTAAAGAAAGTGAAAAACTGAATGACGGCATCGTACACTGTTCTAGATGCGTTTGGAAAAAGGAAAGAACAGTCAAAAAAGGCAATAAAAAGTGATTGATTTACAGAAAAATAAATATAGCAAAAAATAGCAAGAAGGAAAGAGCCTACGACGAACTAAATAAACTAAAAAGAACAAAGAACTGCGACAGTAGTGTGCCACCTTTTAATTTTCTCTAAAAATTGAACAGTAATCACTTTCACTTTCTAAAATGCACAAAATTTTATATTAGACATCAGAGACTGTGTAACGACATCATTTTTCGCACTTCATACGATAATCTGAACAATGTCTTATGACAATTATATGCCTTACGACCTTCTTTTTCAATGCTGAAGGGATGTCTTACGACATCCCTTCAGCATTGAAAAAGTTTTTTTCTGAGGTGCTGTTAAGAAACGAGCCTCTTGTTTCAAATTCAAGCTTCATTAAAGCGACTTACAACCAACATATATATTTGTGAAGCTCTACGAGAAAAATTCATTTGCAAAATGGTAAACCACTGTCGGAGCATAGCTTACATAAGGGCATTAGCTATGTTGGCTAGCTACTTTATGGTTCTGCGATTTCCTATTCTGTCATGGGATCCATATTCTGGTATAGGACCCATGCAGTGTCGGAAAGCTATTAAATTTAGTAACTTTAGTCTATTCATTTGAAAATGAACCTCGGAACGCACAATTATAAATTGATGAGCAGTCTGCAATTTTGTTTTTCTCATTTTATTCGCTTAACTGCTACAGTCAACTAGAGAAATAAAGGTGTCTGCATGCAGATTGTTTATTGATGGCATGAAATTTGGAATTTTTTGAAATTTCTGGAAGCTCATTTGGAAAAAAGACTAAAGACCAAACACGGTTACTCGCCGTTCATGAGACAAGAATCGTCCTCGGTCGGTCTAAGCCGTAGTTACAGACAGTGTTATGCGACAAAAATTGTGCCTTGAAATTTATGCACATTCATGCTTCTTTCTGTAAGCTGTAGAAGACTCGAAGCTAATATTGAAACCACCAGCCGATTTTTCTCGCCTTATCTCCTGCATCTGAAAATAACAAATGGTGAACACTGGGTGCGTTGCACTACTAGCACGTAAACTAAGCAGATTATTTTCACTCACAAGACGTCTACGGTCTGTAAAAACCGTGAGAACGGGTAATTTTTTCGTGGGTAAAGAGATCAAGTTTATATGTCCAAAAAACTGTGGGAAATTTTGCGGCTAAAAATTAAAAATTTTCATATAAACACAAGTGGCAAATGCACAACTGGTACTGTAGTGTACGGCATGCAATAGCCATGAACTGTAGGGACCAAAGCTTCCAGTAAGCATTTTATCGCTTAAATAGTCATACTTTTGTTCTTCGTCTTTGCTAACTATTGTTGAATTTTATAAATAAGTTTCATGACGAGCAGTGTAGACCTTCTCATTGTGGTGTATCTGAGTAAAAATTCTGCAGTAAACTTCCTATTTGAAAATCTCACTTTATATCGCTCACTACACTTTTTTCTCTTTCCGCATAGTTACGTTGTAAATCCTTCTTCAATACAGGGTTGTTGAACGAAAGTTTTGTGATTAGAGCTGCTTTTGTAAAATGCATTTAAAAAATTGAGGTTTCCAACAACTTGTAGCTTATAGGTTTAAAAGTTTTTCATGCAAAAGACCCCAGAAAAATCGACGACGTACACTGTAAGTTTTTCCAGACGCCAAATCATTCAAAATTACCGAGTAGATACACACAATTCTCTCTTTTTTAAGACCATCGTCGACGACTTTGGTTCTGTATCCGCTTTTTGCTCTGTCCAAATTTCTTCGCCTTGTTCGACTATGAATTCGTTCGTATTATTGAACGTGACTAAAGTGGCAGTCAACGATTTAGGCTTCTCTTAGAGCCATACATCGACGTGGAGCTTGGGGGGGGGGGAAATTTCACCCAGGAAGTATTTGAATTCACCCAGATAAGTTTTTTACCCCAATCAAATGGTGACTTGGACCACTGTCAGATTTTCCTTGCTGGCGATAATGGTTAGGGTCATATGTACTTATATGTATGTGTATTATATGTACTCATATGTACTCAAAAATTTTGATTAATGTTTCTTTGGACTTGTATAAATCAGGGTAAAACATTTTTTTCCTGCGGAATGGGTAGCCGAATTCATAAAAAATGATTCCAAAAATCTGCCACAGTAAATGAACCATCGAATTCAGATTATCCAAATTCTTCTTGCTACATTGCTTTGACTAGAAAGTGTAGACTTTCCCCATCATTATGCTTTGCTAAGCTCTGTCTCAATTCTACAAATTAAATTTGATGGAAAGTGAATTTTAAGTCTATGGAATGTTCTTCATAAAATGCTTCCAAATAATGAATCTGGAAAGCAAGTACTATTTTATATTTTCAGCATTTTCCGCCAAGCCGTGCGTCATATGGAACAGAAATTTTGTGACGACATTAACTAATATGACATTTTTTGAGTGGAAAAAACTACAGTAAAAGCTCTATGTAGAGGGTTTTCCAGTCACACAATCTTTGTGTCATTTTTTATTTTAGTAGCATTTTATAAAAAACAGACTATATGTGATAAAAGCTCCTAACTCTGCTGAAGTCTAGCTTGGGCAGTAATTGATAAGAACATTCCGAATTCTATTATTTCTACACTATAGAAAATCAATGATGATCTAAAAATGGGTTGTAGAGAAGCATTGTGATAGAAATGCAAACATCGGATTCAAAGTGTACTGTACAAAAGTTTTAGTTATCTGTCACATGCTTCCATGATATCTGTGAAAAGCTGAATTTTTGTGACTCATGCTCATCGTTCCCGCGAGTTATCATGTGCCAGGAGCTCGAAAATCCCTGAGGTTGAAAGGGGTGAACAGCATAATTTTACTCATAGCTGAACAGCATAAATGCAAAACTAGGGACCGTCTTGGTCTAATGGTTATCATCCCTGTCTACTAGTCTCAAGAACCACGTTCAGTTCCGGTTGTAACCCGAAATTGAATTTGCGGTAGCTGGCCTAGGCATACACAGCCTTTCACCACTTTCAGGGTAGATAAATTGTGTAGACGAGCTTATGACGCTGCTTGCCGGGGTTTACTCAGCCCAGTTGCATCTTGGCGATGAGCTGTGGTGAATGGCGAGGTGAATCTATTCCGATTATGAGGTAGGTAACCGAACAAGTCCTGCTTGTCAGACAGACGCCAGCATGTAGCATGTGACCTCCGCTTGGCTGCAAAAAGCACCCAAAGGGCGCCTCTCATATAAGGTGGGCATTTATATGACCGTATAGTCCTGTAAAGCCTGCCTCCCCGGCTATAGGAAAATGGGTACAGGCGTACTCGCAAAAATTAAAAAATAAGTAAATAAATAAATAATAAATAAATAAATAAATAAATAAATAAATAAATAAATAAATAAATAAATAAATAAATAAATAAATAAATAAATAAATAAATAAATAAATAAATAAATAAATAAATAAATAAATAAATAAATAAATAAATAAATAAATAAATAAATAAATAAATAAATAAATAAATAAATAAATAAATAAATAAATAAATAAATAAATAAATAAATAAATAAATAAATAAATAAATAAATAAATAAATAAATAAATAAATAAATAAATAAATAAATAAATAAATAAATAAATAAATAAATAAATAAATAAATAAATAAATAAATAAATAAATAAATAAATAAATAAATAAATAAATAAATAAATAAATAAATAAATAAATAAATAAATAAATAAATAAATAAATACAACACTACTATACTCCATTTATTTTTAATTTAATTATACGGTCAAACTTTCGGCAAACGCAGCGTTCAGAAAATCTGTGAAACACTGCGGGAAGTAGAATTGTAATTATGATCTCATTGTACTTTAGAATAAAGAATGGCATTTTGTTAACATTCCGTCTGTTGTTCGTATCTGTCGCTCTCCCCAATCTTACCAAAGCCCCGGCTATACTCCAGTTTGTGTTAGTGGACGTAGGTTAGGTAAGGTTGGGTTGGGTATGTTAAGGTATCGTTAAGTTTTGCGCTCAGCCAACCTAGCCCACACCAACCTAACCTAACTTAGTCTACGGAGTATAGATTGCGCTTGGTTTTGCTAGCGGAAATCTGCAACTTAATGAAGAATTACAAGATATTAGGCAAGTTAGATTACTGCATGTAAGAAAACCAAAAATTCTGATAAATTTTTCGGATTTTTTAAAATAAAATTTATTCGAAAAACGAAACATACGGTCATCACATATTTTATACAATAAAAAAACAGTATAAACTAGGCAAAGGGATAAAAATGGCACATTTTTTACGTATGCACACATACAACATACGCTTTTTGAAATGCCGTCATTTGCAGAAATGCAGACCGTTCAAGTTTTTAAAATGAGATTTAATGCGCCGCCGATGCCCCTCAACGACGGACGTCGAGCGGCGCTGCCGGCGCTCGACGAACCGCCGTTACTATGGAATGTTCTTCACCTAGAAGGATTACAAAAATTTTAGGTAGCACTTTGAAATTTTGTGAAAAAATTTAAAAATTAACACATTTTGACCGTAGAAATTCGAATTTAGGAAACAAAAATGCAAAATTAAATGACAACTTCCATGCATAAAAGCAAGAAAAAAGTTTAATTACCACAAAATTAAAATCTGCATGTTTAGTTCAATTTAGATTAGTTTATTGCTTGACGTGGTAAAAATGCTTGAGCCTTGGCTCATTTCCAAGCGCGCCACAATGTGAAAGAGATTACATACAAAAAAGACACGAAAATAGCAATAAAAATGCGCCGGTTAAAAATGATTTGCATTTTAAATAAATTGTCATCAATAACGAACAAAAATGGTACAGCATCGATTTAAAACGCAAAAACAAACGTTCATTTTTCTTCAAAAACTTGGAAGCCAATTCCAGAGCTTCGTGCCAGCAAATTTCAAGGAATGTTGTGACTTCGACAGTTTGTACCTTGGAAAAAATAAGGAATAAATTAAGACGTGGAACATATTCAATCTTTCTAGTTTTCTGTTGAACCATTTGTCACATTGGATATATGGCAAAAGTGACGTTTACAGAGAAGGTAACATAATCTCTATCCCGTTAGTTCGCTCCTTGTCATGCCCTTACGACCCTCTGCCCAATTATTCCTATTCCGCTAAAATTACGCCAAATTCAGACGGACTTCTTTCTCGCGCCATATTAAAAAAATTCAGTAAAAATGATGAACACGTTCTTAAGGGAGCCCAATCATTGTCCTGCAGTAGAGTCAGAAAAAAATTTTAACAATCCTACATTTGAATGCCACGAAATATGGAACACGTGTCAGGCTGGTGTCCCGATTCCTCGATTGTTCCATTGCATTAGCGGTCCGGTTATCTCGACTGTCCTGTTACCTCGACTAATGTTTAAAACTCCCGCTAAAACGACCAATAAATTTCTCTGAAAAATAAAATCTTTTTTGCTCCGTCCGTTACCTCAACTGCGCTTACGTATAATATCAATTCGACTGTGATATTTGAATTTGAATTTTTTGTGGTAATATTATTATTCTGCAAAATACAACTTATGTGTGCAAAAGCAAACATTTAGTTTTTTTATCGTAATCGGTTTCGTTCTATTTTCGGCAACTTTCATCCTCTTTTTGGTCAACGTTAATGCTTCAAAATAGTCACGGCAGAAGGATGCTTGTGAGCAACTTCAGGATTGCTAATTTTTCGACTATTATTGACCTTTGTTTTTCAATTTTCGTCTCCGAGTTTCTCACAATTTCTACACTGGATAGCAATCAATATTTGAGCCATCACAGATTTATTTTCCTAGAAAGGTAGAAATGATTTGACTGAGCCGTACTTTCGCATTTCAATAAATCATTTCTTCTCTATTTTGCGTAAATAAACGATGCTGATATTAGTGAATTACTAATATCAGCCTGCTTAACTTATAGCTTAATTAATTTGCATGTCACTGCAGAACACATCAAGGAAATAAAGAATATTTTAACAAATTTTTTATGGAATGGAAAGAAACCAAAACTTGCTTGGAAAGTGCTAGTCAAAGAAAACGAAAATGGAGGAATCAAAGCACCTGACCCAGAAACAGTAGTCTCACAATTAAAAGCAAACTGGATCCCACGATTCATCAATAACCAAGGAAAATGGTGCCAAATAGGACTGAAAAAACTAGATCATATTGGAGGTTTAGAGAGTTTACTTAATGCAAATTTTTCAGTCAAAAAACTTTAAGTACAAATTAATCCTTTCTATACTCAAATATTAGAGACACTAAAGCATATACCAAACAATAATAATTTGGAAGTGGAAACCCCTCTTCAGGTTTTAACTCAAGTGATAAAAAATAACCAATACATAACAAAAGAAAATAAATCTTTCTTCCTAAAATCAATCCATAAAACAAGGTTCAACCATATATATCATTGGTACAGCAGAACTCTTGTGTTAAAATCACATAAACAATTGATCGATGAGGGATGTAAAATCAACTGGTTTGACTATGCAACTGTAATATATTCAATCCCAAAAAAATGGAGGGAAGAAATGAAATTACTAAAAAATCAGAAAGATACCATACTTTTTGCTCCAAAAATTTTTGACATAAAGCAATGCTCAAAAGTTATGCAACAAAGATTAAAAATGAATTCTATAGCATCAAAAGGTGAAATTTTCTGGAAAACTAAATTAGAGAACAATGATGGAAAGAATATGGAATGTTTGATTAAAAAGTCATGGATGATCCATAACAACTTGGAAATTGGGAACAAATTTAAGCAAATGCATTTCAAAATCATACATAACATTCTAATAACACCATTCCTATTATGCAAATATAAAATTCTAAATAATCCCGAATGTAAAATGTGTCACACAAAAGAAAGCAATGATGTAACCCATATACTTTATGACTGCTCAGGTACAAAAGATTTTTGGGTTGATTTTAAGAACTTACTGAACAAATACCTGCAGCTTGATATTCAGCTGACATTAGAATCAATCATCATTGGATACATAGATATACCAGAAAAATTGAAAATGGAAACCGTAACTATTCTCATCACCTTAGCAAGGTTTCATGTATATAAGACAAAAATCAATGACCAACACCCAACATTACCCGGATTTATTCAATTTCTAAAAACTCAACTCATAATAATTAAAGCATCAAACCCAAATACCTTAGTTTATGAATCTATGAAAAATATATGTCAACAGTAAAACCTCCACCTGCATATCACAAGAATGTTAAAGTGAAATAGATCCAACTGGCTTCCCGCCGCCTCTATAAAACACATAATAACTAGTTTACGCCTCCTCCGTTGTTACCGTATTATGTAATAAAATAAATTCGAAAAAAAAAATAAACGATGCTTTACCATAATCTTCCATTTGGGAAAAAATTCAAGTACAACCTTCTAGCCAGTTTACAAGAACTACGAATAATCAGATGTAATTGCTTACCAAATATTGATGATATAATTATTTGAGGGACGACCATGAGAAAATGGTACATTTTGTAAATTTCACCTTGTAATTTTTTTGTGATGTCACAACATAGTCGATGTAACGGGAATGTTTTATTTTTTTACAACCTTGGTTGAAGTAACGGGTTGGGCGATGTAAAGAGACACAATCAAAAAAGGAGAAGCGACCGCATTCGCCGTTGCAGGTGTTCCTGATTATATGATTCAACTAGATGGTCGATGAAAAACTGAATTCTGTAAAAATAAGAATGTAAAGAAAAAGACACAAATAAATAGTTTGGAAAAAATTTTTTTAGAATCATGGAATTAATTTTTTGTGAATTTTCTGGGAAGGCCTGGCATTTTTTAAGCCGCGACCATCCTACACTATAGCACGACTGAACTTAGTTTCCAGATTTTTTACGACTGAAGATTGACTACTTTGACAATTAACAATGATTCTTGAACCAGATTGCCTTGTAAATACTCTCATTTCGGTTTGTTGTAAATGATTTTTTACATCTCGATGTAACTACCCTTAAGACACAACATCCGATAAGGTCGACCATCACATTGGGAAGTCAAACATAAAGTGATCCTAAAAACTTGCTTTTCGAGGTAATTTCGTGTGCTGATGACAGCTGTGATATGCATTAAAGCTGAAAACGAAAATTCATTGAGCTACAGTATGACAAAATTGCAATTTTTATGATATTTTGTCAAAAAAATCTTTTGACAACTCTGTGCTGAGCGGACATCAATTGAGCTAGCCGTCCTAAGATTTGGCTTCTGGTAGTATTTTGATCGTTCTTTCATCTGATATACAATTAACATTTTAAGCCGTATGATTCATGTTTTATACGCGTTACTTTCCTTGATTTCTGGCAGAACTAAACTTGCGGATTTCTTTGGTCTACAGCTCAAGTTGTGGCGAACCAGTCCTGAAACTTCTCTTATCTATGGCTCTTATTAGTGTCTTGATCCCCCATTAGCGCCGTCAGGAAATTTTAGCACGACAAAAATCCACAGACATTACTGTGATAGTTGAGGCGCCCTGTGTGCAGTATTCATTTATGACAGCTTTTTTGACATACATATTGGAGAAAATAGGTGAATTCAGTTTCTTGTAGTATTTTTATTGCTTCCTGGTAACGCCTAAATTAATGTTTAAACTCGGAAAATTAAAGTTTTATATGCTTTCAAAGCAAACTTTTTTCATTTTGCAGCATAACAAAAATTACGCTCATTTTTGAACTGGTACTGATATGGCGGGCGAGTTCTCAATATTGTCGAATATGCGGTCAGTTCAAAGAACGGTACCCTCCATAAATATGATCCAGAATCTTCAGAAAGACAAAAAGCCACAGACATTGATATGCATGACTATGTTAGATGCTCATTGTTTAATGAGCTTGCTTGACTTCTGTATGTGCCAATATAACTGTCGAATAAGAAGCTACTCAGCAACTATAGAGCCAAGAAACACATTCGCAAGGCTTGATTTAACATTTAAAAAATATATTCTTTTGCGAGTGTATTATTACTGTCATGAGGATTGAAATGTCTCATTTTTCCGAATAATGTAAAATGTGTTTTTGCTTTCATTATGAACAAAATTTTAGTTTATATTCTTTTTGTTTGTTTTCGACCAGGATACTGCATCTTTCTTCATTCATCAAATATGTAAGTCATGCTTTATTTGTTCCTGTCATGCCTTCACTTTTCCCCATTGTTAGTCGTCATTCCGAGAAACATCAAAATTCTAAACAATACATAACAATTACTCAATATGGGCCTTGTGCAAACAAGGCCCTATCTCTTTATCTTATCAAAAACTCATGCAAATGCCCATTATGCAAAAAAACGAGCTATGCCTGCTCACATTTGACTAATAGTTACAATAAATCGCACAATATGGCACTTGTGCACTGAAGGGGCGGTCCAAAAGACAGACCCAATCTGATTGGTTCCATGACTTTGTAAAGATGGATAGTCAACACAAGGATCGAGGAGATTCTCATTCTTACTCTGATTTCCAATTTGCATTTGGCTGCTTCGTACGAGCAGTGTTTTTAGAACTATTTTTAAAACGTAGGGACGATCTCTACAACAAATTGTAACTTTGCCTTTTTGAAGCGCCAGGGAAAATGCCCCACGGCCAACGACGATCGGATCCTCTCCTATCAACTCTTGGGCCTTGCATAGTCTTAAAATATTCACATTAATCAGCATTACATTTTTCTCATCTAAATCGGAACGACGATTTTTACCGTGCTTACTAAATAAATTTGTTGTAAATTATTGTTAATTATTACTTTTTAAATTATTAAAATATACAAAACCGGCCACTTTCAATTATAACGTCACATTACCATTGACCATTATTCAGTTATTTAATGAAAAGAGTACCATTCACTCCAAAAGACACCTAAAGAGCTGAGCGAGTTATGGTGTTTCGACGGATATAGAACATAACATAATCAACTTCAATAATCTTTACTCAAGAAAGGAGCTTTAAATCTGCTAGCAAACATGGAAGTACATGTAAAAGTTATGATTCATGCAAAAGACACCAAAAAGCATATATTTTGGAGATAGATTCTTTCTGTGAATTTCAAATAAAATTATAGGATTTGGTGGATCCCTCAGTTTGTCCGTCAACAATTATATAGATTAAGTGGCTGTTCAAAAAATACGTAGACTGATCATAAAGCTTACAAATGACAAAGCAATATTCAAAATTGAATGAAAAAGCAGAAATATAAAGTTTTTAAGCCTATTCAAAATAAATGCTACCACCTATACATCACATCCGATTTCTGTATGGTCATCATACAATGCTGACCTTTTCATTCAATTTGTCATTTCTTTTTCCTTATTACACTCTGTTTCTTCACTTGGTACACTTTAGTGTGCGCCAAGTGCTTGGTTCACTATGCCACTTGCATTCTATTGGGTCGTCAAAAATTCTTCTTTTTTGAAACGAGTTTTATTCCTCGTTTCTACAGCAACAAGATCAGCATTTAGCTTGCTTTTTCAGGTCATTCCTTAATTTTGTTATCCAAAACAATCTTTGCTTGTTGTTCAACATGTGAAAGTGCTTTAATGCTTTCAACGCCCATCCAACTTACAAGCTTTGACTGTGTGATCTTTCACTAGCGTAAGAATAATATTTTTGTCCTACAGAAAAATGTAAAATCAAGCTTTGTGGATATGTTTTTTGGCTCTTTCATTGCTCAGTTGCTTTTTATACGGCAGTTCGGCGAACAAGCATATGCATCTATATAGCATTTGTTCCACTCATGTCTATGGCTATTTGTCTTTTTAGGATTTTAGATCATATTTATTGAGTGCAGAGCCCTCAAATTGACTGCATAATATGCATTATATTATATGACAAGGTAGAGTACTCAGCTATTCACCGTAATTAGGGCACCTTAATTAAATCAACAAGTGTTTTATGGTGCCAATTTAAATAAAAACGTGAAGTGTACCGCTTTAAGTATCTATTTATATATCACCAGAAGGAGCAACAAAGATACTATAAGAAATTTAATTCACTTATATCCACTAATATTTATGTAAAGCTGTCATAGATGAACATTGCAAATGTACACCATCACATCAATGTCCGTGGTATATTGTCTTGCTAAACGTTTAAGACACGATTTCTGAGAGATTCTACCTTTTTTGCATTGACCTATGATAACTTAAAAATTAATCATATCTCAAAATGAGATATTTTGAGTAGTTTTGTGCACTGAGTTCCATTTTATCATTGATTTTGCTTGAAAACGAATATTCATGCCGCTACAGTATGTCAAAGTTTGAAGATTGATCTTTTTTAGGCATTTTTCAGTAGTCTTGCTAGCCAAGCGATATTTCAGGATTGGATTGATCTTATTTGATGAATAAATATTCATTTCACAGAGGAGAAAACAAGCTTTCTTCTGGTATAATATTTACAATAAATAATTGCATATTACACTTTTTCATAGAGTTTAAAGCGTCGAAAATGAGCCGTCAAAATTGAAAAAATTTTGTTTATTGGCACTTCCGAGTACCTTCCCATCGGAAGCCGCAGAATTTTATTTTCTCATTTTATAGCTCAAGCATTTTTATTGTATTGGTTAAATTTTCATCAAAATTTTTGTACCGTTTTGGGAGCTGCACAGCTCTGAAGAAGGCATACTATAAAAATTTCTCCAAAATCATTGCATTTTCCTGGTGGCCCTTGTCTACAACTTGTGATACATTTATTATCTATACTATAGAATTATCAAGTGGCTAACAGACTATAGTTTGATGTACTAATTGTTCCACAAAGAAACATTTTACACTGTCCAAGAGAGTTTAAACAGTCGAAAATGAGAAGCAAAAATAAAGAAAACCCCCATTTAGAGGCACTCCCGAGCACCTTCACCTGCGATGCAGCAGAATTTCATCTTTTTATGGTTTCGTTCACAAATTCCTATAGTATATGTGAAAGCAGCATCGCGATTCGAATAGCTCTTGAGGAGAAACACATATCCAAAGAGAGCAAAATCCTGAGAATTGCTCAAATTTTTTTGGCATTTTTGTGTTTTCAAGGAGTTGGTTCATTATCTCAATACTGGAAGTAGAATATATATTAAGAAGGTCACAACTTTTTGGACACGTTGTAGCAAAACAGTAATTTATGATTTTAACTGCAGTCTCATCTACTTGATAAATTTTGTTCAATTCTGTTCGATCACTGATCTAAAAGGATGATACGATCCCCCTGTTTAATCAAACCTCACAAAGTCTATCGCATTCACCCGAAAAAGAAAAATCATAAAGATTGCTGTGTTAATAGCAGTTTGATTTCTGAATTTGCAACTCATTTAACGTTTGTCATATAGATTCAGGGAAATGATCCCTCTTTAAGGTGCAACATATGAAAAGAATCTCATGAGCAAATGACGAATCTGAATCAGCAACGATGATTTTTCTCTACTCATACAGCAAACCATCGGAAAATCTTCGTTAGAGGACTTATTTGAAAAGAAATGTGCACTTAGTTTGTGTTTTTTATCTGCAAATATTTGAAGATGGAAATATTGTAAATACCAATAGCATTGCACAGCTAAAATAAGCAGCAAATTGTTCACTGGAAACTAAAACATTTTCTCATTATGGTTGGTAATTTCTTTATAGTGAAATTGCTATATGTGCAACAATCGACACAAACGACTTTGATGTAACAAATTTTTGTTTTCTTTACCTTTAGAGTATTATTCACTGTATTTGCTGACACAATCAATTGACATCTATCATAATATAAAGTAATAAATAGTCAGTCAAGTTGATGTGCCATGAAAGATGGGATCGTGATCTCGCTACAGTTTCCTGTTACCTGGTCGACTAACACACACCATTCATTTAGAAATGATTCAAGCAGTGGTCGCAGTTTGGACAAACACAGCCCTATTAGAGATCAAATCAATTTCGAAAATTTTGAAATGATTGGAATAGAAAAAGTATCATGAATGAAAATATTACTGAAAAGACTTAACGAGTCTTCCATAATTTCGTATAAAATTTTAGCTCCAACCCTCCCCCCCCGGTTCAAAAAAGTGCAGTTGACACTTTGCCGGATACTTTTTATATATTTTTTCTATTGATCTTTTTCCATCAGACAAATATGGCGGATGTATTCGGCCCAATTCTGATCTGAAATTTACTGCAATATGAACTGTAGGAGACCACTTCTCAACTTCAACGACTTTCAATTGATTGTTATTGGCACGTTGGCGCCATAAAAATATTTACATAGGGGGCTGCCATCATTTGAGAAAAATTAATAATGATCCTACAATAGGGTGCACTGTACCAAAGATGTAGGGTACCCTGAAACGAGCAATATAGGTATAATAACCCGAGCCTTAAAATCAATAGAGTTTCTGAAAATTTGAAAAAAAGATATAAAAATAGGCAACAACATCCCCCTTCGAATCTCGCAAACTGCTAGGCCCAAAATCTAGATATTTTATAGGTGTGCATGGGGCCGAATTCCATCAATAAATTTCCAATGATATGACGATGTGTCGTATGCCCAAACCCACAAAAAACAACGCTCGGTGAGGGGCTCGAACCCTCGACCTCCTGTGCATTCAAGGCAGACGCTCAGCCAACTGCTCTAACTAAGCCACATAGATCGCTCGGAAATTGTGGTTGTACTGGTGGTGGTGATTGAGGTGCATACCGCGTAATGAACAGCCGGGCGCACTACTACAACAGATGGCATTGCATCAAACCTTTGCCTTAGGATTTTACAAATCAAGCTATTGCCGCTCGATCGGCATCAAAATACTACCAGAATCCAAAATTCACATGTCCGACCAAGACCGGCGTAATGCTGAACAATTTTTTAAAAACAAAATAGGATAAAAATTGCAACTTTGTCATATACAGTAACCCCATAAATTTTTGTTTTCAGCCCTAATGCATATTGAGAATGTCGTCAGCGCATAAAGTTACCCCACAAAACAAGTTTTGAGGATCAATTTATTTTTTACTTCCCAGACAATCGACCTATAGTCTGTTTTTCTTGAAATGCTTCTAAATAATAAAAGTGGAAAGCAAGTAGTATTTCAGATTTTCACGATTTTCTAATGAACAATATATCATATAGGTCTGAAAATTTCTGAGCTTAGTGAGCTCAGCTTTAACAATTTTTTGAGCAAAAAATTTTACGGTAGAAGCTCTATGTAAACGATTTTGACGACAGTACTGATTTGTGTCACTTTTCTATTTGGAAGCATCGTATAAAAAACAGACTATAAGGTGGAATCCATCAGACATTGTGTCTAAATACCTAGTTCAAATGAATCTTTGATACGATTGCTTACAAAAAAGTGTTTTGTTTTCGGTTGCAAAGCATTAGAATATCAGTAGACTATCAGGTTTTTCTGCGGGATAGTAACTCGCCATTTCATCTAGTAACAAACAGTTATTGAAGTTTGCATTAATTAACTCCATTAGTACATCATTTACTGTATTCCACGGATCCTGAAAAAATCGAAGCGATAATCCAGTGTTTTTTTTTTGTGCCAAAACATGGTTTTTGGCACAAAAAAATTTGGAATGGCATTTTTGCTGGTCAAATATTAAATTTTTGCTGGTCAAATATTAAATTTCCTTGATTTTTAGACGTCTTAGGGGCTGAAAATGTGGAAAATTTTCGGCGCTTCGCGCCGAGTCATCGAATTTGTATATTTGACCCGAACGCGAACGGTTCCTCTTCGAACAGTGTATTAGTATCGTTGCAGCAAACTCTGTAGGCTGTCAATGTCAACGACTGATGGATGAAAAGAAATTCTGAATATTCTCTGTCCATTCAGTCAAATTTGGATTTAAAACTGAAATTCTCACTTTTCGTGTTTGATTGATTCAAATAAGAATAATAGAAAAATCGATATCGTTGGTAATGGTACAATGTTTGAAAGTTTACACAATTTTCGACTTTATTTTCTCTAATAGTCTTAACATTGTTGTTAAATATATCTTACCTAAAGATATTCATATTCGTAGTCAAAAATTGAATCAGTTTGAATTTCCTGAACAATTCTAGAGTTATTTAAATTTTCTCAGCATCCATTCCTTTTTGAGTCGTCGTGAACTATTTTCCCGCACAGTTTTTTCTTATCTAACTGACATGGTTAGCTGAAAAATAGGTAGGGCACGATTTTTACAAAAAAGTAATGTGTAAAATGTTAACTTTCCATCAAAATTTTTGGCCTAAAACTTTTCCGCAGTTTTCAGTATGTTTCTAGTAGAAAAAAATTTTTTGTGCCATTGGCACAAATTTTTTTGGCCTCTTGTGCCAATTGGCACAAATGTCCGTGCACAAAAAAAACGCTGATTCAAGCACTAAGCATTAGGGAATGAGACGTACCATACCTGTACTTGGGGGGGGGGTATGTTTTTTGGCCTTTTTTGGGAAAAATTTCGACTTTTTCCTACCCCCCCCCAAAAAAATTTCGGATTTACCCCCCCCCCCCCCCAGCTGGTCGGAGGTCTTACAGGTATGAGACGTACCCCTCTTTTGATTGGCCGGAATTACCGCCCCCTTGCTGATTGGTCGAAATTTTTGAGATGTCAAAAAAACGTTTTAAATGGTTTTAACTAACAACTTCATTTGGAAGAGCCTCAACAGCACTGCGCCCTTCGGGCGCAGCTGCTGTACCCTAAGCCTAAGCCTAAGGAAAATTCTAAAGGAAAAATTGATGAAAAATACATATTAGGCGGAAAACCGTCTGGTGGGGGGCGGTAATTCCGGCCAATCAAAAGAGGGGTACGTCTCATTCCCTAATGCTTAGTCATTCAAGCAGTGTTGCCCAGCTGCGTTTTTTTGCACACAGCAACCAACCGAATTTCGGGCACCGTTTTTTTCCTCAAATGAGATCTTTTGAGGAAAAAATTTTTGGGTACGGTTCTCAATGTCGAAAAATTTTTGGGGAATTCAAAGCAGAAAAGATGCCTTTTGGTGAACTTTAAAAGTTCAAAATCTCAAAATTTTCCGGCGCTTCGCGCCGGTCATTTGTTACTAATCATTATTTTCCATCAGACGCGGTCGTTAGTGTATTTACTTCCACATGTTCAATAGTTTCTATCAACTGAGCTAGCTCGTTTCATTTTCTAATTGTTAACAGTCAGTATTTCGCCGAAAATTGAGATTTTTCATCAATTTTCTCAGTTCTTTCTCTCGATGCTTGGAATTTTTGAAACGTTTGCATTTGCAACATGGACTTTGGCGTTTATTGACGATGGAAATTGAAGGCATCATTCTAGACTGTGATTTTAGAACTTCTTTTCACGAATATCTGTTGGAGAGATTAATTTTCCAGCGTTTGATCTCTTTTACTAAATTTCTGTTTGTACAGTAACCATAAGTTTTAGGAGCATAAAATTCGGCTCTTGTAACAAAGACAAACAGGGTATTCTAATGAAGCAATCCACATTATAAAACCTTCATCCGTTCGAAAGTTATGGAAGTCAGCACCGGTCGCCTTTGTTTTGGCTCACCCTGTATTCTCACTGTTATTTTTCCCCAAAGCGTGCTTCTGAGGAAAAAATTTCAAAAAAGGAAACTTTGGACTGTTTTCCCATTTGGGGAAAAAATTCGAGGGTTCGACATAGAAAAGATGCATTTTAGCGAATTTTGAAGGTCCAAACGTCAAAATTTTTCAGTGCTTTTCTCGCGCCAGTTATGACTAAAGTAAAATAATAATAATTGTCTATTCACTATGTATGGCGGGCTTTTAGCATGTCTACCTTTCCTTATCAAGTAATCTTTAATAGTTTTCCCAGCCTAAACATACTATATCAATATCTCATGTCTTAACTGGTAATCTTAAATATTTTGTGTTGATATCTGATAAAAATTCGTATTTTTCCTTATCTTCCAACCTTTCCAACTTCTTGATGATAGTTCCCTTTTTGACGTAAATTTGAATCCAGATATCTCGTAATTTTCAGTATTTGTACTCTTCTTGACCCATAGTTTTCAATCTTCATGAAAGTATATGAACACAATCTTGAAATCTTCAAAATTATAAAAGCACGATTTTTGAACCGAAAATTCGAATCCAATTCTTGAAATAAATGTTTGAAAAATTGGTTTTTCCAACGTTCTACAGTGCCAAAATCTAAATAATTTTCCGGCGCAAAGATAAATCTGCATCTACGACTTCCTGCTTAAAATCACAAAGAGGCTTTTTGACTTTTGGATTTTGCTCTCTGAACAAAGATGTTCTCCAAAAATTTGCGAGTTACTCTTGTGTTTCACGTTTTCAAACCTGCTAATTGCACTTGACGTTCAAAATTCTCAGTCGCTGTAGGGACTTCTTGGCTCCTTATTCCATTTACGATCACCTGATCTCAAGATATTCTCAGAAAAGTGAGATGTGAAACACATACATGTAAAAGGGGGGAAGTGCTATGGGAACCCCCCTCAGAAATCGTCGACCATATGGCTAGCCATTGGGCGACCGCTCCCCCCTCCAAGATTTTCCAATCCAATGGCTAGCCGTATGGTAGCCGTAGGAACCCCTATACTTTTGGTAGGAAAAACACTGAAAAAGGTCAATTTTTGAACAAAAAATGGTCAAAAACGTCAATTTTTTCAGCGCTTCGCGCCATGATTAGATTTTTGCGGTCTTTTTCGGAAAAAAATTACTATTTTTTCAACTATTTTTCGAATTTTTTTCCTTCAGAGACCCCTCCCCCAGGATTTTGGGAATTACTGACCCCCGGTCCAAAAAATTGACTCGGCCCCCCCCAGACCTCGGGGCCCCGTTACATGTATGGTGAAACAGGGTGTCCCAACGCATATTCAAAAGTTGTGGCTGATGTATTGCATCAGCAGAGTTCTGTTTTGGCCACGTCATTTTTTATATGAAACTCATCTAATGACTTCTTACTGCTACGATAACATCAGGTCGTGGGAACGTTACCTAACTTGCATACTCATAATTTTTACAGATTCATATCTTCATTGTAAATTATGTAATCACAACTCAACCTATATATTTTCAATCCTTCCAAAAATATTTTTTCTGAAAACGTCATTACCTCTGGAATAAAATTACAGAAAAAAACTTCATTCCAAAATATATAAAAAATATGAATGAATGAATGAAGAAGATTTATTACCTGTCAGGCGAAATATAACACAAGAAAAGAAAAAAGGTTAAAACGCGAGAACAAACGATTAAAATGAAATAAGAAAACGAAGAAAAAATTAGAAAACTCAAT
Organism: Romanomermis culicivorax; assembly: GCA_963922205.1. Taxonomy (NCBI): domain Eukaryota; kingdom Metazoa; phylum Nematoda; class Enoplea; order Mermithida; family Mermithidae; genus Romanomermis; species Romanomermis culicivorax. Next base: position 228,649 of record CAWUHX010000167.1, on the reverse strand, counting down.
CAACGGCTACTTCAAAACGATAGATACAATATCACAGCAAAAATATGCGCTACAGTAAACAAGTTAATGATGGTAATAGGAAGCACAGGTTACATATTTGTAAAAGGCTAACGCGCTCCCCTGAGATAATCAGAAAAATCAATCTTAGAGATTTTCGTTTTGAATGTGTGTAAATTGGAAGAACTAAGAACTTCAGCTGAAAGTTCATTCCATATATTAATGTACCTGTTGGAAAAATTATATAATCTAATATTTGTTTTAGCTTTACCTGTTTTGAGTTTGTAGTCATTTTTACGATGGGTGAACTCGAAATTATTGCTAATAGAGAAGTCCGATTTTTGCAGACAGGATTGGCCTTTAATAATTTGAAACATCATGCATAAGGCGGCACGTAGTTGGCGTATTTCTAAGCTATCAAGGCATAGCTTAGTTAAACGCTCATCATATGAAAGGATAGACCCAAAACCACATATTCTCTTTGTGAATCTTCTCTGAACTTTTTCAATGAGATTTATGTCAGAGGCATAGTAAGGGTTCTAAATAGTTGAACAATATTCTAGCAGGGGTCTAACATAAACAGTAAACGCGCGTACAAGGTTGAAGTATCATGGGAAGTAAAGGTTCTAATTATCAAAGAACTTAAGCTAAAGGCTTTCTTGGTAATTGATGCTATGTGATCTCTAAAACTCAAGTTTTGGGATATAAGTACGCCCAAGTCTCTAACGTATGGGTTTTCACCTGGAATTACAGACAATCCTAAATTGTAGGGGACCTTTGGATTTGCATGGCCCATATAGAGAATAGAACTTTTTTCAGCCGAAATTTCGAGTTGCCATGTTTTAGACCAATTGAAAATCTAATCAAGATCATCTTGAAGAGTTTTACATTGCGTGGAGCTGTTAAAAATTTTCACATCATCTGCGAAAAGATAGACATGGGATTTTAAAGTATCAGGGAGGACGTTTATAAACAAGAGGAAAAGAGTTGGACCAAGAACACTCCCCTGGGGAACACCACTGCTCATGTCTGATGTTAGGAAAAATTTGTTGTTAATGCAGACTTTTTGAGTGCGATTTGAAAGGAAGGCGATGATCCAATTCGCAAGAAAACCACAGATACCATAGTTTTTCAACTTTAGAGCAAGCTTACTATGGGAGACAGAGTCAAAAGCTTTCTTAAAATCAATGTAAATCAAATCAATGGAAGATCCTGAATCAATAAGTTTGGTCCATGAATGTTTGCATTTGAGCAACTGTGTTTGACATGACTTTTTTTGGCAAAAACCCAAACTGAAAGGGAGATAATAGAGAGCTTCTCTTAAGGTAATCTAAAATAGAAGAGTTGATAATGCTTTCCCTGACTTTACAAGCAATACAACAAAGAGAAATTGGTTGGTAATTGGAAATCGATGAGGAATCACCTTTTTTGTATACTGGGATTACATTTGCTGTTTTCCATATAGATGGTAATGCCCCAGATCTAAAAGAAACCTCAAATATGAGAAAGTGGGTCGGCCAAACAAGTGGATAGTTTTTTCATAAAATAGCCACATAACCCATCAGGACCCAAGGCAAGGGACGGATTCAGTTTACGAAGAGCAGCACGACCTAGCTCAACAGAAAATGATGAATTGGAGATTTCAGACATAGTTCTTTTGGGGAAAAGAGGCACAGAACTATTATCATTAGTAAAGACTGATGTGAAATAATTATTGAAAAGTTTGGCCTTTTGATCTTCATCAGAAATAATTTCATTACCTATACAAATTGGGGGAATAGCTCTATTTGATTTGATTTTGAAATTTACAAAATTATAGAAACTTCTGAGATCTGATTTGTCAATAAGTTTCTTTTCAATGTCGATTTGATGTGATTTGATTTGATTTTTCAAAAATTTGCAATGACTGTTGAAAAGAAACTTGTCACGGGCTGATTTAGTTTTCCTATAGTTCTCCAAAGTTTTAATTTTTTAGCGATTAGCTTCTGGAGGTATTTGGGATATTTTTTTGCCTTACTTAGTTTAGATGTGGGTATGTGTTGTGTTATAATGGGCTTCAAAATGTCAATAAAACTACAGTACATGTCATCTGCATTTCTACATGTGGAGAAAAGGTCAGGCCAAGAGATCTGGAATAAGAGCTCAGAAATAGTATCATAGTTTGCCCTGCGAAAGTTCAAGGGGAGGGATTTTGGATTCAGGGGCGTTGTCTTGAGAATTATTTTGAACTATACACTTGAGTGGTCACTAGTAGAAAAAGGAGGGACAACATGAATGTCAGAGACAGATCTATCACCAAAAATTAGATCAAGGATATTGTTATCATGGGTGGGTTGCAAAACCAGTTGCTGAAGACTTGTACTAGAAAGACACTCAAATAAAGATGTGTAGGTGGCTTCGATCGAGTCAAGTTTGGGTAAATTGAAATCTCCAGTTATGAGGATAGGATAATTAACATTTGACAACCATTCTATAAAAGAACAGAGCTTGTTGCAGTAATCTAGGTTATACTCAGGTGGCCTGTAAACAAGGACAAGGCGATAAAGGAGACCAGGGAGGGCAAGATCAACTGTTAGTGTTTCAGGAGTATCAATAGAAGGTGGGACTTTAGAGATGACAGCAGGTATTGATTTTTTGATAAAAATTGCAACCCCTCCACCCCTTTTGTTGGGTCTATCCCTGCGGAAGACATTATACGACCTTAAACTACATAAAATACCATCATTTAACCATGTTTCAGTACAAAAGATTAGATCATATTGCTGTGTTTCAAGCATCATGTTGAGTTCTTCCAATTTAGACACTAAGCTTCTAGAATTAAATAAAATACATCGCAAAAAACTACTATCAAGGGGGACTTTTACCTAAAATAAATTAGCCCTGTTATTATGTGAACCTTGCTTACTTACACAATTATGACGAAAATCAATATATAAACCTGTTTCGCCTGCTTGTTTACGATTGTTTAATTCAGCAACTAATTCGTGTTGACGTTGGCGCTGTAAAATGGATAAGTCAGGATGCGAATGTAGAAAAATAAAAGGTTTTAAAGTAAGATCATTACGTGCTTGCGGTTTAACAACTTTATTGATTAATTTTATAAAAGAACTTTGCATTTTAGATGAAGAACAGCATATTTTGAGAAAACGAGGATGGTTAGGGATTTTAGGCCCATCTCGAAACACTTTAACTATGTCATTTTCAGTAAATTGATTTTCATTATCATTTTCAATCAACTGGGGTCTGAAATCGGTTACTATTTGTCGGACTTTTTCAAGGTCATCTCGATTGTCCTCAGCTAATCCAAATAACACAGCATTCGAATTTTTTGATTCACGCTCGATAGCATCCCGAACTAGCATTTCTATATTCAGGTTGTCCAAATTTTGAGTAATCGTAGGATGATGTATTTTTGAGGGTTGATTTGGCCCAATTTTTGATTTGATAATTGAAACCCGGTGTAGTAAATCGACAATTTGTTGAGTCATGTTTCTAACACTAGGAGCACATTTAGGACAAATAAACAGGAAAATTGCGCCAGATTGAGATTTAGGTTGACTGTTAAAAAAAGAAATTAGTGTTTTTGGTAGGTTTAAACATTCAGAATGAGCCCATAAGTTGCACATATCGCATTGTAAAGCAGTAACATGATCGTCAGTAACTAATTGATCGCAAATAACGCAGGTGCAGTCGTCGGAAGGTGAATTATTCAGAGATGGCGAATTTTTCGAGAGAGACGGAGTAATTACATTTGATGATGGCGAATTGTTGTTGTCATTTACTTTGGTTTTGACATTGTTTATTTGAGCTTTTGAATTCCGTTTCGAAGTAACAGACGATTGAGACATTTCGGCAATGAGTTAATGCAGTAACCTTCTAATGAAATCGGGTAATCACATCCAATATTCGAATATTTGATAAGATAAAAGCAGCGGTACCTTAATATTTTAGGGTAAAAACTAAAATGTATATGTAGTAGGATAAACTCCTCGTCAAGAGGCATGATAAAATAATATCTGATAAGTGTCATAATTCACAATTCATGTAAAAAATATGATTGAACTACATAGGGCCTTAACGGTTGATTTCTAATGTAAATTAATGGCATTATGCTCTTGGACCCTTTGTTTAGAAATTATTCTGACACTATTTTTGGCGCAATTGGACTTCAAACTCGAAAACTTTGATTTTTTTCTCAATTTTGATGAAATATCGGCTCCAAAAATATCAGAATGTTTGAGTAAGCTCCAAAATATTTAAATACCGTATTCACTGCGAAAAATTCAGATGATAATGACGTAATTGGCGCTTTGTTTTTCGAGTTTTCACTCGTGAATAGCACGAAAATATAGCTTCAAAGAGATCAGAAACTTTCGACATCAAGTAATAATGGCATCAGATCAATGTGTTTATACTGCACCTCGTCAGATGTACTTTTTCCTGACTGCGTTTGGACAATAAGTAACGAGAAAATAAGATGATTCCTTATGTGGTGCGAAGCGCTGGAAAATTTTAGCATTTTAAGCTTCTGAATACTTGAAAATGAGTCTCCATAAAGGAACTGACTCGGAAAATTACATGGGTTACGTTATATGACATGCAATCCACACATTTTGTTTGGAATACCTCAAAGCCTCAAACATCAAAGCCTCAAACAAACCTTAACATTTCCCAGCTGTCAATGAAACCCATTCAACGGTTTTTAATATTTTTTGCCTTCCCCGTACTACAATACTGATTATTATGTTCCTCACACTAGAGATGAAACGTACGTTTGCACTTAATTAGTATCAGTTATGTTTAAACTGCACTTGGAACTATCCGGATTCAGTTAATTGAATATGTACCCGTTTCATCTCTGCCTCACGCTCAATAACATCAGCGTTCATCATGTAATTGGGGAGAGGAAAGCGCCATCGGACGCCCCCCCCCCAGAAATCGTCGGCTATTTAACAAGCCATTGGGTAATCCCTTCACAGGATTTGCCAATCATATGGCTGGCTAGCTATATGGTAGTCATCTCATAGAGACCACTATACTTTCGGTCGGAAAAATACTGAATAATGTATAATCATTTTTGAAAAATGATTATTTTTCAATATTTTTCCGTATTTTGTCTAGAAATGTTCATTTTCTAGGCGCTCCGCGACATAAATACATTTTTTAGTTTTTCAACACTAAGATTACTAGTTTTTTGAATTATTTTTCGGACTTTTTTGGTAAAAAAGATCGATTTTGTTTCTTTCAGGACCTCCCCCCCCTAAAATTTTAGGCAATCAACGAGTGACCCTCCGCACCGAAAATGTCTCTTAATCCCCCACCTCGGGGCATACCTGTAAGACCTCCGACCAGTTGGGGGGGGGGGTAGAAAAAGTCGAAATTTTTCCCAAAATAGGCCAAAAAACATACACTTTTTGCAAATTTTTTTAATGTTTTCCAAACTGGGGGGGGGGGGTTGGATGAATTTGGGTACATGGTTGGTCAAGTTGGGGGGGGGTCCTCCCAAGTACAGGTATGCCTCGGGGTTCCCTTACGTGTATGTCAACGTTAGATAGATGACACGATGGACGATTTTTTGTTATTTTCTTTTTCTTTTATTAGATCGTCTTTGGCTAAAATGACGAATCTGGATAGCTCCGATTTATTATTTTCTCAGTGTTCGTCTACGATAAATTCTAATTGTTGTATTTGTATCGATAAACTTAACAAGTGAGTATAATTAATTTTTTAGTAACTGTTTTATAAAATTCAGCGTTTATATATTTTTGAGGCTTCTCAGTTTTTTGATACATAATAGTCCACTGCGTTTATTTTGCCGTCAACTTTATTCATAAATTATAGTTACATGCTCTTTAAGGTGTATTTTTTGTTGCGTTGGTAATGTTGTTCGAATCTACAATATTGCGAGCGGCGATTGCTTGAATGAATTGAATCACCCAGCCAAACTAATGGCGGTCTATCTAAACCCAACTAATTTTCTACAGGTTCGATTTATACTTATGAACTCACGGCTCTAGGGACGATGTTTCATTATGAATAAACTAACATCTGCCGTTTTTGACCCCGAAAATTGGACATGCCCTAGACGTCTTCAAATCTTCGAAAAGTGCATTGTGCTTGTTCCTGGCTGAGAAACTTGACTCAGCGCCTATGTATCCTTACTATACGCCATTCATTTATCCCATGAAAGTTCAACACTGAAAAATTGGTAAAACTTATTACTGTAATGAAGACAACTTCTCATCTATGAGCTTTAACCACAAAAACTGAAAGTTTTATTCCATAACCTCGTTGATTGAGTCAAAATTTCTAGAGTAACACTCTGGTGTCTAACACAGTCTTACCGAATCGAAAGTGAACAAGCACGATGGCGTTTGTATGATTTTTAACATCTCGCGAAGGAATGTAGCGTTTTTCTACTGTACAGAGTTTTCTACTCCGTAGAAATTGCGTATCAAATTGAACCTACTTTTTTGCTTGTCGCTCTCTGCCATTTTGAAGTAAATGAGCTTTATACTTCTCATTTTTTCTGGACTGGACATACTGAAAAAAGTTCTCTCCGATCTTCTTTTTGTATATACAACAAATATTATTTAAATGGAAAATTGATATTCATATGTCTCCAAATCATCCACTCTCAGTTTTTCGAATTTATCATTAAAATTATTCTATTCCTCACGGAAAAAACGATTGAATAAAAAGTAAAAATAATGATTTATTTCCATTTATTTATCGCAGAGTGATCATTTGCAGAGAAAATTTTATTTTATGTATGGTCTGTAAGACAACCTTTTACCTGGCATAGATTTGTTTCTGTACATAATCAATACTTTCAGCTTCTAACATGTACTGTTACCGGTGAAATATTCTTATGGAATTATGAAGAGGGAACAAAACTGAAAGTAAGCTTACCCTGAATTATGTGCTGTCGTGTGTGCCTCTAAAATTCTTATCTGAATGGGCCTTTCCATACTCGCATTTATATTCTTGACATTTGTTGATTTTTTACCCACTTGGCTGTAATTTCCATTTTAGTGATGAGTTACATAAATTAATGCACTCCAACTTCCTGTTTTACTTACGCATAATTATCAAGAAATCTGCATTTTAAGACTTGGAACTTAAAGAGAACGACAGTGGCTTATTTTCCATTCAGGAAGAATAATTGCGTCGGACTGGTTGTATTAGCGAACGATAATAATGGTAACGGTTCGGTTTTCAATTTATTTTACTCCTCTCATGACACTTTTCTTATTCCTCAGGTTTTTCCGCATACCAGCTTTCACTCGACAATGAAGAAATTCGTCTTAGTCAAATAGCGGTTGATTTACCCAGAAACTCCAAAGAAATTTCGTGCGACCTACAGGTTTATCCGTTCGATGCTTTCCCATTATTGTTTAATTCAATTTTGTAATTTTAAGGGTAATTACCTTTGTTACGTGCGTAATATGAAATTATTCGTTAAAAGTTTGACGGACAAAAGAAAAGCATCGCAGTAAGTTATTCGATGGTATTGAGTCAAAGAAGTTTTGAAAACCAGATGAAGAAAATCGATTGTTTTGTTATAAAATAAAGAAATCCCGTAACAAATTTAGATGTTTGATTATATGATATCCGATTTTATTGTATAATTAGTAGATTCTGTTGATAAATACTGTTATTAGATTGGTCAATCATTTACTGATTTTTTAGCAATCTAATCGCAAAATTAGTTTGCATCACGTGTCATCCGAGCAAAGAATTTATAGCCACGGGCGATATCAATGGTTTGATCACTTTATGGTAATGGTCTGTATTATTTTCATTTTATAATTTTCAACTGCTCTTTTTTAGGCATAACTTTTTCGACGCTAGACCAGTGCAAAGACGTTTTCATTGGCATTCATCGTCAGTTGAAGATATCACTTTCCCGACTGAAGGTAAGATAAGAATGATTTGTCAGATTTTATGAATTTATGGAATGTAAACAAAAAATTTATGGAATGTAAACGTTTTCGCATGGTTACTAGGCATCGCTTCAACAATGCTGTTTGAGAAAATAAAATTCTTTTCTGTGTCTAATTAAAATACTTACAAGCAAATACTTTCCATTACTTATAAATTTATCAGAGTCGAAGTTGAAATTAAAGTATTCATTTTTGATTTCGAGAGCTTTTTTTCGCAGTATTTTAGCGGAGCTAGAATACGAACATTTTTTAAATTTTCCAGGCTCATCTATGTACAGCGGCGGAATCGAATGCGTAGCCGTCAAATGGTCTTTACAATCGAGTCAGAAGCAAGAAACGAAAGAATTTTTATCTCGCCTGGACGGGCCCATTGTCAAAATTGCTTCTTCGCCCGATAACAAAATTTTGGCGCTAGTTTTAGCCGACAATAGTAAAATTTATGACATGATGAATTCCGTGAATATTAATTTTTTTGCTGATTTAGGCATAAGAATAGCCTCGAGTCAAATGAAAATTCAATCAAGTATAAGACTTTTTGCCCACAGTTCGTGGTTCCGATCAGTTTTTCACGATTTAAAAACATTTCCCATTGGATTACACTACGATTCGAATGGTTTATTAGAAAAGCTTACGCAAAATTGTTTAGTGGTCAATGCAATGCCCGGACATTTGCAGTTTTACAACCCAAAAACAGATCGCGTTACATATACTGTAAGAACGCAGCTCGTTTTCGCTGATTTTTTTGGCATGCATATGAAGTTTGTCCATTTAGCACGATGTCGTTAATAGAAATTTGCCACCAAAAGAAGCGGGAACGTGCAGTGATGTAATAAGCTTAGATTTTCAGAATCGATGGATGGCAACCGTAGAATATAGGCGGAGACCTGGCTCGTACGCCACCACTGATTTCGCGCTCAAGTTTTGGTATTACGACGAAAAAACTGAGAAGTTAATTTCGTATTTGTTTGGCATTTCAAATTCCAAAAGATTTGAGCGGTGCGACAAATCGGCGGATAAAAATTTACATTTCTCCCGCCTACATGAAAATAGTTAGAAATGCTGTTTAAAAATGAAAAATTTTCACCTGCATTTTATGAATTTTCTTAAATTAGGAAAAGTAAAATAGATTTACGAATTAGAATAAATACAGCGGATTTTGTTTTTCAAGATTGGAATTAAATACTATAATTGAATATCCGCATCGTGATCGTATAACTAGCCTTAAATTCCGACCAGTCTTATGCAAGAAAGATGAAATGGACCCCACTGTAGCCACAACGTCCATCGACGGGTCCGTAAAAGTGTGGACGTTAGCCGAAGTCAAAGATATTCACAGTAAGAGTATGCGACAGATCTTATTTGACAAAATCGGAACTTTTTTCATTCCCCATATTTTTATTTATATGTACGTTCCAGGTACCAGAAAATTGACATGGCTATGCGACGGCTCGTTGTGCTACCGCAAGAAAGCGGCGCATTATTGTCAGTTTAGTAAGAATGGTAAAGTTTTGTGCGCAGCATACGGCGGCACAGCCACTTTCTGGAATTTCGACGACAGAAATTTATTGATTTCCTTGCTGGTTGCGGACGGTAGTGATTTTGTCAAGTAATTTTCATAATTTAGTCTACTTTCTGTAAATGTAGTTTTGGGAAACGGTGAAAAGAGTCACCTAAGCAAGTTCTCTCATGATCAAGCATTTTTGTTTGCGCTAAGCTCATTTTGATCTTTTTTATTTTTAGGCAAATTGAGTTCGGTCAAAGTAAAAAAGACACTAAATTCATTTGTTTCTTAACTAAATCCGGCAAATGCTCAATCTGGGATATTGAATGCCAAATTCGATTATGGGCCTTCGATGCGAGCATTTCTTTATTGGTGGCCGATAAAAATACCGGTGTTTTCGCCGCATTTTCGTCGGATATGGGTATACAAAGTGTTCCGACCTTTATCTAACAAATTTCTTGACCGCATTGTCCTTTTTCTATTCAGTTTAACGTTAAGTGTGAATATTTTTTAGTGTTGTACTTCAAACCATCCAACGAAAATCTAATCACTAGTTTGAGATACAACCTGCAGCAAGTTTTTGGAGCGTGTTTTGCTCCGAGCGAAATGGACTACGATGACCTACCTCCTTTATACGTCTTATGCCACGACCAAACTATTTGGAGAATTTGTACAAAAAACCAACAAGAAAAGCTCCGTTTCCATCTAGTTGTGAGTGATCGAAAGAAATATTTTTTAAAATATTTATTCAATCAAATTGGTGATTCATAATTACAATGCTTGATTTGTCCGATTATTTTAACCCTATTATTACATGATTTTATTTGCGCATTCGATTCATCTTTTAGCATAATGCGAACGAAACAGAAAGTTTGACGGCGTTAGCGACGGTGCTTACGGAAACTAGATTAGAAAAATTTGGAGATGAAAAGGAATCTTTCGTTGATACTCGATATTTGGACACTGTATCCAAACTTGAAGTAAATTGTTCTCATTTTTCAGAGCACCCCATGGGGGGTGTATTACCCCCGTCTTAGATTTGAAAATTCATTTACTACCCCCATAAAAACAGCTCACTATACTAAAGAATTTTGGTAGACTTCATCCTCTCCCCAGTAGGTTATACTAATTCGAGAAAAATTGCAGAATGTGTGATTCTGAGGAATTACTCACTTCTCTTTTCGACACATTTACTGAGCAAATGATAATGGGAAATTATGCAACTTCTGTGCCATATAGCGATTTTTAGGAAAGGATATCAGCACATTAATATATACTACTCGTAGGAAATCATTATAAATATAATTGGGAGATGAAATAATGACTTATGTATATGTGATTAATCAAAAAATCGCCCCTTGGGAAGAAAAACATTATGTTCTTAAAATTCTGCCTCTTCATGCTCTCCTTTCCTTTTCCTCGCTTCTGCGTTGGGTCTTCTGTGCGCATATGGTTACCCAAGCTGTGGCATACTTTCCTGCTATGAGTTGAGACATGTGAGGTCTGTTGACGTGGATCAAGAGTGGTACTTGGTTTCAAACTCGTAGTTCATAGTCTAATGGGATTAATAATACTAAAGTCACATTCAGCATCAGGACTTTCAATTGGAAGCACTGTTCCAAGCCTAATCAGCGATGGGATAAGCCCATACTGCTGAAGATGCTGGTTGAAACAATGTTTTCAAACGCATACCTGTAAGACCTCCGACCAGTTGGGGGGGGGGGGGGGTAGAAAAAAGTCGAAATTTTTCCCAAAAAGGCCAAAAAACATACACTTTTTGGCAAATTTTTTTAATTTTTTCCAAACTGGGGGGGGGGGGTTGGTGGGTAAATGATTTTGGGTACTGGGTTGGCCAAGTTGGGGGGAGGGTCCCCCCCCAACCCCGCCCCCCGAGTAAAGGTATGTCCAAACGTAAAAGGTCACGGCATATTTCAAGTACTACCCTTAAAATTTACGATTTTACCCTACCTAAATTTTCGACCTTGGGGACCTCTGTCATTTTTAATATTTTGTTTTCATTCGTACGTAACGTTTAAAACATTTTTAAAGATGCTCAATGCACCGGCGCACACGTTACCCAGTATCCAAATTTTGGGGATGAATTTTATAAAATCCTGTTTGCAGCCTAAAGTTCAAAACATGTAAGCGAATTTATGTATATTGAACACTTGTGAGAGCTATTTTTTGCAGAAATGAACCCAAAAACTGCATTCCTGTGCCATCTAGTGACGTACAAGCGACGAAAGTTGAAGAAAAAGTCAGTAATGCCGAGTCGCAATTAAAAATAAAACAATTCATTTCGTTGAGCAGGCGGAAATTAATGTTTTTGGAAAGTTATTTTCAGTCTTTGTAGTAATAAAAGATGATATATGACGTTTATGTTGTTTCCTGTCCCGCCGTAACGTGTATCTGCATAGAAGACCAAACCAAACGTCGATCACCTCGTTGATTGACCTAGCGATATCCATGTGTATGTATTGACGCCTCATGGGAAACAATTCCAGCCATCCTGAGGTCTATCACGGGTTCATACCGCGTGCTAGATGGCGTCAACGGTACGACGTATGAACTAACTTACTCCCGACGTTAATTCCTACTACACGATTTCTGGGAGATTCTTCCCCGTGCTCCATTGACCTACGATAAATTGAAAATTAGTAATATCTGAAAATGAGATATTCAAATATCGTGGCAACATTCATTTCGCATAAAAGTCAAAGCCCCCACAGCTACAGTACTCCAAAGTTTTTTTTACATTTTTCAGTCTGTATACGTGTTTCGAAAAATCACATCTCAGAAAAGGTGCTTCTCTGTTAGCATACTATTCATTACATGCACGGGACATTCTCTATATTCAGTTATGAAATAGAATTTTTCAATCTGCTGCTTTACACTTTTTATACCTTTTAAAGTGTCAAAAAATTATATCAAAAGATAGTTTATTCTCTCTTGTGTACAACGAATATTCTCTTATCGAATGAGATCAATACGATCCTGAGATATTGCTTGGATAGCAAGACCACAGAAAAATGACAAAAATACTTCAAAATTTGGCATACTGTAGCGGTTGAGTTTTCGTTTTCAAGTATAACCAATGATACCACGAAACAATCCAAAATATGTCTTTTTGACATATGATTAATTTTCACTTATCACAGGGAAAATGGAACTTCTCAGAAATCGTGTCAAAAATTTTTTTGGTCCGTATTTCACCAATGCTGCTCATTTTGCTTTGTGGAACTTTCTGGAAATAATGCGAAGGGAAATAAAAAATATACTTATCGAGCGTGAAAGAGCATTCATTAAAGATTAAAATAGGAAATGGGTTAAAAAATCACACAGCTTGAAAAACAGAATTCAGCAACAAAATTCACGTTTTTATCAAATTTTCGGCAAATTTCGCATCGGACGTGCGTCGAATGGCGCGTGTTCGATAGAAATAAATTTGCAACAAAATAGCTATATCGATGCTAATTTGTAAAAATCCGCAAACGGGAAATTGCAAGGGCGCTTGACGAACAACGAAATAGCCAGTTTTGCACAAATCGCCAATTAGCAACGTAAAAATCATAGCAGCGCTGAAATGAATGAATGATTTAAAAGAGGTCAGATAAAATCAAAAAAAAAATCATAAAAATTACTGATTTCATATTATTCAAGCTCACGAATAATCTCATTTTGTACATTTTGAGCTATAAAATCGTGATATTTTCTCAAAATAGAATCGTTAAATTTTAGAATCAAAATAAACCATACCGAATAAGCATCATTCCGGAATAATCTACTCCGCTGATAATATACAGTCTATTTTTTCTAAACGAGACTTGAAACGCAAAAACATGCTCATGCGGATAAAAATTAAGCTATGTTCACGACGTGAGAGAAAATGTTCACGTGCATTGCAGGCTTTTCATCTGCAAGAGTATTTCGCCGGGTTCTGATTCTCATTTTTAAATGATTGGAATACAATGGCAAAAATTCTCCTCAAGAAATATTCATTTCGAAAAATTCGACCACCTTATACATTTATTTACAGACTACTAACCTCAATCCTTTCGTCGTTTTCCGCCTGAAATTCCTCATTAATTGAGGCGTAACAACCATAGCTTCCAAAAATAAAGCAAAAAATCCCATAATTTCGTGATAAACCGCTACATCGAACATCATATAAGTGACCGAAAGTCCGACGAATGAAAAAACACTAACCACCAATAAGTAGCTACTAAAATCGTTCCAATTCCAAAAATTTTTGACCAAATCACCATCTAAGGAGCAAAGAGAATGATTTACAAGTTGAAGCTCGACAGTAAAAATGTGCAGGTACCCCAAATCGAATTGCGTTTGTTAGGCGGCAGAATATGTAAGCTGTTGATTTTAACTGCCGAATATATCATGCACAACATGCATAGAATCATAACAATACTTTGAACGAGCAGTTGAGTTTCGAATTTTTTACCAAACCTGAAATTAGTGAGCGTTAGAAAGATCACACAACAGGCGTAGACATTTTATCATTTTATAATTCCTTCACACGACGTCTTAGCTAACGCTCACTAGAGCAGTCTTGATTTCCAAATACAGCCATTCATAGTACAACTTTCCCTTTTTTCCGAGTTTTATTCAATTCGAGAGTTACCAAAACATATATTCATAAAAATTTCAGGTTTCAAGAAAGGTTTGATGGTTAAATCTTCTAAATTTCTGAATAATTCATTTTACTCAAAGCTTACAACATTTACTTCTTATTTCAAGTACCTCATAGTTTTGAAATGAATGTTTGCTAGAAACTGGAATGATTCTATACAATAAGATTAAGGATAAATCAAAATTTTTGAACTCAGCATTTTAGACAGCCTATTGGCCTCAGTTTTAATGGTTGAAAGATTTAAAAAATGAAAAGCTCACCAAAAGAATACGCGAAGAATATTCGAGGTAAGCAAATTGAAACACACGAATAGAGAAAATCCGCCGGCATTCTTATTGCGATTAATTTCTCGATATTGGAAATAATATGGGATTATGCCGCCGAACATTATACCAACGCTTATTACTAAAAATCCCAGCGTATAAACGTGGTCGACTAGATCGTAAAGCATCGCGTTGCCCTGCCCTACGTCCATCGTATTGCATTTGCTAGATTCTACAAAAAGGAAGAAAAGTTGAACGAATTCAGAAATAACGAGTGATTATTGACGTTCCAAATTTCAGCAGTGAGAAAATTAAATGATCACCACAGTACCGTTATCTCAATGAGAAACTTTTGAGTTGGAATCGTTTATTCTGGAATTAAGACATTAATAAAACGATTTAAGGCGAAGTCGGTTTTGGCTTTAAGATCAGTCTGCCCATCTGAAAAAGAAAGGAATTCGAAATAATCTGCAGATTTAAACAAAGATCGGCATTATTCATGAATCTTGAATGAAGCAATAGGCAATAAATGCACCATATTCGGCAATTCTCGGCGGTGTATAGGGTGTTTCATAACGACCCTACCCTTGTAGCCAAAATAGATGACAAAATTGCAACATACCATCTTGTATAGAATTCAATTGTGCATTAAACCATTAAACAATAATCATCTAGTAGTTTACACCTTAGATGCAACTTTTACACCAGGGCAAAAATAAAACTTATCGTAAAATCTCATGTTGTGCTTTTCGAAAATGTTTTAATTCTGAAAATGCTCGTCTTATTGATTGAATTCAATCGCATTTTATCGAGCAAAGTTAGGTGGCCACCAACGTTTTCGATAAGTTAATGAGGCCAATAGTGATGAAACCGTACATATAATTGAAGGAAGGAAACACCCCCCCCCCCCAGAAATCGTCGGCCATATGGCTAGGCTAGGCTATTCATTGGGGGATCCTCAGGATGGCTAGCCATATGGTAGTCATAGGGACCCCATACTTTTGGTCGGAAAAATGTCAAGTCTTTTGGTGAAAAATGTCAATTTTTGAAGAAAAAATGGTCAAAAACGTCAATTTTTTCGGCGTTTCGCGCCATGAATACATTTTTTACAGTTTTTAGACGAAAATTACAATTATTTGAACTGACTCATCCTAAAATTTTGAGAATCAGCCACACCCGGTTGCAAAACAGTCGTCTGAGCCCCGCCCAGATCTCGGAGCCCCGATACATGAATGGACGAAACTGATTATTAATTATTTGGAATAATTTAATAAAATTATCTGTGTTTTAACTTTTTGTGAGTACTTTTTGTTGATAGGGCCTGAAAGGGCAAAAACCAAATATTAAGCTTTGCGAGATAGCTGAGTACATATGTGCAGAATTGAATTTTCTACCAGATGGAATGTACCAATTTTGTGTAGCATCCACCCATATGACTATAGAGCAGACGTTTTCAAGGTAGAAAATCTAGATTGTGGTACATTCGTATATAGTACGGGTAGTGCTTTTCCCATGCTGCACCGCGACCTCTTTTTGCTCGCTGGATGAGATCGCAGGGGAAGGGTCCTTGGATTCTTGATCGAGGGGGTGTGGGATGGCGAGCAAAAAAAAAACGAAAAAAAGTTCCGTAAGCCTGTTTTTCATACAAAATATGCATGAAAATAATCAAAAAAGCTGTCTTGAAAAAATTTCAGGGGTGTTTGACGTTTTTTTCGGGCCAGGGGGGTGCCCAAGGTCTCAGGTAGGAGGGTTTACTTGCTACCTTCTATGTGCATGTATGTTCCCCACTACCTTGGCCAATTACACATGCTCACCATATAAAACGGACCAAAATTGAATTTGGTGCGTCGAATAATCATCATTTTCCAATTTTATGAATATTTTTCCAAAGGAAGCCCAATTTACGAGAAAACGGTAGGTTGCCCAATTCAAAGAATTACAACATAGGCTCCTGCGCTACGTGCAAGAAAACTGTAATGTCGACAAAATCTCTTCAAACATACCACAAAAACCTCCGTACGGAGCCAAAAATGTTTGTCTACTATAAAAAACAGTGGTTCTGTACAGATGTCAATTTTTCAACTTTCATACATAAAAATCATTTATACAGTCATTTTCAAACTAGCGGGCACGATGAATGCATTTTTCTCATACTGATGACGCACTCTCAAAAAAATAGCCGATAGCAGTTATTCTAAAAGTGCATACTTACTTTTTTTAATTTGTGCACCCATTATGACACTGTGCCAGTGAGCAGGGTTTTTTTGGTTTGAAAAACAAAAGAGAGAGCCAAATGGCTCCCAGGGGTCCTAGGCCCAAATTTTTAAGGAGTCAAATTGAAATTGGGAGCCAAAAATTTTTAATTGAATAATATCTGAAAATGGACTTGTAACACATTGTGGAACGTATATAACTAAATTATATGGATATTCAATCAGTCGATACGTGTTCAAAAAATTACTGTTCAGAATTTCATTTCCAACCAGCGTTTTTCGGTAACAGGCCTCTTTCTACATGTACAAAGATCAGCCAAGAAATCTTTGCACAAAGAACATTTTTTAATGAAAAAAACACGATATTTTTTCACAAACCTTCTTCCAAGATAGCACTTGAATTCATTTTCTTCTGGGACAAAAGTATAGGATTATGAAAATGTAGCTTCTGTTGTTTCCTATATCTTTCTGGCGTTACGCAACGAAATTTTTTTTGCATTCTGACACTCTCAAATGCTGGAAAATCAATTTACGGATAAGTTATTCAATAAACATAAGGCTCCAAGGCATGTATATATCATTTTACAAATTAAAAAATATGTTCATACTATCATGAGTTTGAAAAAATTCAAATTAAACTTGAAATTTATGAAAATCACCTCTCGGCTCCATATTTAAAATTATAGTTGCAAAAAAGTTGGAAAAATTAAGATTTTGACCTCTTAAATCTACCAAAATTCATTTTTTTCTTGTCAAACCCCCATATTTTTCAACTTTTTTGAAAAATTTTTTCCCCAGAAAGTTTGATTTGTAAAAAAACAGTGAATAGAATAGAATCGTAAAAAAAGTGAACGAATTTTATGATTTTAGAGCCTGTAAAACACTTACTTTAAATATAGAATTGAATGAAAATAACCATAATTGACTAAAATATAAATAAATAAGTCAAAATTCCAGGAGAAAAAATGGCTCCTAGACTTAAGATTTTAAGAGCCATTTCCAAATTTTTAGGGGCCCAGGCCTCTATAATGAGTAAAAAAGCTTGTCAGTAAGTCATGTCATCCTTAATGGGGTGATGAATGAATTTCCAAATCTAGGACCGAGGTAATATCCTCCCTTACCCCTATGGGGTGCTCTCCTACACGGGTAGGGTCAATCATTAAGAAACACTCTTTATATTCTTACAAGGGCAAAAGAAAAAATTGCTTTATCTTTTTGGCAATTATATTCATGAATTTTAAAGGTGTTTTTTGCTTTGAAGTTTGTGCTTCAATTTGGTTGACCTTGGCGAAGTAAGAAATGAAGTGCATTTGCAGACCCTCCACCTCAAAATATCATTATATTAGGTCGACATCATATTCCTTCTTGCCAAGATGTTCAATAAAATGATCAGAAAATTACGCACATCGTCGCAAGACATATTGAAATCAATGAGCGCTTGTCGGCACCGAGACGCTATGCTAAAAAGAAAAAGTTCGATGAAGCTACAGCTTAGACAAAGACCCAGACTTCTTACATTGAGGGAGCGACGACTCTTTTATGAATCCCGTACAAAAATAACAATAACAAAACTAGCAAACTACACGTGAAAAACGTATGATTATAAAGGGAGTCAGAAAACGACACCTTAAAATCAAAAATTGCTTAAGCGAAATGAACGAGTAATTCCGGATTAGAATACAAAAATTCAGAGATAATGTGCAGCAGATAGAACATTCAACAATACGTGCAATTAAATCCTTAAATCGTTGCCCATGCATTGACAATGGCTTTCTGCTAGAAGGGAGTAAACTGTGCTGTCTGTTTGTGAACGCATATTTTGATTCCTATATCTAGATCAAGAATGAAGACACAGCAAAAGCTATCGTGTTTTTGCAGAAGCCTCAATAAACCTCAATGAGTAGTCTCAAGTTCAGACTACAGATTTTCATAGAGGACGTGAGGGTAGGTAAATCGTTCTACTTCGAATCCCAAATACTCCTACCGGAAACATAACTTTTTAAAATTGTCATCTACCTCGGCCTTTTTTGATTCATAAAAAAACATATTTTTCAGCAAAAGGTTGACATTTTTAAGCGAAAAGTGGAAATTTTCAGCGATTTCATACCCGTCCCCGATTTTTTAGGGCGGTCGATTTTTCCCCTGAAGGCTTAACTTTTCCTAACAGTGATTGAAAAATTGATTATCTTCCTGGAAATCAATACATTTGATGATTTTCCTGGAAATCAAAAGATCCAAGGAAGGAGTTACATCAGCGCATTCCTCAAGTCGCATTTATACTTCTTGGCACAGTCAAATTGCAGAGCATGTAACATGCGACAATCAGGTTTTTTTGCATACAGCAACCGAATTTCGGGCTGTGCTTTCCTGAAAGTTGCACAGCGCAAAGAGAGCCTGACGGAGATGCATTTTTATGCGATTTAAAATTGAAAATACCAAAAAATTTTCGATGCTTCGCTCTTGATTCCAAATAATTTCTAATTCTTGCTATTATTTCTGTCCAAATTGTTGGCTCAGCTTATGCAGATAGGTTTTAAACATCAGCATGTTATGAATAAATATAGGATCTTGTATTATTTTTGTCGTATTTGACGTAAATCAAGATTTTTCTCGATCATTTTTACGAAATCGTTTTCTGGTCCTTTAGATTTTTCGGCTTTCGTGAAAATAAACTTCCCGCATTCGGAAAATGATTAAAATATCGTCAGCATGCGACAATGGAAGAAGTCCTTTCTGGCTGAAGAATCAAAAATTCTTGGTTGCTTGCCTATTTTTTGAATTTTAGTTTGCCCGACTGAAAACTCATTGAATTCGCTGAAAAATTGGACCCTTCATCCAGGAAATAGATATTAAAAGGAATCATTTTCTAGCGTTATAGAATATCAAAATCCAAAATTTTTTGCGCGCTACGTCCCGGAATTATTCACCATATTCAGGTCCAAGGTAAAATACCCATCACCACAGTTTTTTTATCGCGGCGCTAATAAAACGTGGGCCGCGCTAATGAAAAATTTTGGTCATTAGCGCGGAACGCTAATGACCAAATTTTCATTCAAGAATTTACTATGATGAATATAGGTAGGTACGTTTTGAAGCACGCTGTCAAACAATAAGTTTACAATAACACATTCCCCAATAATGTTTTAAACTATCACTAATAACTTGATCACTATTGTGAAAAGAAAAACTACTGTGCACTAATGAAATTTTTTGCGCTAATGGAGTCAAACTGCTATTAGCGCATTGCTAATGGGTGTGCCGGTAAAAAAACACCGCCTATCACGCTTTTTTATGCCTCAGATCCTTGGGAAACAATCTCTTCTGATAAATAATTATGATTAGTAAATTACTGACTCCAAATATATTTGATCGAAAATGGAGGGAAATGTTTGATATCTTTCGCCAACATATTGGCAAAAAGATCACGATCAATCACCGATAGTTTTTCTGGCCTTCTCATCTTTGCTCCAAAACTCAAAAATTCAGTTCTAAAAGTCTAAAACTGAGGTGAACTGATTGAAATACAGGGGAAGTAGCTTTTAATCATTTTTCTGTTGAAATTAAGCGAACTTATAAATTTAACAGTGAACAACTAAAAATTTATCTGGGCAACCAAATTTTTTCCCCGAGTTGCACATGGCAACTTGGGCTGAGCAAAAAACCCTGGCGACTATCATTTTTAAAGTCAATTTTTCGTATGGCTATCTGATTGATTGGTCATAGCTGCCACGGCCGTTGCTGTGAAGTATAAATGCGGCTCCACTACTACTCCGTGCGTTATTGAATGAAGCATATCAACTCAACGCTCATCTTGAACATAGAGGGCTATGAACCTAGAACAAATTAAAATTGAATATGTATTGTACATTACTTCTTTTGTTAATGGATCCGTCAACCACTGATAAGCGCCTATTGAGGTACACATTGTAATAATAAGTAAAACAGCTAAAAATTCATATAATTTCTGCTAATATCTTTGGTTAGCAAATTAAAATGAAATTTGCCTCGCCAGCGACTAGCGGCAGGCTGCATATGAGCAACTACTTCCATGAACCGTCGTTCGAACGCCTTCAGATCTGAAAATACTTTATTTAAGGAAGGAAATTAGTTGAACGCATACATGTAGACAGGGGGACTGGGGGAAGGGTCCTCCAAAAATATTCAATCGTATAGTAGTTGTTGACGACTCCCTGCCCCAACATCCAGTTGTCGAAAGCTAACCCTCCCCCGGTCGGCTGGACATTGACGAAAAATATCTATTTTCGGGTGCCCAACTGGTCGGACCTCTTACAGGTACAGCTGAACGAAGAATAATATGGTCTAATGCAAAATAACCTTCTGATATGATAGGTTCCATTGTACGCCGGAAATGCAGTAGAAAGAAAAACGGCTCGAAAACACGAAATATCAAATTTAATACATAACACTTGAACTTTATTAATTGAAACCTGAAAACGGGAAAAATATTACAACATTTGCTCTATACTTGTTTTTTCCAGTCAAAATGCAGGGAAATTATGTTGCTTTACGCCGTTACAATGATCATTGTTCGCTATAATCCACCTCAAGCGCGACTCCTAGCATGTATATTTCACTAACTAGTTAAGATTCGACAGTTGTTGCCACCTGGAATGTCTATTCTCATTTTTAAATCAGTTTATCTTTGATATTGCTTCGAAGTAATTGATAAAGATCAAGATTTCTTCGATTTTTTTCTTAAAACCTTTTTGTGGTCTTCAAAAATTTTGAATTTCATAAAAACAAACTCTGCGTGTATTATAGGTAAAAGATCAAAACATTGTCTAGAGACAGTGGAAGAAGTTTTTGTCGGTTGAAGAATCAAAATTTTTGGTTTCTTATTCGATTTTTTAATTTCGCTTGCATGCTTCCAACATAACTTTTGCATTTTGTCTGGATATGAAAGATGATTAATTGACTAAAAAATTATATATTTTATCCAGGAAATAAATGTTCAAGAGATTCTTTTTCCAGCGGCCCAGCATATATATAAAAAAAAAATTCAGCGCTTTGCGCCAGAATTACTAAGTAGTTTTTTTATGTTTTGTCCAACTTTATGAAACATCGTTACCTTTTTAGCTGGTTAGCTGATTGAAAACATCTGCTCATTGTTTAAGCCTGAATACCATTATGCCGGGGAAATCAAGCTTTAAATCATTAAATAAGTGTTAAAAAGATTCACCTTCAAACGTTCCAGAGTATCGTAATCCGAAAATTTTTTCGACACTTCGCGCCGGAAGCAGGCATTTTATTTTTGAACAGGATAGGTGGTTACAATGTGTCAGGCTAAACTTTGGTCCAGGCTTTTTTTTGGTTTGAAAACCAGGAGCCAAATGGCTCCTAGGCCTAAATTTTTAGGGGCCAAATTGAAATTTCGGGAGCCAAAAATTTTTAATTGAAGAATATCGGAAAACAGGCATGTAACACACTGTAGAACGTACTTTATCGTGGCTAGCACGTTAGTGCTAGACTACAATATGTTTCGTTTTGGGCATGCCGATTTTCACGTTTAAGGCAAGATTTCTAAAAACCTACAAGACATCCAAAGCTGAAATTTGGCAACAATATAGAACTCGATGCGGGCTACAATGTGGTACCACTTAGAAAACTGTAGACATACTGTAGCTAAAGTTATGAGACAAGCTAGAGTACTGTTTTGCCACCTTTTCATAACTAACGATTATTCTAACCGATTAGCTCGATTGTGGTATTAATATCTTCAGTAGGGTCATATCTCGGGACCACCACGAAATTTTTTCGAAATACGCAAATGCGACCTTATTTCAGTGTAAAGAAAAATCTCAAAACTCCGACCAGTAATAACTTTGCGAATATTTAGTCTTTCTAGACGATTCTTGTTCCGTTGGATGCAGCTCCTCGAGTTGCACAAGATACTGCCTGGCGATTCGAAAAATTTCAGTGTAAACTTAATTATCATTGAAAATATGCAAATTTGGCCGATTCGGGGTAGATGACCGCACAAATATCTCGAGTTGTATAAGTCCTAGAAAGCTAATTTTTTTTTTGTTAGATAGCTGAGTAAAATGCCCAGAGTAAACCACCTTAACGTTTAGTATGTGCAGTGTAAAGAAAGTGTAAACAAAGCGAAAATGTCCATTTAAAATTTTTTTTTGCGATTTTTAGATCTTTTGTTGCACCGTTGAAACGAGCTTCTTTTTCTACCCTCCAGTTTTGATATTTGTTTTTTGTAAAAATGTATAGTACGTTAGAAATTTGCATAAATGTGGTTTACAAAAATTTTTTTTTCGAATCATCGATTTTCGTTGCAAAGAGCGTGTTTTGTTGTCCCTGATGCATATTTTTGTTTTTCGAAATATCTCAACGTACGCTAAAAATTTGCATAAATGATATATGCCAAAAAATGTAAAATTCGCCACATTTTAGTGGCGTTCGTACTATACTTCGAAAATACACTTTTTCAGTAAAGAATTTTTTACACCTTCCTTGCACGAGCTTGAAAGTACGATATTTATCTGAAAATGCCAGGAAATGGCAAAAAGGAGAATATGTTTTTCCTTTTTGCTTGTTTCACTGGCTTAAAAGTTCGATATTAGGCCTCCCCATCATTTCATTTCAGCAAAATTCTAACTGAAAAAACTTTCCATTTTCTGAGAAACATATACGCGTCTAGTTTTTTAAAAGACAAAACGTTTTTAAACCTCTGCGCATTAAATTCACTTGTCTTGTAGCAATTTTTACAATCTACATGATTACTGTATGTACAATACATACTTCGTTTTCATGATAGAACACACGTGATGCCTCTAACTGCATGTATAAAATTCTTTACAGGCTTGTACAAAAAAAGTGCTATAATTGACAAAAACTATACAGAACAATAACCATTCTTTAATACTAGGAAGTGGCAAAAGATGAATATGTTTCTCCTTGTCCCATATTTCACTGAGCATAATACTATACTTCGTTTTCGAGAACCTGGTTGTAAACTCACCGTATTCTTGATTCACACGTATTGTTTTTTTCCGAGTTTAAAACGCGGGAATTTAAATTTCTAATACGATTAATGCTAATTTAAACTTATTCGAAACTACGCTTTAGCTAATTTTACTCAAATAATGTTCGCCAGTCTCCCAAAAATCGCCGTCAACAAAAATTTCGCTGTTTACCAGTAATTAATTTTTCAAATTTGTTTCAAATTGTGCAAATTCGTTGTGTTGCGAATCAGGAATACTGTGGGTTTACCATCTGCTTTTCGGAAACAAGGTATAGGCCACTGCATTGTATACAGTAATGAAAAATTCTAACAAAGAATGGTACATAAGTAATTACAAAGATTTCGGGTTTTTCATTAAACCAAAGTTTTTTCTTCTGTAAAAATCAACTTTAATAACTGACACTAAAATTTTTCAAAGATTTGTCCATTTTCGCGCAGAGGCATTTTCAGAAATGGCTAAAAAACTGGGCGCGTATATGTTTCTCAGAAAATGGAAAGTTTTTTTCAGTTAGAATTTTGCTGAAATGAAATGATGGGGAGGCCTAATATCGAAATTTTAAGCCAGTGAAACAAGCAAAAAGGAAATACATATTCTCCTTTTTGACATTTCCTGGCATTTTCCGATGTTATGAATTCTGGCGTACAGGGCAGTAAAATGTCTATTTTCGTATTCTAAGACGCTGGAGAATGAATCTTCTCAAGATTTATTCCCCCAATAAAAGATTTTATTTTTCAGTAAATTCAATGAGTCTTCATTTGGGCGGAAAACTGAAATTAAATTAGGAAAGCAACCAAGAATTTGGATTTTTCAATCTTCAACCAGCAACAGCTTCCGTCGTGGTCTTCAACTGAGCTGATTACGTTTTAGTCAGTTTCCAAATACATCTTTTTCAAACTTGTTAAGGATAGCAAAAAGATTTTGTGAAAATAATTGAAAGATCTTGATTTTTTCGTTGAATACCAATAACAGAATCAAACATTTATCTGGAATATTTTGATGTTTTAATGCTGTGAGCATAAACTAGGACGATGGCCAACTTATGGCTTAAATCTTTATATCTAAAAAGTCTTTGTAAACCTTCGTTGAACTTTGTGCCAATTTAGTATCCCCAACCAGACAAGTGGTGAACCATATTCCAGAATAGGGAGAACATAGGATTTAAAAGCCCTGATTTTCAATTCATTGAAGTTAGAGTGAAAACATTTTAAAATCAAATTTGCCAACCTAGATGCTTTTTTAACCACATAATTACAGTGGGAAGTTGCTGACAATTTTTCATTGAACATAACACCAAGATCCTTCTAGTAATCGTAAGGGGACAGATTTTTTCGGGGACGGGGACGGGGAGAGATATTTTCACATACATTAAATACTACATGAGTACTCATTTATATTATCTGGAGTCAATAAAATCTGTATATAATCTATAATAAATCTGAAATCAATCAAACATGCGAGTTGAGAATTTTCCAGGACTCAAATCTTGATTTTTCAGGCCAAGTATGTACCTAATCAATTAAAAACTACGACAATATTCTTGCAACATTGTCTGCCTCATTTAGTACTATATTCAACTGACTGCATCAGCCTAGACATGACTAAAAGATCTCGATAACTACCTACACTATACAAAACCATATAGGTACACTCAATAATGCTTAAAATCGAACCGTGTCTAGCACAACTTTGTAAGTTAATATAAACGCTTATACATATCTATTATACCCATCGACCCACAGGTGGGAATAATGTGTATTATAGTAATGTTTCCGGCGCCAAGCGCCGGAAAAATTTTTTGGGTATTGGCATTCAGCGACACTAGAAAATCAATTTTCCGAACATTTATTTCAAGAATTACATTCGAATTTTCTGTTCAAAATTCGTACTTTCTACAAATTTTTTATTTAAAAAATTTTAAAACAAGTAATTTATTTGTTAACTCTCATGAACTTGGCCGAAATGATATGAGGTAGAAGAGTAGAAATGTCCGAAAACTACTTCCATACAGCTTTTGAATTGATTTTACGTTAAGAAAAGATCTTCAAAAAGTTTAGACTTGACGTATTGATCCTTCTCAAAAAATGTGTCAAGGAAAAAATGTGAATCTACATTATATATCAAGATAAAATATTGAAGATTACCAATTAAAACATGAGATAATACGTTTAGGATGATGAAAATAGATTAAGTGATAAGTGAAGGTAGACATGCCAGAAGCTGCACCTGAGCTAGGAAATAAATAATAATGCTAATTAAATCTATAACCGGCGCAAAGCGCGGGAAAATTTTGAGATTTGCACCTACTAGAATGCACCAAAATGCATCTTTTCTAAATGAAAACACCAAATTTTTTTTCACACTTGATAAATATTTTTTTGCAAGATGCAAAAAATCTGAAAAAAAAGTTTTGCACGAGCGGAAAAAGTTTTGCACAGTGCAAAAAAACACTGGTATAAACCATAAAAAAGTGTGATAGATATTTTACTTTGGACTCGGATATCGATCGGTAATTAATGCGGTGCAGAGCATAGGAAAAAATTTGGATTTTGATATTCTATATCGTTAGAAAATTCAGTCAGGCAAACTAAAATACAAAAATTAGGCAAGCAGCAATGAATTGAATGACTTTTTTCCACAGAAGAACCTCTGCTATTGTCCCACGCTTAATTATTTTCCGAATGCAAAAAGTTATCTTCCCGAAAGTCTAAAATTCTAAAGAACCACAAAATGATTTTGTGGAAATAATCTAGAAAAATCTAGGTTTTAGTCAAATATGTGAAAAAACAATACAAGGTCAAACATTCATCCATAACATGTTGATGATTAAAAGCTATAAGCCAGCACAACAGAAATGATAACAAGAATCATAAGTGATTTGAAATCCGGCGCGAAGCGCCGGAAAATTTTCGATGTTTTCTTAAAAACGCATAAGAATGCATCTGCGGACAGGAAACTCACCCAATCAAAAGGGTCGTTAGGCTCTAATTTTTATAAGCCATGTTGGCTTGTGCCCCCAAATTTTTAGGAGCCACTCAGAGTTTTAAGAAGCCATGGCTCCTAA
Organism: Romanomermis culicivorax; assembly: GCA_963922205.1. NCBI lineage: Eukaryota > Metazoa > Nematoda > Enoplea > Mermithida > Mermithidae > Romanomermis > Romanomermis culicivorax. The sequence goes on along the minus strand of CAWUHX010000167.1, from coordinate 202,028 downwards.
TTAACCTAAAAAACCCCTGACCAGACTCGATTTTTTTCGCTCGCAAATATGAATGCTCTATATAGCCGAAAACATTTCGTTGATTAGTCTCCAATTTTCTGGCATAAATGAGGAGTTTGAATGTTTTCTCGAAATATTACCCTTACAATCCAATTGAAACATTGAGTTTGACATAATAATTTAAAGGCTAAATTAAAAGTTGAAGTTGAAAAACTAAAAAAACGATCTCAAATACTCGATGATTTTAAGCAATTTCACTTTCAATGTGCATACACACCTGTACTGGGGGGGTGGTTGGGGGCATACCTGATGTACCCAACATCACCCAACCCCCCCCCCCCAGTTTAAAAAAATTAAAAAAATTAGCAAAAAAGTGTATGTTTTTTGGCCTTTTTTGGGAAAAATTTCGACTTTTTTCGACCCCCTCCCCCCAAATTTCGGATTTACCACCCCCCCCCCCCAACTGGTCGGACCCACCGTTTTTTTCCTCAAATGGGGTCTTTTGAGGAAAAAAATTTCGGAATGAGGAAAAAAACTTTGGGGAACTCTATACCGAAAAATGCGTTTTGGTGGACTTTAAAAGGTCAAAATCTCAAAATTTTCCGGCGCTTCGCGCCGGTCATGGATATTATTATAACTATATTCTATCAGGCGCGGCCGTTAGCATATCTACTTCGACTTACTAATTAATGCTCAACAGGTTCTATCAATCAAGTTAGCTCGTTTCATTTTCTAATCGTTCAATTCTCTCAATTTTTTCTCAATTCTCTCAATTTTTTCTCTTGATTTGATGATTGGAATTTTTTTAAACGTTTGCAATGCGTTTATTAAAGGTGGAAATTGAAGACATCATTCTAGACTGCGATTTTAAAACCTTTGTTCACGAACTATCTGTTGGAGAGATTTATTTTTCAGCGTTTTAGAATATAAAAACCCGAAAATTTTTCCGGCGCTCCGCGCTGGAATGGAAGGCAAATTACGCTTCATCAGTCTGATTTTAATTTATTTCCCAACGTTATGAAGGTTCATTTTCCAGCGTTTTAGAAAGTAAAAATCCAAAAAATTCTCCGGCGCTCCGCGCTGGACCAAGAAAGAACTAAATAAAATTAGATGATTCTAATCGGAATCACAGAAATGTTGATAGCGGATAAATTCATGAGAACTTTATCGTTAATTTGCTTCATCCGCTCCTATAGAATACCAATATATTCTTCATGAGCTCATTTTGACTAACATAACCAGAATTTTTTCAATTTTTTTCCTCATTTTTGCAGGTTTCTGACTACAAATACAACAAAATGCTTGGGTATGCTCCTAAAATGCATAAAAATGCATCCGTAGCCACATTATAAGCGTTTTTAAAAATGTGGAAAATTTTTGGAAAATGAGGAAAAAATTGTGTCCGGTTCTCATGTGGAAAAAATCTTCGAGCTACGGATGATTTTTTATGCATTTTAGGAGCATATCCAAGCGTTTCGTTGTATTTGGAGTCAGAAACCTGCAAAAATGAGGAAAAAAATTGAGAAAATTCTGGTTCTGTTAGTCAATATGAGCTCATGAAAAATATATTGGTGTTCTACAGGAACGGGTGAAGCATGTTAACGATAGAGTTCTCAGGAATAAATCCGCTATTAACATTTCTGTGGTTCCAATTAGAATCCTCTATTTTTATTTAGTTCTCAGTCCGGCGCGGAGCGCCGGAAAAAATTCTGGATTTTCACTTTCTAAAACTCTGGAAAATGAACCTTCATAACGTTGAGAAATAAATTAAAATCAAACTGATGAAGCGTAACTTGTTTGCGCCGGAAAAATTTTCGGGTTTATATATTCTAAAACACCGGAAAATAAATTTCTGCAACAGATAGTCATGGGCAGAAGTTCTAAAATCGCAGTCTAGAATGATGTCTTCAATTTCCATCTTCAATAAACGCAAAAGTTCAGGTTGCAAACGTTGAAAAAATTCCAAGCATCGAGAGAAAAAATTGAGAGGATTGATGAGAAATCTCAATTTTGGGCGACATAATTGACTGCTAACGATTGAAACGAGTCAACTTAATTGATAGAAACTGTGAAGCATTAATTAGTAAGTTGAGAAGTAGATATGCTAACGGCCGCGCCTGATAGAAAATAGTTAAGATTATACCCATGACCGGCGCGAAGCGCCGGAAAATTTTGAGATTTTGACCTTTTTAAGTCCACCAAAACGCATCTTTTCAGTTTTGAATTCCCCAAAAATTTTTCCACAATGAGAACCGTACTCAAAATTTTTTTTCCTCATTTCGAAATTTTTCTCCTCAAAAGACCCCATTTGAGGAAAAAACGGTGGTTGGGGGGGACCCCACTTGGCCAACCCTGTACCATACCTGTAAGACCTCCGACCAGTTGGGGGGGGGGGGGGGTAAATCCGAAATTTTGGGGGGGGGGGGGGTAGGAAAAAGTCGAAATTTTTCCCAAAAAAGGCCAAAAAAACATACACTTTTTAAAAAAAATTTTTTTTTTCCAAACTGGGGGGGGGGTTGGGGGGGAGGAAATGATTTTGGGTATAGGGTTGGCCGAGTTGGGGGGGGGGGGGGTCCCCCCCAACCCCCCCCCCAAGTACAGGTATGCCCTGTACCCAAAATCATCCAACCCCCCCCCAGCGTTTTTTTTTGTGCACGGACATTTGTGCCAATTGGCACAAGAGGCCAAAAAAAATTTGTGCCAATGGCACAAAAAATTTTTTTCTACTAGAAACATACTGAAAACTGCGGAAAAGTTTTAGGCCAAAAATTTTGATGGAAAGTTAACGTTTTACACATTACTTTTTTGTAAAAATCGTGCCCTACCTATTTTTCAGCTAACCATGTCAGTTAGATAAGAAAAAACTGTGCGGGAAAATAGTTCACGACGACTCAAAAAGGAATGGATGCTGAGAAAATTTAAATAACTCTAGAATTGTTCAGGAAATTCAAACTGATTCAATTTTTGACTACGAATATGAATATCTTTAGGTAAGATATATTTAACAACAATGTTAAGACTATTAGAGAAAATAAAGTCGAAAATTGTGTAAACTTTCAAACATTGTACCATTACCAACGATATCGATTTTTCTATTATTTTTATTTGAATCAATCAAACACGAAAAGTGAGAATTTCAGTTTTAAATCCAAATTTGACTGAATGGACAGAGAATATTCAGAATTTCTTTTCATCCATCAGTCGTTGACATTGACAGCCTACAGAGTTTGCTGCAACGATACTAATACACTGTTCGAAGAGGAACCGTTCGCGTTCGGGTCAAATATACAAATTCGATGACTCGGCGCGAAGCGCCGAAAATTTTCCACATTTTCAGCCCCTAAGACGTCTAAAAATCAAGGAAATTTAATATTTGACCAGCCAAAAATTTTGTGCCAATTGACACAAACGCTCAAAATTTTTTGTGCCATTCCAAATTTTTTTGTGCCAAAAACCATGTTTTGGCACAAAAAAAAAACACTGCCCCCCCCCCAGTTTGGGAAAAATTGGCAAAAAAGTGTATGTTTTTGAGCTTTTTTGGAAACAATTTCGATTTTTATCGACCACCTCCCCCAAAATTTCGGATTTACAATTTTCGACCAATCAAATTGATGACAGATCTCGCTCCGCAATGCTTTTTGTCAAGAAATTAAGCTGACTCTCTGACATATTGATATTATTTCCGAGAAATGAACAGTATCCACTTATTATAATCTCTCATGATGCACTGACTCAAGTACTTGCAAACTACTCCAACTAACTCACACCCGAACTATTGCTTTAAACTCACATGGGATTAGGAGTGACGCTAAGCGACAGAAGGGCGCGAGTACAGCTGCGTATGCGTGCGCAAGGCTCCCGTCCTGTCACTTCGAGCAGTTCATCAAATGTCGATATTTGGAAATTCAGTTAACAATATGTAGTTTACACTCTGAAACGTAGAGAAAGGAAAAAAAGCTTTCTGGGTGGGATGGGTCTTTTAAGGCCAATGTCGTTTACCGTTTCGCTCATACATGTAATTGGGGGGGGAGGTGCTATGGGAACCCCCCCCCACCCAGAAATCGTCGACCATATGGCTAGCCATTGGGCGACCCCCCCCCCCAGGATTTTCCAATCCTATGGCTAGCCATATGGTAGCCCTAGGGACCCCCCATAGTATAAGTCGGAAAAATACTGAAAAATGTCATTTTTTTCCATGAAAAATGTTAATTTTTGAACAAAAAATGGTCAAAAACGTCAATTTTCTCGGCGCTTCGCGCCATAAGTACATAATTTATCATTTTTTAGACAAAAATTACTACTTTTCAAACCGTTTTTTCGGACATTTTTCATGGAAAAAATCGATTTTTTTTCCTTCAGGGACCCCTCCCCCCAAAATTTTGGGAATTACTGACCCCCGCCCCCAAAAAAGTGCTCCAACCCCCCCCCCCCAGACCTCGGAGCTCCGTTACATGTATGGTTTCGCTGAGTACCGACGTGCAACGTTTAGAATGCAATTTGCTGCACCGCCAGAAAACTACCGACAGACCAAATTATAGCAAATTAAGTAAAGGAGGAGTGTCACTTCACGCAGCGGACAACATCGCGCGTGATGGCCGCTAGCCCGCTAGTTTAGGACCAACGGTCGCCGCTGACAATTTCCATAGTTTACTTTAAAAATTTCAATCTGAATTTCGGTGGTCTAAAATTGTGAAAAAAGTCGAAATTTCAAAAATTCGGCACTTTTTTTCCGAATTTTTAATTTGAACTTATCCGGAAGATACATTTTAGCAATAAATTTGTTTAAAATCGTCGAATGAACAATAATTTTGCAAAAAAAACGTGCTGAGAATATAGTTTTGAATTAGCATTTTTGTGCGACCGGTGCCCGCAAGGATAGAAAAATTTCTAAACTAGCGGGGCGCGTCAAAAATTGTCATGCAGATTACAATTCATATTTCTTTTAGTGTTTTTGTTCTGTTTCCTACATTCATTTGATTTTCTATTTGCTTCATTCTTTTTCTTTCTCTTGTCTGTGTTTCAATACTCATCACATTTATTTTCTCATTCCAAACTCAAAGCAGTTATTTGTCCTACTCTGCGTTCGATAAAGCCCCATCATAATCAAAAGCGCAAATATGGCAAACAACAACGTTCAAAAAACTTTTCCAATCGAAAATATTCCTGACAGATATTTTTTTGTAGTTTTGGAATGATCATTTAGAGCAAATGCATTGTTTGAATATTGAAAGGAAATCGAACTAGGGCAATTCGCTTATTGCACTCTATTGTACCAGTTTCAATCTTACTTCATTATTTATTTCAATTCACCGTCGAGCACTATTTGCAGATAGAGGTCAAATGACCACATGCACCCAGAGCAGCTCTTTGGTCCTTAAGCCCGAAATCATTCAAAAAACGCCAACATTCCAGCTTTTACCGTTTTGGCTCTGTGTTGGGAGCGCGAACAAGTTATAGGCTAACGCTCGTGGCCGGACATTAGAGCACGGGACAATATAGCGCGGACATTAGAGCGCGGACATTGGAGCGCAGAACATTAGGGCGCGGACATTAGAGCGCAGGACAATAGGGCGCAGGGACATTAGAGAGCAGGAACATTAGAGCGCGGACATTAGAGCGCAGGACAATAGGGGCAGACAATAGAGCGCGGGGACATTAGACCGCATCTGTTGGTTCGAAAAAAATTAACCAACGTTCCGTGGTCTGAATGAACGCTAATTTCAAAATTGTTTTTGAACATGAAAAAAGAGTACTATACAAGCAGCTTTATTTCAGAGGTGGACAAGGTTTTCAAAAGCATGATGAAAAACTCCGTGTGATTCTGAATGCAAGTTGAATTCGGAAATAACAAAATGACGCAATTTTATTCAAAGGCTCAAAGGTTGGCGAGCAATAAATCAATAAAAATATGTGTAAATTTCATGTGAGCGACTGAATAAAAAAATGCAAATAGTATGAGTAATGAGAAAGTAGACGAACAATGAGATATGAAAAAGGAAAGAGAAAAACACGAGAAAATGAATACAAAGAGAAAAAAGATGAATAGAAAAAGAAAAAAATAAATAAAAAATAGGGGGGCAGAAACAATTAAGAGAAGTGAAAGAAGAAAAAGGAAAGAAAAAGAACAAAAAATGGGGAAAAAATACTGCATGGTAGAAAAATGCTTTGACCTGAACTTCTTTAGAGATACGAAAAAATTTAAAGAAAGCATTTTTGAGCTGAAATGTAGTTACTTTTCAAAATATTTCATTTTCAGTTTTTTTATTTTGCTCTGATCTGATTTTTCTGTGCTCTATCGTCCTGCGCTCTAATGTCCTTGTCCTCTATTGCGCCTATGTGTTATTGTCCTGCGCTCTACTGTCTCACTGGCCGACGCTGGAATTTGTTTCATGGGAGACGCGGAAATTTTTCTACGATTTTCATATTTTTGTTAAATGAATATGCATCGATTTATTTTTTCTTATTTTTTCTGTAAACCTGTTCAAAAAACGAAATAATGGGGCAACTGGCAAGAAAATAGATGATAGATTAAAGAAGAAAAAAAAATTGGAAAATGGTAAATTTGGGCTGCAGTATTTGATTAAGTTTTGCAGATTTCTAATAAATTGTGTTTAAAAATTATTTTGATAAGTTTTATTTTTGGAACATGAGTATACCAGGCGCAATTGCCCCTACACTCCCCGCATCCGCCACTGCATTGTCCTGCGCTCTAATGTCCACGCTCTATTGTCCCTGCGCTCTATTGTCCTGCGCTCTATTGTCCCTGCGCTTTATTGTCCTGCGCTCTATTGTCCCTGCGCTCTAACGTCTGCGCTCTAATGTCCGCGCTCTAATGTCCGCGCTCTAAGGTCCGCGCTCTATTGCCCCGCGCTCTAATGTCTCGGTATCGCGATGAATAACATAGCTGGAATTGAAGCAAAACAGTGTTCAAGCCTGCAAACTTTCGAATCCCAACTATTTCCGGGTTGACAGTGTGGTCAGAAAGTTTAGGCAATTTATTAGGTCAAAAATGCTTCAAAAAATTGTGTGCACAAAAAACCCTACACTCTCTTGATTTCAATAATTGTTTTAAAAAAATTTTGCCGAAGTTAGTTTAAGACCTTCGATGATATGTACAGAAAATTTTATCAAAATCTAAAATTGTCGAGCGGGAAATGACTCAAAAGGTTTCATACAAATCTTAACAAAATAATTGTTTCATGTTCGGCTGCGAAAAATACGAAAATGATCATTATTTTTATAGATAACCGCTATTTTTTTAAATATATCGCTTTTTTGTCGAATGGATGATAGATTAACAGGAGAAACCTTTTGATTAAATTGTGTTAGATAAATCTCAGCTACTGTAGATTCAAATATATCACTGCATCGCAGTGTTTTTTTTGTGCCAAAACATGGTTTTTGGCACAAAAAAATTTGGAATGGCACATAAAATTTTGAGCGTTTGTGCCAATTGGCACAAATTTTTTGACTGGTCCAAGGCTAAATTTCCTTGATTTTTAGTCATTTTAAGGGCTGAAAACGCAAAATTTTCTCGGCGCTTCGCGCCGATTCAATGGGGTTTAATATTGACTACTTTCCGTTGTCTATAACGTAAGCGGACTCTATTCGAATAATTTATTTGTATTATCGCAACAGACTTTGAGATTGTCAATGACCGGCTAAAGACTTCCGACCAGTTGGGGGGGGGGGGTAGAAAAAAAGTCGAAATTTTCCCCAAAAAACATACACTTTTTGGCAAATTTTTTTAATTTTTTCCAAACTGGGGGAGGGGGGGGTAAATGATTTTGGGTACTGGGTTGGCCAAGTTGGGGGGGGTCCCCCCCAACCCCCCAAGTACAGGTATGATTGAGAAATGAGAACCATACCTGTACTTGGGGGGGGGGGGGGACCCCCACCGTTTTTTTTTCCTTGAAGATTTTTTCCACATGAGAACTGGACCCAAAATTTTTTTCCTCATTTGCCGAAAAATTTTCCACATTTTTAAAAACGCTTATAATGTGGCTACGGACGCTTTTTTTATTCATTTTAGGAGCATACCCATGCATTTTGTTGTATTTGGAGTCAGAAACCTGTATAAATGAGAAAAAAATTAAGAAAATTCTAGTTATATTAGCCAAAATGAGCTCATGAAGAATATTGGTGTTCTACATGAGCGGGTGAAGCATGTTAACGAATAACGATAGAGTTCTCAGGAATTTATCCGCTATTAACATTTCTATGGCTCTCATTAGAATCATCTAATTTTATTTAGTCCTTCGTCCGGCGCGGAGCGCCGGAAAAATTTCTGGATTTTCACTTTCTACAACGCTGGAAACTGAACCTTCACAACGTTGGGAAATAAATTAAAATCCGACTCATGAAGTATAATTTGTTTCCCAATCCGGCGCGAAGCGCCGGAAAAATTTTCGGGTTTTTACATTCTAAAACGCTGGAAAATAAATCTCTCCAACAGATATTCATGAACAGAAGTTCTAAAATCGCAGTCTAGAATGATGTCTTCAATTTCTATCTTCAATAAACGTAAAAGTTCAGGTTGCAGACGTTTAAAAAATTCCAAACATCGAGAGAAAAAATTGAGAAAATTGATGAAAAATTTCAATATTGGGCGACATAATTGACTGTAAACGATTAGATAAACGAGCTAACTTGATTGATAGAAACTGTTGAGCATTAATTAGTAAGTCGAAGTAGATATGCTAATGGCCGCGCCTGATAGAAAATAGTCAAGATTGAACCCGTGACCGGCGCGAAGCGCCGGAAAATTTTGAGATTTTGACCCTTTTAAGTCCACCAAAACTCATCTTTTCGGTTTGGAATTCCCCAAAATTTTTTCCTCAATGAGAACCATACCCAAAATTTTTTTCCTCATTTCGAAATTTTTTTCCTCAAAAGACCCCATTTGAGGAAAAAAAAACGGTGGGGACCCCCCCAACTTGGCCAACCCAGCACCCAAAATCATTTACCCCCCCCCCCAGTTGGGAAAAAAATGTTTTTTGGCCTTTTTGGGGAAAAATTTCGACTTTTTCCTACCCCCCCCCAAAATTTCGGATCCCCCCTCAACTGGTCGGAGGTCTTACAGGTATGATGAGAACCGAAACTTATATTTTTGGTGATTGATTAAAACAAAAAAATTGACATTTTTGGCACAATCAGTCAACCAAAAATCTACGCGAAGCGCCTTTCGACTTAGCTTTTTTCAGGAGAAAACAATTATAGACAAGACATCCTAATTTAATCTTTAATATAGTTGTTAGGAAGGAGGCCGAAACGAAAAGTAAAGGAAAACTTCATGACAAAAAGTCTATAAAAATATCTGAATTTTTGCAGCATTCAATATCTTTTCGGATCGTAGAAACCGTTCGTTAGATCAGTTTTTCTTATCTCGCTGACGTGGTTAGAGAAAATAGAGCAGGCACGATTTTTATGCAAATGAATGCGGTGAATGTATCTTTAGATAGTTTTTATCAAACTTGAAAGAAAGAAAGAAAATAAATATATTAGATGCGAAGGATTACAAGAGTAAATATGAATAATACAGGAAAGCTCATGGACATGACAAAAGCACGTGCGAATTGAGCTTTAAAAAATGACTCAATTGAGATCGAAAACAGGGCATATTGTTATAACTTTTGGCACAAAACAGTTTTATGGTTTTCAGTAAGACGTTTTTAGAGTGAAAAAAAATTTTGTGCCATTGGCACAAATTTATTTGGCCCTTTGTGCCAATTGGCACAAATGTCCGTGCACAAAAAAACGCTGACACAAAAAAATTGGGAATTGCACAAAAAAATTTTGAGCGTTTGTGCCAATTGGCACAAAATTTTTGGCTGGTCAAACATTAAATTTCTTTGATTTTTAGACGTTTTAGGGGCTGAAAACGCAAAATTTTTTCGGCGCCTCGCGCCGAGTCAATCAATAATATTTCCTATTCGTATATTTGACCCGAACGCGAACGATTTCTCTTCGAACAGTGTATTAGTATCGTTGCAGCAAACTTTATAGGCTGTCAAGTTACTGATGAATGAAAAGGAATTCTGAATATTCTCTGTTCATTCAGTCAGATTCAGACTTAAAATTAAAATTCTTACTTTTTGTGTTTGACTAATTCAAATAAAAAAATTGTTACATATCGTTGGTAATGATACTATGTTTCGACCGGAAATTTACACAACTTTCGACTTTATTTTCTCGAGTCTTTACATTGTTGTTAAATATATTCATAGTCGAAAATTGATTCAATCTCAACTTCTTGCACAATTCTAGAGTTTACTGCATTCCATTTCTTTTTGAGTCGTCGTTAACAATTTTCTTGCACCGTTCTTCTTATCTCACGGACATGATTAGCTGAAAAAAGGTTGGGCACGATTTTTACAAAAAATTCATGCGTTAAACTAAACATTAACTTTTTATCAAACTTTTAGCTTAAGAATTTTCCGCAGTTTCCAGTATGTTTGTAGTAGAAAAAAAATTTTGTGCCATTGACACAATTTTTTTGGCCTTTTGTGCCAATTGGCACAAATGTCCGTACACAAAAAAAACGCTGCTGCATCGTCAAAAAAACGAGCGTGTAAATCAAACCACCGTTTTTCCTAAAATGGGGTCCATTGAGGAAAAAAGTTTGGAAATAAGGAAAAAATTTTTTGGCATGGTCCTCATTGTGGAAATTTTTGGGGAGTTTAAAATCAAATACATGCATTTTTTTGGAGAATTTTAGAGGGTTAAAGTATCAAAAATTTTTTTCGAAATAGAGGTCAAAGTTTTTTCCGCTGTTTTCGCCCATACCTGTAATTGGGAAGGGGTTGGGGGAATCCCCCCCCCCCCCAACTTGCCCAGGCATATAAACAACCCCTCCAACCAAGTCTGTAGCCAGAAATTTTTTTCGGGGGGGGGGGCACACATTTTTTTCACACAAATTGCCGTAAAATTGGCATTTCTGACTTGACTTGGAGAAAAAACCAAAGGTCACTCACTACCTTTGTCTTTTTTTAACACCTCAAACATTAGGGGGAGGCTATGGCCCCCCAACCCCCCTGCCTACAGGCCTGCACCAACTCTCCCCCCAGACATGGAAAAATTAGAAAAAATTGGCAAAAAAGTGCCTTTTTTGGGGAAAATTTCGACTTTTTCCGACCCCCCCTCGTTTACCCCCCCCCCCCCCTCAACTGGTTGGACCTCTTACAGTTATGTTTTCGCCATAAGGTAAAGTGGGGTGGCTTTGATCAGGGGCGACTTTGATTAGAGTGTGGCATTTGATAACTATTTGAGATCAGCAGGTTATTTTTGCTATGTAGAAAACCTCACAGCAGGGGTTGTCTACACAGCAAAAATGACCTGCTGATCTCAAATAATTATCAAATCCCATACTATTCGCCCCTGATCAAAGTCATCCCACTTTACCTTACCGTTTTTTGCTTAAAATGCATTATTTGTGCATTTTTGAGCTTTTCTGAACATATTCATGCTGCTGCAGTCAGTAATTTATCAAAAATCGAGAGAAAACAACAATTTTAAATTTTTGGGTCAAATTCACCATCTTTTTTCTCGAAGATTTTTTCCACGTGAGAATTAGACCCAAAATTTTGTTCCGCATTTTCCAAAAATTTTCCGCATTTCTAAAAATGTTTATAGTGTAGCTACGAATGTTTTTTCTGCATTTCATGAGCAGGCCCGTATTTAGAGGGGGAAGTGGTGAATTCTCCCCCCCTAATTTTTTTTAGGATAAAATTTTTAGCAATATCATTGTACATACTTTAATTATTATATTTACATACTTTTCGTCAAACATAGAACTTAACCACTAATCCCAGCAGGCTTAAACTAACTGAGAGTAAGTCGTCTTGGCTAAATTTTATAAGTCAGTTCCCGGCCTTCGGCCTAATTATTGTATGAGTTGTTTGTTAATTTTGAGCATGGATTTCTGTGACTAGTGAGGAGACATTTATTTTTCCCTTAAAATTTTCCTTAGGCTTAGGCTTAGGGTACAGCAGCTGCGCCCGAAGGGCGCAGCGCTGTTGAGGCTCTTCCAAATGAAGTTGTTAGTTAAAATAGTATCAAGGGTCTTGAAGGAATATAGTGTTTATACCAGAGGTCCCCAAGGTCAGATGTTTCTGGTAGGGGTAAAATTGAAAATTTGCGGGGTTAATGTAGCTAAATGTCCACTAAACACGTCATTTTGTCTCAAAAATAGGCAGCCAGTGATCGATTTTAAGGACTTTAGGTAGGGGTAATACCCCTCTCATACCCCTCCCCATGGGGCACTCTGGTTAATACTTTCTGGTGAAATTGTGTAGTGGTAAACGCATTAAGTCCATAGGCTGGTGGACCAGGTTCGATTCTTGAAGTATCTAGGATTTTTATGTAGTGACAAGGACAATGCGAGATGAGTGCAGATTTTATGCAGATGAGTTCCTGAATGCCATGAGCGCCTGGATTTCCGAACTGATCTGGATAGCTGCATCTTGAGGAGTCCAAAAATACCAGTTTGGACCATAATTTGGAAAGGAACCGACTTGTAAAAAAATTCCTGAAAATCCTGGATACGGGTATGTTTAGGAGCATACCCAAGCATTTTGATTGTTGGAGTCAGAAACCGGCAAAAATTGAGAAAATTCTGGTTAAGTTAATCAAAATGAGCTGATGAAGAATATATTGGTGTTCTGTAGGAGCAGAGAAAGCATGTTAACGATACAGTTCCCATGAATTTATCCGCTATTAACATTTCTGTGGTTCCGATTAGAATTATCCAATTTTATTTAGTTCTCAGTTCGCCGCGAAGCCCCTGAAAAATTTGTTGATTTCTAAAATGTTGGGAAATGAACCTTAACGTTGAGAAATAAATTAGAATCAAATTGATGAAGTGTAATTGTTTCCTCATTCCGGCGCGGAGTGCCGGCAAAAATTTTGGGTTTATATTCTAAAACGCTGGAAAATTAATCCCTCCAACAGATATTCGTGAACAGAAGTTCTAAAATCACAGTCTAGAATGATGTCTTCAATTTCCATCTCCAATAAACGCAAGTACATGTTGCAAACGTTTGAAAAATTCCAAGCATCGAGAGAAAGAATTGAGAGAATTGATGAAAAATCTGAATTTTCGGTGAAATACTGACTGTTAACGATTAGAAAATGAGACGAGCTAACTCGATTGATAGAAACTGTTGAACATGTATTAGTAAGTGGAAGTAGATACGCTAACGGCCGCGCCTGATGGAAAATAATGATGAGTAACCCATGAAAAAGCGCCGGAAAATTTTGAGATTTTGAATTTTTTAAGTCCACCAACACGCATCTGTTCGGCTTTGAATTCCCCAAAATTTTTTCCACAATGAGAACCATACCCAAAATTTTTTTCCTCATTTCCAAATTTGTTCCTCAAAAGACCCCATAGGAGGAAAAAGCGGTGGTCAAATTATGATAAGAATCAAAATTCGTTGTAACAAAAAGGTTAACAAAAAACCGAAGAGGGGAAAACCTAAAGTGTGTACAAATTCGACGGCTGCCATATGGCTGCTGAGGCGCTTAGCGCCAGAAAAAATTTCGGATACCAACAGTGTTTTTTTAGCGGCGCACCCATTAGCGGTGCCGCTAATGGCAGCTTGACTCCATTAGCGCAAAAAATTTTATTAGTGCACAGTAATTTCTTTCTTTATACATTAGTGATCAACTTATTAGTGATTGTATGAAGCATTTGAGAAATTTTATTGTAAAGTTGTTTTGAACCAAGGCAACACTTCATAGTAAAGCCTATATTCCTCATAGTAAATTCTGAAATGAAAATTTGGTCATTTGCGCGGCCCATGTTTTATTAGCATCGCGCTAAGAAACGGTCCATCCGGATATTCTAAAACGTTTAAAGATGAATCTTTTCGAGACTGATTTCATGATTTAAAATTTGATTTTTCCGGCCTAATGATGTTCATGCTTAAAAAATGTGCAGATGTTTTCAACCTGCTGACCAGCTAAAATCAGCTTGAAGTCAACGATGTTTCATAAATTTGGGCGAAACAAAATTTGTAAGTCGACTTCCGGGCGCGAAACGCCGAAATTTTTTTGGAGTTTTGGTACTAGAACTCTCGAAAATAAATCTCTTCGACATTTATTACCTTGATAAGTGGTCTAATTTTGCATTCAACCCAATCATTTTTCACAGTCGGACAAAATGCAAAAAATCATATTGAAAGCACGCCACTTGATTTGTAAAATCAGAAAAGCAACCAAAAATTTGCATTATTCAACCAGCGATTACTGTCACTGTCCCAAACTGTTGATGTTTCAATCATTCTCCGAATGCAAAAAAAATTATGTTCACAAGGTTCAAAATTTGTAAAGACCGCAGAAAAATTTTGTAAAAAAATCAAAAAAATCCAGTTTCGTCAAACAATAAGACGCAATATCAAGTTGATTAAACCACGAGATGAGACATTCTAGGTGTTAACAACTATTGAATGCTAACTAGTAAGTAAAGTAGACATGCTTACGATCGCTCTCGAGTGGTATTATAGCGAGCAATGATCAAAATTATCCTTGCCGGCGCGAAGCGCCGGAAAATTATGGGGTTTTGACCTTCTAAAATGCACCAAAATACAGCTCACCGACTTCAAAATTAAAAAAAAATTTTGCCAAATTTCTTCTTGCATTTCCAGATTTTTTCGCCAAAAACACTGATTTGGCGAAAAGAACAGTGATAATACATACCTGTAAATTAGCGGGGGGATCGGGGGGACCTCAACTTGGTGGAACCCTATACCCAAATGTTGAGACACTCTTCCAATTAAAAAAAATCGACTTTTTTCGGGGACCTCCAAAATTTTGGAAATTCCGAGATCCCCACATCAAAATTTTGGGTTTATTCTCTTCCAACTGGTCGGACCTCTTACAGGTATGGTATAATATTCATTATAATCTATCAGACGCAGCCATTAGTTATCTACTTCAATTTACTAATTAACCCTCAAGAGCTTCTACCAATTGAGCTAAGTTGTCTTATTTTGTAATACATGCTCATGGGGTTTGGGGGGTCTTGGGGGGTCTCGCATTTATCAAGAAGATAATAGAGCAAAATGAGAAAGAAAAGGAGAGGAAGACGGGGTGTAGCCAATTGTGCCTTTTTCATATTCGCTTCTGCCAATTGCGCCAATCCAACTGCGCCATGTTTTATATGCGCCATTGGCAATTGCGCCACTTTTCATATGCGCCATTACCAAATGCGCATTGTTCATTTGCGCCATGATGCCATGAAAACAGCGTACGAAATGGAATACATGCTTAATACGTATACACATAAAACAGTAATAAAGACCACCCAAGCTGGGCAAAAACTTAAAGTATTGTAAATTATGTGACAGCCATATAGACAAACTAGTCACAAAGCCACAGAATTGTAAATCGTCGTCAATCTGCAATTTTTTTTGGATTTGAAAAACAGTACGCATAACTGAAAAAAGGGTGATAATCGACTTCTTGTAATCTTTTTCATTGAATGTTTCAGGATCAGACATGCATGGCAAGAATTTTCCAGGGGGGGTCCTTGGACTTTTTATCCAGGAGGGTAGGGGTCTCGGTGAGCAAAAAAACAAAAAAGTCCTGAAGCCTGGTTTTTCATACAAAATATGCACAAAAATCATCAAAAAAAGCGGTGTCGAAAAAAGTTCAGTTGGTGTTTGACGATTACGGGCCAGGGGGATGGCCAGGGTCTCAGTTGTTTGGGTTTACTCCCCTACCCCCTATGTGCATGCAGTCCCGTATTTAGAGGGAGAAGGGGGGAATCCCCCCCCCCTAAATTTTTTTTTAGAATAAAATTTTCAGCAATATCATTGTACTTATACATCACAATTCCAAAATTAAATTATATTTATATACTTTTTGTCAAATATAGAACTTAGCCACTAATCCAAGCAGACTTAAACTAACTGAAAATAAGTCGTCTTTACTGCAAAAATGATTTTCTTTTTATTCAGTCAATTCTAAAAAATTTTTGGAAAATTCCCCCCTTTTTTGAAAATCCTGGATACGGGTATGTGTGCATGTATGTTCAGGATGCAAAAAGCTTAACCTGCTTGCAGCTTTGATGGCTTATCGATCGGTTGCTGTGTTTGGAGAAAGGAAAAAATTGAGCTGCGTAAAGAAAGACTGCTCTCGTTGAAATATTTGTTTGTTCACTACAAAAATCATTATTACATGAATTTCCAGATTTTATCATTTTGACTCTTTAAATGAAGTAAAATTTAGAAAAAATGTTTACTGCCCTTGGTCAGAGCGCAAATGAAATCGGCGCATATGGCTACAAACCGACGAAGACGTCCTAAAAGCAAAAATGATGCCGTAGTTTAATGGTTTTTCTGAACAAAGCATAGATTATTTTCAAAGGAGTAACACGAAAACCTTTAAAAAAGCTGGTTAAGCAAATACTTTTACATATTTGACTAATTTCAACGTAAGAATTTGCTTCTTAGATGTTAAAAAACTTTTTTGTTAACCAAGAAAAAACAAATTACTCATCCCTTGCCCTGACTGACCCCCAACAGAATGTCCATGTTGATGATGATGATGATTCTATTCCCAACAGCATTAAGCAATGTCAAGATAATTTAATAAAAATGAACGAATAAGTTAATAAATAGGTACGGGATAAATATGCAGTATATTGGCGATTACGCTGTGCATGGTCAAAAAAAGCATAGCTCTTACAGTTGACTTTTTCGATTTTTTTTCACAGTTGAATTTATCCAATTTAGAGCGAGAAACTTTACTAGTTTTAGATGTGAGTATTGATTCAGGAAGTTTATTCCAGATATGATTAACCCTATTCGTAAAAAAATATTTCTTAATATCAGTCCTCGGACAATCTGTTTTTAACTTTCAACTGTGGCTGGATCGGGTCTGAAAATGTGTAATGGTGCAGAAATCACTCAATTTCACGTCTGCCTCAATCAATCATTCCAACGTTTTTTATTTTAAACTGTTTCTAGCTTTAGTATAGTCAAACGATCATTATAAGAAACCTCAAGAAAATTGAGAACCCTCATTGTGAAGTATTTCTGTTTTTTTTCAATGGCTCTGATGTTCTTAGTTGATTGTGGTGACCAGATTGTAGTTGCATATTCCAAAATAGGGCTGGCGTTATATATACGTTTTGTATGCATTAGTCGGCAAGAATTTATATTTGCTTACAAATCGACATAATATAAGATATAATCTGTAGTAAGCATTTATGCTCATTTGTTCATCAAATTTAAATTTTTTGATTAAAAAGTACCAATATCTTTAACATAATTACCAGTATCCTCAATTATTTTATCATCAATTTTGTACTTTTCATTTTGTTATTAAATCCAAAATGTTAATTAGAAGTAGAAAGAGTTAGCTGAGATATTTCAGACCATCTGACGACAGATTCTAGAAATTTTTGAAGGTCCCCACTTCTTTTGTTCGCTGATGATACAAAAATTTATTTTTTTTAAATAAATTTATTTCATAAATTTTTATATCATCAGCGAACAAAAACATGCTTACTTTAGTTGATCGCGGTGAGTTATCTATATCATTGACAAATAAAAGGGATAATAGTGGGACTCCACTTGTTACATTTTGAAAAGTTGGCATGGTATTCTTTGACACAACTCTCTGTTGTCTATTATGAAAAAGATCAGTAATAAAGGACAATAAATTTCCCTTAAGACCATATTTTTCCACTTTTGCAGTAAGCCTTGAATGTGGTAGTGTATCGAAGGCTTTATAAAAATACAAATATATTACATCAACTACCATTTATTTGTCAATGTTATCAACTAAGTATTTAGAGAACAAACTGACGATCAGAAATACAATAATTAAGAATGAGAAAATTTGTCAATTGAGCTTTTATGATTTTTTCAAGAATCCTACAACAAACGCAAGTTAAAAATACAGGCAGGTAGTTGAAACTTTCATTCGTGATCCCTTTCTTGAAAACTGGAGTCACATGAGCCATTTTTCAGACGCTCGGAAGGCGCCAAGTCAATACTGAAATATTGAAGATTTTTCCAGTGGGTGGACAATTAGCTAATCTTTTAAATATTATTATTGGTAGGTAAACCATCAGGTCCCACCGAACTTGAATTTTTAAATCTTCCAATTTGGAGCAAATATCATCATCTGAAATTCTTATTCCTGTTAGTCTATGTATTTTCATGTGAATTAAAATTTATATCAGTCTCAATTCCATTATGTTTTGTGAAGACTGAGGAGAAAAAATGATTAAAAGCTTCTAGAATATCTTTAGTTCCTATTAATAATTTACCGTTTTGTCTTAGGACTAAAATTTCTTGGATATTATTTAGACCCTGGATGACATAGTTATTAAATAATTTGAGATTTTCATGTCTAACAAGCTTTCTTTCTTTTTCAATACGGAATTGTTTCAATGCTTGCTCAAGTTTTTTGATATGCCTAAGATTTAATTCCTTCACACTTGGTTTTTATTTTACCTGTATATCTGCCAAGATTTCAACTTCTGATTTTGAAGGTTTGCGTAATTGCCAGATTTTTTTTTAAGGTTTGCATAATTGCCAACCCAGTTTGCATAATTGCCAGAAACTTGTCATAAAATCGTCTACAGTTGTACATGTCGAAAATAGCATGTCCCATTCTGGAGTACTCATATTGGCAGCATAAAATCAAAATTTTTTGACTTAAATGTAGAATTTTTTTATCCTTGGGTTTTTGCTTGGGCCCTAATATCTCAAAAACAATGCTACGATGGTCACAAGAATTTGATAAGAGTGGTTGACCTTCAATATTTCGACATAGACCTTGCTGATTTGTTAGAACAAAAATATAAAATATTTGTCCCACGAGTAGGTTGAATTTTGAGAAACCACATCTATTAACATAATTCCAATATATCAAACTCACATCATCATTTGGTATACTTTCAGATGTTCAATCTATTTTAGGTAAATTAAAATCTCCAAGTACGATTTTTGGTTTATTATTCAAACTAGACCCTTCAATAAATTAGCATAATTTCACATCAGTTTCACAATCAGTTGAAGGAGCTCTGTATACTAAAATACATTGAATCCCAAGATTTAGGACCTCGATTACCATGGTTTCCAAGCAGTTGAAAGATTGCGGTATATCTAATACGACTCTTATTAAATGGGACTTTCGCCATCAGTACACATATACCACCTCGATGACTTTTTCTATCTTTCCTCAAAATCTGGAAGGACAAATCAGAGACAAGTGTATATTATTTGTTATGCTCCCATCTTAGCCAGTTTCTGTGAGAAATATTAAATCATAATTATTGAGTATTGAATTTAGATAAATTTTCTTATTTTTTGTACTACGAATATTTATGAGAATAGATTTAATCAGGACTTTCTCTACATTTTCAGGCGCAACTTTTTTACCAGCACAGCTTCCATCTCAAACATGCACACTGTGATTACGACGCAGCATTTTCTTTACTATTTAATAGTACATACACCATAATTTATAAAGAAATTATCTTTATCTTCTAATTTTCCAAATTCTACATAGGTTTCAACCCATTTCTCTTTGTTAATATGACAAGTCTGGTCTCGCTCTCATATCTTCGCCTTTCGAATTCATATTTATCATTTTGATCAACAGTTTTTTCGATGTACTGTCGTTGAAAACAACTTTGTTAAATTTCGGTTTGTCACCGCCACGAAATATACATACGAATGAATCAGCATCGAGTTTTAAATCTGCTCCGTAATGGTCAATAATTTGTTTGATTTGGTTCGAGTCCGAAATATTGTCTATTATATGTGTGTAGCTAATAGTCAGTATTACGCCGAAAATTGTCATTTTTCATCAATTGAATTTTTCCTCTCTCTGCTTGGAATTTACGAACGTTTCCTTCCAACGTGAACTTTTGTTTTAATAGACGACGAAGATTGAAGACATCATTCTAGACTGTAAATTTAGAGTTTCTAGTCAGGAATCTTTGTTGCATGCAGAGATTTATTTTCTAGCGTTAGTAAAAAAGTCAAAAATTTCACGAGCTTCGCGCCGGAATGAGAAATAAATTACACTCTATCTGTTTGTTTTTAATTTATTTCTCAACCTTGCAGAAAATCATTTTCCAGCGGTTTAAAAAGGAAAAATCCGAAACTTTTCGCGCCGGAAAAGGAAATAAATAAAATTTGATAACTAATCTAAATCACAAATGTTGATTGCAGATGAAATTATAAGAAATATATCTTTAATGTACTTTCAACTGTTGTAGAACACCAATGTATCGTTTATCAGCTGGATTTGACTAACCTGACTAGAATTTTATCAATTTTTTCCTCATTTTTGCAGATTACTGACCCCAAAAACGTCAGAATGTTTGGGTATACTCCTGTACTCCTAAAAGTAGGAAAAAAACATTCGTGGCCTCATTATAAATGCTTTTTAAAATCGGGAGAAGTTTTTAGAAAATTATGAAAAAAGGTTTTGGGATGGTTCTCATGTAGAAAAAATTCTCGAAGACGGTGACTTGAACCGTTTTTCTGCACACTGAAATTTGTGCCAATTGGCTTGTAACCACAAAAGTAACCACAAAATTGTTGTATTTTCATATCAGAAAAGGAAATCTGACCAATGAAAGGCCAATGTCGTATTGGGTAACAAATTTAAATGAAAGTTCATTGGATTTAAACAAACTTTTAAGCTTATCAAAGTGCAAATTTTTGGACGGTGGTACAAGAAATCTTCACTTTGCAATTGTGCACCGGCTTCTTCTGACTAGATCCAAAATTAATCATATGATTAACACCAAGATCCAAATTGTAAATTTTGTAGAGCACAAAATGATTCCAGTAGAGAAGATGTTTTGCACGCAATAGTCTTATGTCCAAGACTGACAGATTTTTGGATAAAGATTATACAACTGTTCAAAAAAATAAAAATTTCAATGTGTATCAGAGTTCCCCAAGGTCAGATTTTTAGGTAGGGGTAAAATTGAAAATTTTTGGGGGGTAGTGTAGCCAAATGTCCACTAAACACGTTATTTTGTCTCAAAATTAGGCAATCAGTGATCAATTTTAGGGACTTTAGGTAGGGGTAATACCCCCCTCATACCCCTCCCCATGGGGTAGTCTGATGTGTATGTATACTCAATTTTGCCTTTTGTTTAAAATTATATTCTTGTAGTAAGGAACAACTGACTGTGGCCAATATTGTTTTATATATGGCACCAAATTGTATATGGCTGACGAGACAAGGTTATGAAAAGAATGATAGATTGGCAGATATTCGGGAATTGTTTAGGAAAAATATGCAAAAAACTGTGCTTAGACTTCTTGAAATCATGGACCATAATGCTTTTGAGGATAACTTTTTAAAGCATAAGGTTGTCAAAATTAGTAGGTTTGATAAACCTGTAATTAATTTTTGAATTAAGAACGCTATTTTCCTCAACACATATTTTTTTCAGTTGACATGAAATGTATTTTATTTTTCTTTTTTTAAACATTATTTAAAAATCGGGTCGTGCTTATTTAATTGAATAATTTCGTTGCCGGCGTAAATTATTTTTTAGGGTCCTCTTCAAGTTGATTTTTGTGTATGCCTTATTTTGCTCTTTCAGGATAAAACCTTGTCAGGTAAAAAAAGGAACTTTACATTTTCCTTTAATTTTTGGCAACGAATTCCTTTTTAAGAACGGTGTAAAGATTAAATTGAGGATGTTTATAATTGCTTACTCCCTAAGATAATAAGTTTGTGGTCGAAAAATTGTGTCAAAATTTCAATTTTCCTTTTTGAGTGTCCTGACGCTGAATCATATCCCAAGTACAAACTGAATTCCTCTATACTCCAGTTTTTATTTGCCATCGGAATAATCGATGCTGGGTAGTAGTGCTTCTATTTCGGTCTAAATTCACGTGATCCCATTTCCATTTAATGAACATTGGATGTTCAGAATTATCAGTCATTGACAACCTACAAGTTTTCTACAATGATTCAAATATAATATTCGAAAAACGTTTTCTTCTTACCAAATATAAGTAGGCTATGTTATCATACATCTAATTGGAGGGTGCTATGGAAATCCCCCCCCCCCCCAGAAATCTTCGACCATATGGCTTGCGATTGGGCGACCGCCCCTCCTCAGGATTTTCCAATCCAACGGCTAGCCATATGGTAGCCGTAGGGACCCCCATACTTTTGGACGGAAAAATACTGCCAAATATCAATTTTTTGATGAAAAATGTCAATTTTTGAATAAAAAACGGTAAAAAATGTGAATTTTCTTGGCCCTTCGCGCCATGAATACATTTTTTGGTCTTTTTAGAAAAAACTACAATTTTTTGAACTATTTTTCGCACATTTTTCGTGAAAAAATCGAATTTTTTTTCTTTGAGACCCCTCACCAAAAATGTTGGGAATTACTGATCCTCGGCCCGAAAAAAAGTCGCCTGACCCCCCCCCCCCCAGACCTTGGGGCCCCGTTACATGTATGTATGTTATTCATTGACTTCACCGAGAAAATTTTTCGTTTCTGTCCCATAAAATGCCTGAAAATTGAGCAAATTTAGTCCTTGACCAGTCAAAAAATTTGTGCCATTTGGCACAAATACTCAAAAAAATTTTGCGATTCCAAATTACTTTGTGACAAAAAACCATTTTTCAACACAAAAAAGCCCTGCCTAAAACCACGTCGCTTCCCACCAAATCTTTCTCTCTCCCGAAATAGGTACGTTCCCATGTCAGAATATTCTCCACATTTACCCCGTAACTCTAACGCAGCCCAAAAAATGAGTTGCATTACAGTTTACTCAAGAAGGAAACACGATAACAATTGAATGTTGCCGGTGCTAACCATAATTGAGTTTTGTCATTTTTGAGTTAAGGTTGCCCGAAACATCGCAAAGGTATTTTTAGCTTTCCCTAAAGAATACATGTATGCGAAAATAAGTCAAAACCTAAAAAAACATCCAGTGTGCATGTGGCATGTGTGGGAAGAAAATTTTGTTTTGATATTTCCAGGTGCACCCTTATTTTATTTTTGTCATAAAAAGAAGTAAAATTCACTTAAGCAACAATGAGTCTGCAACTGCTGTCCAATCCACAAATTCTTCCTTACAATTCGGCGACAATCGCCGATTTTTAGGAATGAATCAGCGAAATCGCCGACTGTCGCCGATGAAATCATAGAAATCGGCGACACTCGGCAATTTGACTTAATAGAGCTTTAGCCTAACCTACGAAGCCTTTATTCCTCGTGCCAAATATGATTTTCCTCAACGTCGTGCTGGTCTAGAAAATACGGATAATTTCACTGCTCTTTTGTTTGAAATTGAGCCTTACTTATGTACGATATTTTATTTACTTATTCATGAAGTTGAACAGAATTTAGTACGACGATAAATAATGTGGTGGTAATCGCCTCTTACTTGGATAAATGATTAAAATGAGTGTTCGAATGGTAGTGTAAGATGCGGCGCCAAAGTACGACATTCAAGAAAGATGGCTACTAAACAATGAGCGCCAAGTTAAGACAACAGTCTTACTTTGGCACCTTTAACATTGTTCGCCAAAGTAAGAGTGTAGCATTTCTGGCTACCTGTGTCCAGCAAAGTGCCGACAAAAGTAAGACGATGGTTCGATACGCTCTCAGAGGGCATTGTTTATTATTTAGGACATACCCTGAGTCGATTCAGGAGCATATAATGTCTTTGTTTTAAGAACACCTACGCCCTCCTAACACTGTTCTGAAACGGGCCTCTGATAACAAAAATAATATGTCTGCGTGTAAAAGGGAACTGATTGTTGAAACGCATTTCCGCCGCAATATGATTCTTCAAAGACTAACTCAAAATATTTTCAGTGAAGAATGTGGCCTTCAATTGGCGGTAATAATGTTTTCGATGACTGTTTTTTATTTGGTTTACCGATCAGCTTTGAAGTTTAGACGAAAGATCAAATCGCCGCATTACTAGCTAATCAAGAACTCAGTTTGTGCGAAAGACCTATCGAAAAGTTTTTCTCGTCCATCATTCAGGTAAACAATAGTTGCCCATGTTTTTTTCGTTTCGAAGTTAAACACAGTTTTGTTTGTTCAGACTGACGAAAAATTTACGACGGAATATCAAAAATACCTCTGTGATTCGTTGTCTGTAGTAAAGTCGACATTGAATGGTGTTCTGGAGCTCAGAAGTGGTATTTACATTTTTATGATTCTATTAAATCGGCGCACTAAAAATGTCATAATGTCGGTGTCGTAATTTTTTTCGTACAACAAGAATGAACACTTGCATTTCTATAACCTGGTCTCACTCAACCGATAACTATCTACTTTGTTCAATTTTCGCAATTAGTGGACTTGAATTGGCGGAAGGTTAATGATTTGATCGATGAAAATGTCGCATTGAAAGAGAAAATTATCGATGGAGCATCAGTTCTCGAGTTTAAAATCAATGCGTATTTGAAAGTGAATTGAAACTTTATGATTATGTATATCTACAATTTCATCGAAACCAAGTTTTCCAGAATTTACTTGATTATTTGGAATCCTCGAAAAATCACTTCCAAGTTATTGTGTCGGGCCGCGATAAAGAACAATACGAATTTTTCAAAATTTGGTTTGGTGTTAAATCGATGGCATTATTACTAAAAACTAAGTGAGAACGAACCATTTGAATTTTTTGTCAGTTAGATTTTACTCATAAATACAATTAACTTTACAACAATATCTTGACTTTTTGAAAAATAGAAGCAAAAAAAGCGAGAAGTAAACTTGAGCCAAAACGCCTGCTTAGCGAGACGGGGGCATCCTAGCTAAGCTATTATTTTTTACTTCGTGGTTACAATTTTTTCATGATGTCCAATGGAAGTATTCAATCTGATCCATCTTTTCACACTCGTACGCCCGATAGTAGACATGTTTCATGCGCCAAACTTGGTATAACATAATACAGAATTTATAAACTGTGAATACAATGGAACTTTTTTTTCCCATCTAACCTTGCTATTTCCAGTTCACACCTACAGTAGGATGCGAACTGGACATAGCCCAGCTATTTCCAACTTTTTCATTCGCATTATACTCTTCAAACTTGCCCAAAATTATCTAATAGTCTATTGATCTAAAATGTTCCATGCATCTTCTTTTGATGTTTCGTTTAACTTGAAACCAGAACATTCCAACTGTTGGGCATTCAATACGTCGTCTCTTCGCAGAAAAAACATCAGCTTGATTCCTGAATTTTATATTTTGATAAGTAATTTTGCTGTAACTAATGCATTATGAAGTATTTTGAATTGAAATTGGTTATATTTGTTTGACATTCCTAGCTCTTTCAATGCTTTCTGTGTTTGCTCAAATTTGACATTTTCTGGCAATCATAGTCTGTCTTTCCATGCTGTTTCTCCTTTTTGTGATTGAAAAATTACTTTGTATAATATTCGATTTTAACTTACTTGTTACTCTCATATGCCATACGTGTTGGGTAATTTCTCGTTCTGTTTTTGCTTTGTTTAAATTCTTTACTAATATTTTCCATTGCTTGGCATCAGACATGCACGGCCAGAGTTTTCCAGGGTGGAGACTCCTTGGACTTTCCATTGAGGGGGTAGGTAAGCAAAAAGAGCAAAAAACTATGCTAGCATGTTTTTCGTAACAAAATATGCATGAAAATCATCAAAAAAACTCTTTGAAAAACTACAGGGAGGAGTGTTTAACGACTTTTTTCGGGCCAGGAGGGATGTCCAGGGTCTCAGATAGGAGGATTTACCCCACCTGACCCTCTATGTGCATATATGTTTGTATACAGTAGATAACTCTCGCATAATTTATCCAAGTTATCCAACATTGCTCCTCTTTTATTGCTTGATGGAGTTTAAAATTCCATTGCTTGTCAACAAATCAGTGGAACAGAAGATTAAACTTCTTTGGTTGGATTTCTTTTACATATAGTGCATAATTTTTCTTCCTTACATATTGGTAATTATGAATCTGTTGTATTAGTACGTCAGCATGAGATATAATAGGTATTATGTTACTTGATGAGATATGCTGAACTGAATCCAATGTTTCGAAGTGAAGTATTTTGACATCTAATCCTTCCGTGGCCTGTATTAGTGCTTCAAATTCTTCAATTTTATTCGGTGCTGATTTTCCAATCTTGCTCCATTTGCCTAGGGATTCTAGGATTCTATTGATCCATTTAGCTTTTAGGGATATGGCCAAGAATTTAGCGTTAATTTTCGCACACAAGTTTCATTTTAGACTCATGTTGGCCAAACTTAATGAAAGTACGTTTACAAGCTACACGATAAAAAGTTTGAATGAAATCAGGTGAGTAAAACCTCTCGATGCTTTATTTTGTCACGTTATAGAAAATTTCAAAAAGTTACAAGACTACATTTAGTATGAATTTATTCATCGGAAAAGGTCATGTAGAAAAAATCATTACTCTTTGTCCTTCTGCATCGAAAAACTTTTTAAAGGAACCGCAGAAAGTGCGAAATTAGTAATCTCAACGGTCGGATCGCCGAGGTCAAATCCAGGCTCAAGTCGTACGCGACTCTTTCCGGATCGACGTTCGACGATTTGATCGATAGTTATGGAAAATTAACGAAAGATATCGAAGACAAACGCTGGGCATTGCGAGAATTCAGCTTGTCAAACGATCGTTCCAAGGTTATTGGTTTCGACCATGAAGCGAATTCAATGCATTGAACAATTTTGTTATAAAATTATTGTACATTTTACCAACCTTATTTTTCCATTGCTAAGGTAAAGTCTCCATTTTACAGTTATGTCTTGAGCTTTTTGTTTGCCCGTTAGTTTTAATGCTATTCCACAAAAGAATCATTTTTGCTTTTTTTACTATTATGTCGTTTTTCCCTAGTATTTATAGGATATTTTGTATTAATATGATTCATTTTCATTCTCTTATTCATTATTCGTTTTTCTCCCCTACGTCGACTTGAACTATTCGAAGCTCGAAAGGCTAGGAATTAATTATTATAACTAATTGATATGGGTTGAATACCGTTAGCAATGAATTTCATTCATGGAATTGGGGATGACAAGTTCGTTCGCTACAAAACGTTTCGTTGTATGGCATTTACCTGGTAGTGTACCGCTGTTGAGGCGCTCCATCAGGAAATGTGCTCAGTTTCTCGGTTAGTCAAATTTTTAATGAGATTTTATGTTTTTGTGGAGCAGAAATCCTTGGGTACCCATCAAGAGCTACTCAATAAAACTGTTACTGAAAACATCAACTTTGAAAAGGCTCGGTACAGCCATTTTCAGTCCATAACAATTCCTTACTATTTTCGAAAATGTATTTTGCGTAGAATTTTTACCTTTCTATGGCTGGGAATAAAATAAATGTACACAAGTTCAGTTATGATTGTTTATGCTATTCTCACATTCAGGGGTTTTTTTGGTTTTTTCCCGACAGGCCATTTGGCTCCTAAGGTCAAAATTTTACAGGCCAAAAAGAATTCCAACAAGCCAAAACTAAATAGTATGTAAATAAATGTGGTAGTAAAACAATGGTGTTTTCAACAAATTTAGTCAAAAACACTCTTCAAAATCTTCAAAAAGAATTCCACATATGTAACAGATCAATCATTTTGAATACTTTCTTAATCACACACAGAATAATAAGGCTCAAAAATGATCTGTCATCATGCAAATACATCATCAGGGCTTTTTCACACAGGCCACGTTGATCTGTTACTTGGGGAAAAATTTGGTTGCACAGATTATAATTTTTAGTTGTTCACTATAAAATTGATAAATTCGCTTAATTTCATCAGAAAAAATGATTAAAAGTTACTTCCCTTGTATTTCATTCACTTCGCATCAGTTCCTGACTTTTAGAATTGAATTTCTTGAGTTTTTAGAAAGAAATCAAAAGTCTGGCTAAAGTAACTTGTTCGGTACCTGGCGCCGAAAAATATTGATCTCGAGGCCTCTAAAATGTTGGAAAATGCATTTTTCATCACATTCTGCTGCAACTGCCGATGACTGATCTTTTCACCATTTGACTGGCGGAAGAGGTCAAAAATTTTACCTCCTGTTTGGATCTTATATGTCTGGAGGCAGTAATTTACCAATCACAATTATTTATCAAAAGCGATTGTTTTCACATGATCTATAACGTAAAAAAGCGCAATAGATATTTTACTTCGGACTTGAATATCTCCGGCGCTTAGCACTGAAACAAAATTTTAGATTACGATATTCTATAGCATTGTAAATCTTTTTCCTGCATGAAAGGCCTATTTTTTCAGTGAATTCAATGAGTATTCTGTGGGGCAAACACTAGAATTCAAAAATTGGCTTCTTCAGATAGCAAGAACCTCTGCCATTTTCCCATGTGGATGTTTCAATCATTTTCCAAATGCGAAAAGTAGAACTAATCTAGGAAAATCTTAATTTTTGTCAAATACGTGGAAAAAACCATACAAGGTCAAACATTCATCCATAACATGCTGGTTTCTGAAAGCTATAAGCATAAGCTAGGATGACATTTTCTAACCGCACAACAGAAATGATACCAAGAATCATAAATGATTTGAAATCCGTCGCGAAGCGCCGGAAAATTTTCGGTATTTTTCGTTTTGGAATGCATCTCCGCACAGGAAGCCCTATAGCCTAATCAAAAAGGGTGGTTAGGCTCTCATTTTTACAAGCCGATTTGGCTTGTGCGCCAAAATTTTTAGGAGCCATGGCTCCTAATTGGCCAAAAAAACCCTGCTCGCATCATGCCTAAAAATTTATCCTACAATAAACTTGCATGAATTTTGATTCGGAAAGTTTTTCATTTAAATAACATTTTCACTGATTACTTCCTAACTTATACTGTATAGCTTGAATCCGTGACTATATGGAATTTTTCATCTCGAAGCTGACTTTTGCAGGATCACGAATTCGATTTTCTGAATTTGATTTTTTTAATTTACAACTTTCTTCGCCATAAAATCCATTTAGGAAGAAGTTAGCGTATTTTATCTTTTTTTAGATACTTGGATTTGCAATAAAAATTTAAATTTCTACGACGTCATTCAGCGATTATCGTAAAGTGAGTGTTTTTTTCGTTCAAGTGAGACACGACTTTCTGATTCTTTTGAATTAGAAATCATTCTCAAAGATCGTATATTTTCTTTTTTAACTAACTCTTTTTTTGTTGTAGAGATACGACGTTAATGGACTTTGTCAGTCCAAGAATGACAACATTTTCGAGGCAAAAAGGATAGAGAAGCTTGAATGTAAGTAAATTTCTGTTACATCCTCTTTAGTCCATGTTTCGTGCTTTGGCAAGTAGCCCGAAAAAATAATATAGTTAACCGGTTACATATATATATATGTAGAATTTTGTTTGAAAATGAGATTTTTCCTTTTCTCGTTTGGAAAAACCTGTCGGATGGTAAACTTTTTTACGTTCAAAAAGCTGCTTTTCCTAAAAGCGTGAAGTAGTTGTGAAGAGGTCCTAGTATCCTAATGTCGCTTTCGTATCTGAAAAGTTAATTATATTTTGCTTATACTTCACAATCTTCGTATTTTTTGTCTACGTCTGCAGAAGATAATGTTCTTCAGATTGTGCGCAAGTTTTTCTCTGATGATTACAAACGTTTCACGCATCACTGACTCTTTTGATAAGTAATGATCCATCCTGTTCATGTATATATTTGTCTTGTACTATCAGTTTAATGAGTACAATGGTAATCAATTTTATAATGACAATCGAGTACTACAAAAATCTAGTTACAGTTCGAAAGGCTTTCACAACTTGATATCACATGGCGTTCTCTTCCATTCTTCATGAAACTATTTTTCGAAACAGTAAAACCCTGATAATAATTTTGCTTTGATTAGATAGTGCATTTTGGGGTGAAAAGAGGTCGACTTCAGTTTATTTTTGTACGCAAACATAATTACTATTTTTACTTTTGTGTATTGCATATACTCATTGGAAGTAATACTATTGCTGAGATTCCACATTGCTCGATTCAGATACATTTGAAGACGTTTAATTTGCGTTACGACAGTCCTGAAAAATACGACAAAACGCGGTTTTAAGCGCTATTTTAAGTTAGTTTAGATTTCTTTTCATTAAGTTAGACCATGTACAAAATTGCACTAACTTTTTTATGATTCTATTTCTTTCTCGCTTTCCTCTCTATTTGTCTCTGTTTTGCATATGTAAATTTAGAATCGTTTTCTTCCATTCTGATTTGTTCTTTCTCACAAGTATCCAGTGTCCTTTTTCCACAATAACATATTGCCAGTGTTTCTTAAGTAAGTAATCACGGCTTCAAAGTTTTTTTACCTGGGAGCGGAATGGTCCAAAAAATTGACATAGAGAAATGAGTATACAAAAGTAACAAAGCTGACCGATTTGGGAATCATTGCTAATCTCATTGCTTATATATACCATTTCAGAACTACAGTAATAATAACTGTTGCATTTAAATGATTACTGTATAAGAAGTACTGCATTCATACGTGTGGTCGGATGTAAACGCCACGCAAATTTCCGTTTCCTCCATCCGAGTCTGGCCGATGTGCTGATGTTTCCAACCAGCTAGAAAATCAGAAAAATCAACTAGAATTCAAACTTGAATGTTGATAAAATATTCAATGTAGAAAATATTCATCCGACTTTGTCTTTGTCTGCTTATCGCAGATTTTTCGCGCGAAGCCGATAATGATCATTAGTCGAACACCTTAATTGCTCGAAGAAATCAGAATCGTTCACGTCCTGATTGATTTCGAATCATTGCTCTTGATTTGGGGGAGTTATTTTAATTTCCACTGATCGATTTTGGATATTTCAGTATCATGTCTTCAAATAGCTGTAATCTCATTTCAAATACTTGATTGACTGGAAGTTTTAGAATCATGTGTGAAGATTGATGTTTTAAAATCGAAAATATTTCAGTTTGTTTGAGCGATAGACTAAAATATCTAGATTTCGAGTCACCAATCTTGAACGCGATTTTGGAATCAGCTCGATATCAATTATAACAAATTTTACATTACTAATGCGAAGTTTTGAAAATTGTTTTAAATTTTAGTATACTTGTACCCGTTTGCGTTTTTGACGATGCCTTGTGTTTTACAGGTTTCCGTGTTTACCAGACTTTCTGCGTGAAATTCAACCAGACCTTCTCAGCAAACCTAACAGTGCTTTGTTTGCTTGGCGTCTTGAATATTAATTTTTGTATTTATTTTTCTGATCAACAGTAAAAACAACTCCCAATTTCCATATTTGCATACACGATCATTTAGGCGTATAAATTCACCTCGGACCGATAAAGTAAGGATATAAAGTTACTTTTCACGTCTGATCTTCTCCTAAAATCTAATGGATCTCGAATTCGACGACATTTTGTCCAAGGTCGGTGATTTCGGTAGCTATCAGTTGATCATGTACTTTATTATTTGCCTGCCGGCCAGTATACCGTCGGCTTGGACGGCATTCAATCAAGTTTTCGTAGCTGCCGTACCGGCCCATCGTTGTAAAAATAATACGAATTACTCGAGTGCACTCGAAAGTTCGTCGACAAACATCTTGTATAAAAGGTGTGACGAATCGTTCATTTTGCCCAGTAAAATTTACCAAGACAATGGAAGTTCAAGTTTAGCTGTAAACGTGACGATAGTTGAATGCCGTGAATTCGAATTCGATAAATCGGTTTACGAAAGTACAATTGTTACAGAGGTAAAAATTATGAAACGTTAATGAAATGTATCTGATAATCTTAATCTTACTATAGTTACCATTAGTCTTACAAATTCATGTTCATTATTGCCAAACCTAAACCGAAAATTTTGGGGGATATTTTTCGGTTTTAGTTCGGTTTCAGACATTTCAATCATTGGACTGAATTACAAGAACTGCAACTTGTGTCTGGCAAATTGAAACAGCTTTTGATATTTCTGACCTGAAACTTGGATGTTAAGTAGACATTTTCAACGCTAGTTTAAAAGTTTTAATTTTTCCCTGAACGTTGCTTTTCAATTTTTATTGTACTACTTACTGGCTGACAGAATGTTTCCAATCTCATTTGATAATTATAGTACTTGTAGCAGAAAGTGAAGGTTTAAAATAGTTTTATCAAATTCACCATTGGATATCTATCTTTTAGGAAGTAAATAGTTTTTATTCAAAGGACGGAAACATTTTATGTTTCTAAAGAATAGTACAACACCAGAAACGTTTCAAAGCATATTTGAAATGGACACATTTGGTAATCAGTTCAGTATAATTCTGAACATGAGCAAAATTGTAATGTCAATCAGTATCATAGTATACAGACAACACTCAATGCTAGTTCATGACAGAAGTTCTTGTGATTCAAGAGTTCAATTTTTTAGTTGTTTGCTTGATTTTTCGAGTCTTATTCTGTTTCAGCTCAATGTTGATATGACTTTCGCTGTTTTGCTTGAATTCGTCGTTCAAACTTCTTCAGTACTCCAGCTGGTTGACGGCATTACCTTGTTGATTGAAAACATCAGCATATTGTCTAGGTCCAGTAATTCTATTATGACTTATGTGTGAGTTTGTGTATTCTGGTTCATACACAACCTGGGAATCTGGTAATCCTGAGATTGTCTTGATATTTTATCTATTTCTGGCAAACCCGTGAAAGTCATGTTATTTAGGATTAAGTTGAAAAACAATTGCATATTTTTCTGAAATTGTTATATGAACCACGTTAAAAGCAAAAAAAAGATGACCGCACAAATTGAATTTTCTATCTCACAAATTCTTTTTTGTGTACGTCTCTATCTGCACTCGCGCAGAAATGGTTAAAAAATTTCTGCGCTGAACGAATTTTTTCTGTCTCAATTAAAAATAGGTTCAAATATCAGAGCAATAACAGTAGTTTATTCAAAGTACTGTTAAAACTGCTAAAACTGATGTCGAAAAAACGTTATCATGGAGTTAATGCGCAAAAAAGATTTTTCCGCTATTTGACTGTAAGTGTATATTTTAAATTTTAGGCCTTTCAAGTATTCTGTCTGAGTAATTTTGAGTACGTAAACATGACTTGAATGAAAAATGAAGAAATATTTCCGGCATATTATTTACATTTAACAATGTCACAACAATGAGATAAGTACACTTATCGACCGGAATTATGCCAAAAAATGGAAATTATGCTAAAACGCCCGTAAATCTTGAGATATTAACTCGCTAAAAGGCCGGGAAAATCTATCTTTTCTGACGACGTTTCGAAACGGACTATTTGTGTCGTGGATTTACTTTTTTCACGGAAAGAACTTTATTACATAATTTTATACAAAAAAAAGTGGGAATTTTCGTTGAAAAAACCAAGTCAGGGGATTTGGTTTCAGGGAATCTGTATGATCCCTGTAAACGCAAGCATTTGTTTTTATGATCCAACTCCAGTTGAAAAGCCTCGAGATGCATTAATTTAAAAAAACAAAAAGTTTATGACGAGAAATAACATTTCTGTTGTGTAGACCAGGGTTTTTTTCCGCACAGTGCGGACTTTTTTTTGAGCTGTGCGGAAAAATTTTTGGGCATTTTCCGCACAGAGCGGAAATTTCTTTGGGAGTTTCTACTGCTGGCATTGATGAAAAGGTGCATTTTGGTGCAATTTGGGTGGTCAAAATCTCAAATTTTTCCGGCGCGGAGCGCCGGCAATGAAAATAATTTATAATATTAACTACAATTAAGCTGAAGCACAGCCAAAAAGAAATTTAGTTTGATTTCTCGGTTGTCCCTGATTGTTTCCATCAATCTTATATGTCTCTGCTAGAGTGAGTAAAACTCGTCACTTTGTAGTGTGAATTGGAATTCTCATATGAATTTGCTGATTTTTCCCACATTTCTCCACACATTTATTTAATACCATCATTTTTCTAGGAAAAATCTAAACCGAAAGTATTACAAATTATCTCTAGAATACATTTTCCAAGATTTTAGTAGCTCCTTTGTTCAAAAATTCTCTGGTGTGACGCATCAGAAGTTAAGTGTGCATGGTTTTCATGATTTGAAGTTTCTCATCCCATTCATCAATTAGTAATCTTCAGTATTATAGTCTTTTTTCTTGAAATGCTTCTAACTAATGAAGGTGGAAAGCAAGTAGTATTCCAGATTTTCACGATTTTCTGAAAAACAATATATCATATAGGACTGGAAATTTGCGAGCATACTGACCTAACCTTTAAAATTTTTCGAGTGAGAAATTTTAAGGCAAGAGCTCTATGTTAAAGATTTATACGACAGTGTAAATATTTATTCGTGTTACTTTTTCAATTGGAAAGCATTTTGTAAAAAACGGACTATAGGTTCGGATTTTGTTGAAAATTGAGATTTAATATTGATCATCATGAATTCTTTCTCTCACTTGAGGTTTTCTGAACTTTGTGAACACAAATTTTGTCATTGGGAAACTACACGATTTTTGAAACCTTCTATTTTAGAGATAAAGGTTGAAAAGGCTCATTTTCCAGCATTCTAGAATATCAAAATGTAGAAATTGAATCAATTGGAAAATCAATTGGAATCTATAAATCTTCAGCTCTAATCACAGAAATGACAGCAGCAACTATTAACTTTGCTCAATCAATCTAAAATAATGTTTTTGAGATAGAAAAACAGATACTTTTCATTATTTTCTTAGCAATCTATAATTTTCGCTCATTTCACACATTTTTCAAATGATTTAAACTTCGAACGGAAAAAGTTTTCGTGTGCGGAAAAAAATTTGGGTCATTTCCGCACAGTGCGGATGAAGGCGTGCGGAAAAAACCCTGGTGTGGACGAAGGTTTTCAACAAGAACGAGGTAACCTTAGCATTATATCAAAGTGGTCAAAGTTTTAGCCATGTTAGAACAGTTGAAGCTTTCAACTGTTCTAACATTCAACTTCAACTTGAAGGGTCGAGAAAAGCAAAGAGCGAATAAAAATAGTTCTTTTAGAAAAATTATATTAAAAAAATTGCAAAGCTTCTACGAACTTCAATTTGATTTGATTAAGCATTCCAATTTTAGAGTTCTAGTATGAAAGATCTGATTGTCTGCCACGGCGATTGTTTTGTACTGAGTAGCAGCATTGTGAAGAGAAAATGTTTTTCATCGCCTATTGACAGTGGGCTTCAACCGAGTAGAAATATAAAGAAATCAGCCATCCTCAAAAAATTTGAGCGCAAGAGCAAAAATTGCGTCATATTCAAACTGATACACAACCGAAATTCCGACCCAACCTTTTGTTTTTCTGACCTACAAAATCGTTTGAAATTGCTCAATACTGACTGTTGACACTTTTAGCGGCATTTTTTATTATAGTAAGCCATTCATGAGCACTTTTTTCAACACTGTAAATTTGCAGTTGCAGTTTTGAAAACAACAAAATCAAAACTGTGAATTCAAAAATTGCAAAACGGGAACATCTCTTTCAGAGCTCACGCATCAAAGATTATGTATCTTTTCTTACCACAATAAGTTGCTCAGAATTTTACGAGTTTGACTTTACTCTGAAAATTTTGACCCAGGTAAAAAGCAGTAAAAAAACTACGGATAAGAATGTACATTTTCTTCAAAATGCCGATCGCATACCGTTGAGTGATATTGAAAAAATGTTTTAGCTTTTTTGTGCAAGCATCGGATAAACACTACCGTCTCTATGATGTCTTTGTAGAAGAAATGATCTTGAAAAATTTAGACGAATATTTTATTTCTCCGCCATTCACCAGTTTCTTTGTTTCTGTTTTCCATAATTTTTTCATTAAGAAAGCAAGGTGCTAAAGCGGAAACAGCATCATCTCGAAAGGCGCGGTAAAGACTTGCAGTACAAACATTAAACAAGCATAAACTGGATATGAATTTTCTACTTGAAAATACATTCCTCAGGTCACTCAATTTTTCTATTGGTCACGTTTTTAGTTCAATCTGGTATGCGAACGTGCGTATCTACCTGCGTTCTCGACAATGGTTTTCTACATTGGAAGCCTCATTGGAAATATCGTATTCGGTTATATTGCAGATAAGTAAGCATTGGTTAGAAAAGGCTTATGAAGTTATTAATCGTCTTCGATCGAACTGACAATGTTTCGAAAATTCTAGAGTACGCGTGTAATCTTGAGCCAAATGTTCCGTGCCGGGTGCCGGCAGGTTGAAGTTCTTCAATTTTATTTGAGTTTTTACATCAGCGTTAGTTTTTTCATGTTCCGATCATATATGCAATTGGGAGGGGGAAGTGCTATAGAAACCCCCTCCCAGAAATCTATGGCTAGCCATTAGGCAACACCCCCCAGGATTTCCCAATCCTATGGCCAGACACATAGTCAGAGGGACCCAGATACTTTTGGTTGGAAAAATGCTGAAAAATGACAATTTTTTGCTGAATATTGTAAATTTTTAAACTAAAAATGGTCAAAAATGTCAATTTTCCCGATGCTCGGCACCATGAATACATTTTTTACAGTTTTTTAGACAAAATCACTATTTTTTAACCGATTTTCGGACTTTTTTAGTGAAAAAAATAAAAAATTTTGCTTCCTCCTCCCCTTAAAATTTTGGGAATCACTGACCTCCGGCCCAAAAAGGTCGCCCGACCTTCCCTCCCAGACCTCAGGATCTCGTTACATGTATGGTTCCGATACTTTGTTTTTGTGTCGGAAGTTTTAGGATTCCATATCAAAAATTATTTTCGAGCTTAGTTCAAATGAGTTACATTCAAAATCAGGAACTTTTTCTCAGTCGAATGAAACTCAGAATTCTAGCTCCTCAAACTTTAAAGAGAAATGAAAATTAATTGTAGCTCACGACCATACATGTAATTGGGGGGAAGTGCTATGGGACCCCCCCCCCAGAAATCGTCGACCATATGGCTAGCGTTTTCACGGTTAGTGGATCATTTTTTGCAGGTGGGGTCGAAGAGCGTCATTTTTTTCAATATTGGCCATTCAAGTCGGTTTCGGAACAGCCAATGCATTCGCGACCAACATTTTCATGTTTAGTGCATTACGTTTTATTGTCGGGTTGACTTTCCCAGCTTTATATCAAATCCCTTTCATTATTGGTGAGCCTTATGTTTTTAAACTGCGTTGCTATATCGAATTGCGTCGCCATATCAAAATTTAAAAATTATGTTAGCTTAATGAAATTGTAATTTAATTTGCATAAAATATGATTGTTAATCTGATAAGAACAGTCGTACAAAATTCAAATTAGCTGCTTCGATCCTGATGCATGTACGATTTTTTCAGCAGGAAGAACCTTATATTTCTACAGTAGACGTTGCTCCTGAAGCAAAGATTTTTTGTTGGTCCCAGAGAAAATCCTGACGCAAATTTTCAAACCACAGGGTTCATAGCGATCGGGAAAGCCGGGAAAAAGCCGAAAATTTTTAGTTGGACCGTGAAAACCGTGAATATCTTGAAAAATTCATAATTAAATGAACATTTTATCGCATTTTCAAATTTATTTAATTGCTTCTGGGAACTTTTTACTTTTGGCTTTTAATGGTCATTTTTACTGTTAAAATTTTCAGGAATCTCGAAAGTAAAATCAACATGTTTTCATTGATTGACTGAAAGCAAAGAATGTTACGAAACTTTGTTTTTTACTATGCTCAAAGACTTTGTTCGTACAGCTGTATGTACCTATCAGGGTTTTTTCCGCACACTACGGACTCTTTTTGACCGTGCGGAAAAGTTTTCGGGCCTTTTCCGTATTGAACGGAAATTTTTTTGAGCGTTTATACTGTTGGCATAGGTGAGAAGACGCATTTTGGTGCAATTCGAAAAGTCTAAATTTTATATTTTCCCTGCGCTTCGCGCCGGTATTGACAATAATTCATAACATTCACTAAAATTGGGCTAAGGCGTAGTCGAGAAGAAGTTTTGTTGCATTTCTCAGTTAACCTTGATTGCTTCCACCAATCTGTTTCTCATCTCAGATTAGAGTGAATAAAACACACTTTGAAAATACAGTGAGAATTGGCATTTTCGCGATGAATTTTGTAAATATTCCCAATTTCCTTACACATGGCGAGCTAAAAAAGACGACCGGTGCTGACTTTCATAACTGTCGAATGGATGAAGCTTTCTTAATGTGGATTGCTGTATTAGAATCATATATTTGTCTTTTTTGTTAGGGCCAAGTCTTAGGCTCTTAACCTTTATGTTTTTCAGATAAACAAAAATTTTGTATAAGTGGTCGTTTTTCAAAAATTAAAAGTTGTGAAATCTAAGTAAAAGTTGTCCTATTTTAAAAATGAGTTTTAAGGTTTTTTACACAAGAGAGTACTTTAAAAATCACCCAGATTTGCGATTTACACGTAATTTAAAGTTGGCAGTTTCTTATTTCAATATGGGCCAAATTTCGCCAGGATCAAAAAAATCCTTGATCAAAAAAAAACCAGGTTTAGTATTCTTGTTTCTAGTCAGTCAATATTTGAACAGTCTGACTGAAACTTTGCAGTTTTTATGCCAGATGTTTTATCTATCGACGGCAGCAAACTGCTCTAAAAAAGCTTCATCCATTTGAAGGCTATGAAAGTCAGCACCTGTCGCCTTCTTTTGGCTCGCTCTGTGCATTTATTCAATGCCATTATTTTTTGACTGGCAATCTAAACCGAAAATATTTCAACTTGTCGCTTGAATACATTTAACAACATTTCATAAGCTTCTGTGTTCCCAAATTCTCTCGTGCTATGCACCGGAAGAAATAAACGTTCGTGGTTTTCATGATTTAAAGTTTCTCTTCTCATTAACCAATTTATCTTCGGTATTCGGACTGGATTTGTTGAAAATTGGGATTTTCTATTGATTTTAATAAATTCTTTTTCTTGCTTGGCTTCTATTTTAAGTTTAGGGGCGCTGTTCTTTCCTCAAACGGGTCTTTCGAGGAAAAAATTTGGAATTGAGGAAAAAGATCTGAGCCGTACATTGTATTGAAATTAAAATGGGGGACTTGAAATTGCACACCATAATGAAAATCTGATGACCGGTTGCTTGATTGGATAGATAAGTGTCACACACTTTTCTGTTTTGATAAAAAATACCTGAAATGTGAGAAATAACAAGAATCAAACTGTTCTGAAAGGCAATTCAATTTTGAGGATGTCAGGGCCCATATGCATGTGCTCCTGGAAGTTTTTCACGGGTTTTGTATGAATTTACCAGCTAATAATTGCATTCGAATATTGTTGACATTCGCAGTTTCTTGAAGCCAGTGTAAAAATTTGTTCAAAGCTGGATGAGGATGCCCAAAATCATAATTAAACCGATTATGCCACACTTCAGCGTGGTTTGTTGTTCTTGGGCCTAATTTTACATCTAGCCATTGATAATCAAAATGATTCCAAACTTCCAACCGGCAAATTCCATTGAGCCAGTTGATCTTAAAATAGTTTACATCTTCAAAATTAATCTGAATACTTGAGCTTATTTTCATGAAGCAGCAACATTGGAGTGCTAAGATGAGTGGTGTACCCGTATTTTTGCAGTCTTCCAAACAAGCAAGCTGACATTTTGGGATTTTGGTAGTTTCAAGGAAGTATCAATTTTATGATATGACCGAATTTCAAACTTCCAATGTTCATTGATTGATGAGTATCACCAAAAAAGTTGTGCATAAAACAGGATGCTCCAAAACTTCTTCGCTCATTGTCGTCTAAGTTTGGTCAGGGAGACACTAAAACTTCTTGGGTAACATTAGCATCCATAGGGGTATCGAAACATGTATCTGCTATCTGTACACCGCAGCTTCCTCATTCAAAATCATCATGACCATACATGTGACCCCCAGCAGATTTTGATTGACTCCCAGCAGATTCTTGCCGGCCCCCAGGCAAGAGAGAAGAGAAAGTCGTCATAGGAATGAAAATGATACTGTATTTAAACGATCTTTCTGAACAAAAAAATAACTTAGTTTAAACAAACTTTATAGTTTCCGACTGTCACAAAGAATTTTTTGATTCCAAAGAGGTAACATTAAAACTTAAAATATACTGTCCAAGAAAATAATTTCACATGTTTGACTAATATAGGTTGGAGAATGTGCTGATTGGATGTCAAAAGACCTTTCTTTTCGTTATCACAAACGAAAAAAATTGTATCCTATCCCCTGTACTGGCTGTCCTCCAGCAGAATTTCTATGCTGTGCACGTATGATCATGACACCTAATTTTATATTTATCTCAGCAGAATCGGCTTATTTCAGAAACTACTTATCAGATCGTAATGTCCTTTGCATATTTAAAATCCTCGCTGCATTTTCAATTAGAAAATTGTATAAGTTAGTGAATTTACGAGTGCTTTCTAATACACAAACTAAACTTGGACGCACTCTAAAAATTGGGATACGAATGAACTGCATGTTATGTCGTACACATCAGTAATACTTCAATATATTCAACGAATTCTAGCACTTGTTGATTAAGACCGTCTAGTAGATTTTGTAGCATTGTTGTCACGTTTCAATAACGAGGTCGGGCAGTACTAGAGCTAATGATTTTACCAAGTGAACCCACTTTTTCAATTCCGAATTCTCAATTTCATGGAGAGGCATCAAACTGTGTCGTTGAATATTCCGAATTAAGCATTCTCCAAAATGGAAAAGACATCCTTTAGATGTCACATTTTGAAAAATGTTCCGAACTGCTAAATGGGCAGCCATTTCAAAATCAATTTACTAACTCGTCCCTAATCACCATAAATTTGAGTATTTGCATTTCGGATAATTGTGAAAAAATTTTAAATGTGAATTAAAATCATGCCAATTGGTTGCAATTTTCTTTCTCATTATTTTAAAATATAAAAATTTTCGAATTTTTATATACTAAAACTTTGAAAAATAAATTTTTGCAACTAACATCACTGAAAGTAAAGTTCTAAATTTACAGCCAAGAATGATGTGATCAGTCTTCATCGTTTATAAATGCAAAGTTTCACGTTGAAAACATTTGACGTGTTCTATGCCATAGAAAAAATTCAGAGGATCGATCAAAAACCTCAATTTTTGGCAAAATACTGGTTCTTGACGAATAAAAAAGAGATAAGGTTGCTCAATTGATTGAAACTGTTGAAATTTAACTAGTAGGTGGAAGCAGATATGTTACCGGTTGCGCCTGATAGAAGGCAGTTGCGCCTGATAGAAGGCAGCCTTCTAAAGTTCAGAGAAATGCATCTTTTCGGTTGAAGCTGCATTATCTGACGGGCTAAAAATTTTTTGTTCGATTTCATTTCGGGGGAGAATTCCCCCATTCG
Source organism: Romanomermis culicivorax (assembly GCA_963922205.1). Lineage (NCBI taxonomy): Eukaryota > Metazoa > Nematoda > Enoplea > Mermithida > Mermithidae > Romanomermis > Romanomermis culicivorax. The sequence goes on along the minus strand of CAWUHX010000167.1, from coordinate 160,817 downwards.
CCCCCTAGTTAGGGGCCTGAGTATAATAGTCATTGTTTTTTATCAGGCCCGACCGTTAGCATATCTACTTTCACTTTACTAATTAACCTTCAACAGTTTATTCCAATTGAATTATGTCCTTTTTACTCGTTTAGTCGGTATTTTGCCGAGATTTTTCATCAATTCTCTCAATTTTTCCCGCAAGCTTGGAATTTTTCAAACTTTTCAGCGTGAGCTTTTGCATTTATAAGCGATGAAGATTGAAGACATTCATAACCTACCGGGGTAAAACTTCTTTCACCTAACCGGGAAAAAGCCGAGAACTTTGTTTTTTGAAATCGCCATGAACCCTGCAATCATGTTTACTTTTTCCTTGATCTTCTGAAGAATCTGATTTACTCATTGCTTCTTCTTGATTTTGGTTTTCTCAGCTTTTTTATATGCAAATGACTTTTACTTCAGCAATGGAGCTCATCGGTCCGTCCAGAAGAATCTTTGCCGGCATGGTCGTATGCATAATTTTCGGATTGGCTATGTGTGCCCTCGGATTCATTGCGTCGCTGATACGGTCTTGGTCCATTATAACCTTCGTCAGTAACGCCCCATTCGCCGTGCTTTTCATTTATTGGTGGTTAGTGAAATTTCAGGCTTCGTACTTGCAGAAATTAGTTCTCAATCTTTATCCCATACCTTCAAATCACAATAATTCTAAAATCTACTCTTATGGAAGGTCACCTTTTTCGTTTTTATATGGGCTTACAGATGAAACACTATATTTCTGTGCATTGCTATTGTTAAAGTAATTTGTAAACATTGAAAATCTGACATTTAAGATTATATTTTTTCAGGATTTTGCCGGAGTCGCCCAGATGGTTAATCACTGAAGGCAAGATCGATCAGGCTTACAAACATTTATTGAAAATCGCAAAGTTCAACAAAATTGTTGTAGACCCTTCAGAAATCAGGCGGGATTGTGTAAGCCGGATATTCCTTGTTTTTCTCGTTTTAATCGGTTCCTACTACGAAAAAAATCAGTTTGAAATGCTTGTGTTCTGAATACCGGCTTTCCGGATAACGTTTTTACAATTAAAAAGCATGCATTGGAGCTTAGTGCCTCGCGTGGCAGGTTTAATAAAAATTCTTAGTTTTTCTGCAAGGTTTTAGTATAATGATCCGGAGATTCGCAAATTTTACTTCTGATTCCCTTCAATTGTGAGAAAAAATTATTTAGCTGATTTCGATATCCCAAAAAATCTATATAGGGAGAAAAAATTATGGTGATCTGTTCTAAACTCTTACAGGAGACGTTATATTATTGTACCACTTGTAATAAGCAGGGCGAATCTAAACATAATATGACCGACTTGGTTCAAACGAGAAATATGCGGATGCGGTTTATCCTTATTTCGTTTATTTGGTGAGTTTCACGTGCAATATAAAATATTAACGAAGTGAGACGAGATTTTGGATCAAAATCAGATATATATTCAAAAACCGGCATTGAGAGACGAAATCATTTTCTTGAATTTTTACTAAATCCGTGATTAGAAAATTTTTAATTCTGAAATTTTGATACCAAAAAAGTTGATAAGAAAATATTGTCAAGCAACATTAATTTTTCGTAAGACTGAAAGCGTTCATAGAAATTTCAGAAAATTGATTCAGATTGATTTTTTTGAATCGAAAGTTTAGTAAATATTTGAGAAAGACTTCGATACAAATTTTGAAGCGTTTCATTCCACTTGCTCATTCTTTTACGTGTTCAATAAATGTTTCCATTCTCCAAGGTTCGTGAATGCTGTTGTTTATAACGGTCTAACGTTCAATATTTCCAATCTGGAAGTCGATGATTATGTTTCTTTCATGATTAACGGCGCCGTTGAAGTTCCCGCTTATCTTACAACGTGGGTATTTTTGGATAAAATGGGTCGTCGTTGGTCGCTTTTCATATCGATGTTAATCGGCGGAGTGGCTTGTATATCGACCATTTTCGTTCCTATGCGTGAGTTTTTTGCATTTTTTGTACGAAAAAGTGTATGAGGAAGTGAAAAATCTCGTATTAACTATGGAACGGAAGAATCATTGTTTTCATTGAGTATAAACGATAAGCAATGCTGGGCAATAGCAGAAGTTCTATCTGGTTGAAGCATCCAATTTCTTCGGGTAGTTGCCTGGATTTTGTTGTCACAGTTTTTGTTGTTTTGCACAAATTTGTCAAAAATTTATTGATTTCTAACTGATTTTCGTTTCTAGCTGGTTGACGACATTATGGTAGCTAACTTTCCTTATTTGTATTACTGTTTCTTAGCACGACTAAAATTTTCATTAGCACAGGCCCAAGTTCATTATCACCGTGCTAAAAAAGTAATCATATATTTGGTCATTAACGCGGAGCGCTAATGACATAATTTTTATTTTAGGATTTACTATGATGAATATAGGTGGGTACGTTTAACTCAAATTTTTAATTAAATGCTTTCCATCAGGCAAAATTTTATTTCAATGATATAGTATATCAACATCAAAAAGTCGACCAACTTTGATTATTTGACAGATTCGCATAACTCGCCAAATGTTAAAAAAAAATTTGCGCTAATGAAGTCAAACTGTCATTAGCGACACTGCTAATGGGTGTGCCGCTAAAAAACACTGAGACAGACTGTAATTGGAGTGAATATTTAGTTCATATTTTATTCTGACAATTTCAAGTTTGATTTTTTGAACCTGCATAGATTCATTTTTCACAAACATAAAAAGATCTAGCTTCCAGAAGGAAGTTCGATTAACTCAAAAAACACTTCACTTTGCTTAACTGAAATAGAAGGTCATAATTGAAATTCCATTGTCTTTGACTACATACAGTTTCTTATTGAGTCATTTCTCTACAATTTTCAGACGAAAAATGGGTCATCAGCGGTTTAGCATTTCTGGGGAAGTTCGGTATAGCCGCGTCATTCGGTATTATATACATTTTCGCCGGTGAATTGTATCCTACGGTAGTAAGAGCTATGGGTATGGGTATGAGTTCGATGATCGCCGGTATTGGACTTCTTCTGGCGCCGTACTTAGTCTCGCTAGTAATTTTTTACGCTTTTATGTTGTTTTGTTTCTATTGTTTCTGATTTCAGGGCTTATATCATAGAATTCTACCGTTATTGATTATGGGTGCATTTACGATAATGGCCGGCCTTCTTTCCTTATTTCTACCCGAAACAACCGATGCACCTTTACTGCAAAGTATCGAAGAAGCCGAACGTTTCAAATCTACAAGGAATTTATTTTCATTGAAGTCTGAAAAGCGGAAACTTACGCGATTTCAAGTGAATAGATCTTTCATCACTCTTTATTCGTCTGGCTTTGCCAATATCGAGAAACACCGTTTAAAATAAGCGGGGCACTGCAGAACATATTTTTTCTTGCAATCGGTCATTAAAATGAAAGAACATTCACCGAATTACATTGCCGCCGCATTTTATGATGAAAATTAAAATGCAATGCATCCTTGCTTTTGAACAATTTTCAGACATGTTTTTTCCTCAAGAATGCAGTGTTCCAAATATCTTCGTTTTCTAACTAGAATTAAGTATTTCAAACGGACATGCACCGCAAGAGTTTTCCAGGAGAGAGGGTCCTCGAACTTTTCATCGGGGATAGTTGGGGGGTGAGTGAGCAAAAAACTAAAAATAGCTCCACAAGCATGTTTATCGTACATAATATGCATAAAAATAATGAAAAACTATCTTCGGTGGGTGGGGTTTGCCGATTTTTTCCGGGCCATAGGGTCACAGGTAGGAGGGTTTACCCCCTACCCCCTATGCATATGTATGATTTCAGAGCGATATTATTGAATTTAACTGTTAGATTTCTAATCAATGAATACAATTTCGAAATTTATCATTTTTTCGAGCTACAGCGTACTGACGGTCAGTAACTCATTTGTCTGTGTGTACTTCACATTGTGTTTTTCAGTAATCATTGTTTTCAATTTTTGGCATTGCGGAAGACTTAAAAATCGACGATATTTCTTCGGTGTATTATTGGAACTGAAAAATATATTTTCTTGAAACCCACGAGGCTTATATGAATATTGTTTATGATTTTTAGAAAGTTGATGTCATCGACGACGAAGACGATTTCGAGCTTAAAAAATTGGCAAGGAAACCTTGCCCAATGATTATAATTGATGAAGATTGATGTTCTTTATCGCAAATTGGATAATCGTGTGTGCAATTTTTATTGTACTGTAGATATTATTATGTACAACGATGTTTTGAAATTAATTCATAACTAACAAATTTTCCTCAAGCGAATCGATTCTCTAAATCATCGGTTATGCGAGGTGCGTGAAATGAAGCATTGAAAATATGAGAAGTAGAACATGGCGCATTTGTTTGGGACGAAAAATTGAAAGACGGGCGCTGGTCATAACATAAGCATGCTATGCGGAAAAAATTGGGTCTTGGAGCTGGCCGCGTAGGGCTTCTATAAGTAAAAATGTCTGAATTTCCGAAATGCCTAAACTTTTGTATGAAGAATTAAATCACGTAGCCGAACACCTTGCAAATTCATCGTTTCAACAATTTCTGATCCAATAAGGTAGTTTTTTACTATTTAAGCCCTACTCGGAAGTGAAAAATCCTGGGATTTTTGTCGCCGATCCGTAGGATTTAATCGGCGATTTTAAGGAATGAATAGGCAATTTGCAGAAAGCCCAATTCGGAAGTGAAAAAATCCTACGAATTTTGTCGCCGATTCCTAGGATTCAAATGGCGACTGCACTTCTGAATTGGGCCTTACACATTTTATTGTCGAACGTTTTGGTCCAAAAATTATAGACAATGCGAACTCAGTTTTGAGCGTAATATTGACCATTGTTTAGCAAAAAATAATTAGGTTATTCTAGCTTTCGCCTCGATCTCGACTTGTTCACTTAGGCCCGTATTCACAATCGCGTGTTAAGGCCCTGTCATACTTCGCCGCGCGGTGCCGGTTGTCCTATTCATACTAACAGGCGGCGCCGCGCGGTGGCTTGTCATACTTCGCCGCGCGGCGCCGTACGGCGCCGCTTTTTTACTTTTGGATTTTGCTCTTCTCAAAAAATGTGTATTGGTTTAGTTGAAACCTGACGGGGCGCCGCAAAAATTACAAAAACCTATTCATACTTCAATGGCGGTACCGCGCGGCGCCGCGCGGTGAAGTATGACAGGGCCTTAGGCTGACATGGTGTTAAATTTTGGCTAACACGGTGCTAAGTTTTATCCCCGTATTCACAATCGCGTGTTAGGGTCGAAAAATGGAAAAGTTAACACGGCGTTCTAAACCTGCCCCTACCAGTTTTAGCGGCGTGTTAGCAGTAGTCTGTTTGTTAATTTTTTCAATTGTCATGGATATTATTGACCTATTGGATCATCTTGATGAAAGTGAAGAAATAGGACATCATATTCGTCACTTTCGGGATAGGGCCAATCCATTTGAGGGCTACGATAACGTTACCTTTAAATCAAGATACAAATTGTCGAAAAATGGTTCCCCAGACTTGATTACGCTTCTCCAGGATCAATTAGAAACTTCTGGTCGAAATCATGCGATTCCTCCAGCACTTCAGGTTAATACAAAATCATAAGTTTTATTCATGAAAATTAACTGCTCATCAAATGACTGTTCAAACTCAAATATTACATGCTGAAAAACGCTGGCATTGTTGAAAAACCTTGTTGACATTGATCACAATGTTATTTTTTTCCTGTTATATCCTTTTTCATATTAAAAAACATGCTTGAGCCTATTCTGCCACCCTGTTACAAAAGTAACACGGTGGCAGAATAGGCTCAAAGTAACACGGACTTAACACGCTATTGTGAATACGAGGTGATACTTGACACGGTGTTAGCTCGATCGCCGTGTTAGCCAACACTGTGTTAAGTCCTAACACCGTGTTGACTTAACACGCGATTGTGAATATACGGGCCTTAGATTCTTCATTTTGTGCTGCGAAAAATGTGGTTTGAGATTGTTTGTATTTGTACGAAGGAACAAGAGCAATTTCCAGCTGTCCTTGCAAACTACGATGCTGCTTTTGTATTCCGTCATTTTGAGAGTACGGTATACATAGTCCATCCTTCCTTCGGTGCTGGCATGCAGCTAAATTAGCAAAATAATTCATTCCTTGCTTGGACTTTCTTGCACGCTCAAAAAATTGACAAACGATTCGTGACTCTCTTATAGCATCGAAAATTGCACGCCGTTGTGCAGGCCTGTTTTTCCGTGCATTTTCTTTCTTCTCGGTCAGAAATGAGTGTCGCAGTTTGCTGAACTACAATACAATGCAACAGTTTTCCTTTCCAATGCTGTGCGGACTGTAGGAAACTTTTTGAATTATATACGATTTAGTGGACATTGGAATCATTCGTCGACAAAAAGTAAACGAATGAGTCCAAAATGTTAGGAATAAAAGCTTGCTCAGGAAACTTTCAAGACAAGAATTCGAAAAAACTTTCTGAGCTATTTGTCGTGGTTTCAATGTCAAAGCGAACGAAAGTTTCACTGGTACAATCGACAAAAGTCGACGAAAATTTAAGAATTTTGATTCGAAGAAATAAGCCAGTCTGACGCTAGAAGAACAAAATTATATGTAATTGATGGGGAGATGCCACTAAGAACCCCGAGGTTAGCCAATGGCTAAAACCAGTGCTTGGCAGTAACTGTTCTTGCTGGTTAAAGAATCTTACCTTTAAGTTGGTTGCCTGATTTTTGAATTTGGTCGCCTGTCTTCGGCTAGAAGTTGATTTGATTTTTGCTATTCTTATCTGAATTTAAAAAATATATTTGATTTCTAGCTGACTTTTTCGAGCTCCTAACTGGTTGACGGCATTTTATAAGCCGATTGAAAACATTAGCATATTGCCCAAGGTCTTGCTAAAATATGGCCAGCAAAAGCTGACTATTTTTAAACCATTTTTCGGACTTTTTAGGCGAAAAATAGGAAATCTTTTTCCTCAATAGCCCTCCTACCTGAAGCCCTAGACATATCCTGGTCCAAAAAAAAATCGTCAAAAACCACCCTGAACTTTTTCGAAGACAGTTTTTTGAGTATTCTAATGCATATTTTGTAGAAAAACAGATTGGGTAGCAGATCCGCTACCTACTGCACATCCGCTACCTAGTGCACATCCGCTACCATAGTCACATCCGCTACTAGACAGCAACAATGTGAAAAAGGTTTTGCTATTATTTTCATAAGGGTTTTCCGAAGACAAAAGAATAAAAGAAAATGGAATACGAGGCGTTCTGCGAGGTAAAAATATTTTGTTCGCCACTTTTGTGGAACCGCGAGAATGGTTTAAAAACGTAATACTACAGATAGTCTACCTAAAGATAAGTCACTAATGAGTAAAGGTAAGTAATAAATCATAAAAATTACCACGCAACCACATTCTAATGAGTGAAAAGTTTTTATTTACATAACAAAGTGACCACACAGGCACCTCGAGTGACAGAACGATCAGCCTAGACGGACGTTTTTCATTCTTTACCTGTACCAATCCAAGTGATGAAAATATCGTTTTCGTTTTGTTTTTTTAATTTTTTCAGACTTTTTTGACTTTTTAAAAATTATCTTCAAATATTTTATAATTTTGAGTTCAAAATAAAAAAAACTATTGTTGAATAGTCTACAGAGTAGACCAAGGACTGATTATTTTCAGCAAACGTGGATCCATGGCAATTGTGCCATTTCTATCTAAAATTATTGGGATAACCCTGGGCCAAGAACAACAAATCACTGCATCTCACCGAGGTTCATATGCGTTTGGCAGAACACAATTTCTTGCATTTACTTCTGAAAGTACGGGGCAAATTGAAAATTTTGACGCGCATCGTTTGTAAACGCGTATTTCCCAATTTTTAACAGTCACATTTAACATTTAATTCCAAATTTAATAAATTAATAATGAAATTTTTAATTTTCACGGTGCATGCGCCATCTAATTGGTAAAAAAATTAAATGAGCCGAATAGTTTGTAAATGCTTACTGTATATTAACGAAATCCTACAGGTTATTCAACGCAAAAAGTAAAAGTAACGTGTTACTTATATACCTCAGCAGAAAGTAGCGGATCTGACTACGGTAGCGGATGTGCACTAGGTAGCGGTTGTGCACTAGGTAGCGGATGTGCACTAGGTAAAGGATCTGGCACCGACCCAAAAAGATGCCTGTGGCGCTCTCCTTTTGTTTTTTTGCTTACCCACCCCCACACCCTCGATGGAAAGTACGAGGACCTTCCTCTCGCGTCGGCTTCACAAGCGTTATATACTGCACAAGCGTCAGATAGAGCATAAAGCCCTATTCAGAGATGAAAAATCCTAGGATTTTTGTCGTTGACAATCGGCGTCTGTAGTCGATTCCTAGGACTCAATCGGCGACTGCACTTCTGAATTGTCTTAAGTGCCAGGCAGTACACAAGAGCCACATTTTGTGCGCAAATGTCGTGTTGTGCATGGAAAAAACTAAAGCACAAATTATGAAAAGGATACAGTACACAACACAATGAACTCTGTCCAAAGTATGGGACATGACCCATAAAACATTTTATCTCAGGAAAATATAGTGAGCCTACTGAAATAATGACGAAAATCATGTAACCGTCAAAGATACGAATTTCGTAATCATCATAATGGTCTGAAAGAAAATTAAACTTGCTGACCTATGAAAATGAGTAAGATGGAAAATTTTATTTTTCTGCTCACATTCTTTTACAGTCTTCATAGATTTCCAGCAATTGCTCTAGACTTAGTCTTGAAGAATGTCTTCGAGTGTTCAAATGATAAAAAGGAACGATCTCAGTGAAATAAACTAGAAATGATCACATTTCATGGAAGGTACTGATTACTATGCTTTCGAGCAATAACGAATCGGTTTTACATTAAATGATTGACCAACAACAGCAATAATTTTTTCACTAAAGTTTGCCAACCAAGTTTAATTCTTTATAAAACCTTATACGAATGAGTCTATAGTATGTTTTTTTATAAAATGCTTCCAAATAGAAAAGTGACACAAATCAGTATTGTCGTCAAAATCGTTTACATACAGCTCTTTCTGTAAAATCTTTTGCTCTAAAAATTGTTAAAGGTTAGTCAGTATGTTCACAAGTTTACAGTCCTATACGATATATTGTTCATCAGCAAATCGTGAAAATCTGAAATGCTATATAATTGCTTTCCACTTTCATTATTTAGAAGCGTTTCAAGAAAAACAGACTATAAATCAATTCCTGAGCTATGATTTATAACTGTCATTTCATTAATGCCTGATAGCAAGAAAAGCTTTTGGTTGAGACAGTGAAAAAAATCTAAATTTTTGTAACAGCCCAATTTTCGGACGCGCGAAATCTATTACTTTTTGGAATGAGTAATTTTTGAGAAATTATTAGAAATTATTATTGTGAGATTCGTCATCGAATAAAAGACTTGTGAAGACACCGTTGAAATGAGGAAATGCAAAGACTAAAAGTCAACAATCTGTAGATCAGTAGCTTATTTTCTGCACCTACTACGTCTAGTATCATATGGAACATTTGTCTCTACATGCCGCTTGTGCACTATGTGGTGGTGCTTATGCATACCAAAATTTTCTTGCCGTGCACGTCGAGTATGACAATAAATTAATGTATCGCCTCTTAATTAAACAAACGATTAGAATGATTCTTGGAATAGCAGAATATATAAAGTGGGGCGCCAAAATGAGACATGCGTCCGAGTAAGGCCTTATTCAGTAGTAAAAAATCCTAGGAATCCTAGGATCGGCGACTGTACTTCTGAATAGGGCCTGAGACTATACCTCATTTTTATGACGACTTTCTCTTCTCTCTTGCTCATTTTTATGCATCAGCTTCTTGATAGTTTCTGGGAGGGGGGGTGTAAAATCTGCTGAGGGTCAGCAAGAATCTTTTGAAGAACAATCAAAATCTGCTGAGGTCAATGCCCAGATGGGCATTTTTTAGTCATTTCAGGGGCCTAGGCCCCTAAAAATTCAGAAATGACTCTTAAAATTTTAGGTCTAGGAGGCATTTTGGAAAAATGGAAAAATTAGAAAAAAAGGGCGAAAAATTTTCAAAAAGGCGAAAAACGTAGGAGATTTGATATGGAAAAGAGGAATTTTGGTACATTTTAGAGGTCAAAATCTCAATTTTTCCAACTTATTTGTACCGATAATTTTAAACATGAAGCCGAGTTTGAATTTCTCAGCATCACGGAAGCGATTTTCAGAAATTTCAAGTTTAATTTGAATTTTGTCAAACTATGAAAGTATAATTTTATTTTTTAATTTGTAAAATGATAAAGACATGTTCTTGAACAGAAAATTGGAACCTTGTGTTTATTGAATAAGTTATCTTTAAATTGTTTTTTACAACATTTTGGAATGTTAGAATCTGACAAAAATTTTGGCGCTGCGCGTCGCAAAGCTAGGAGGCAATAGAATGAAGAAGATTAGAAGCGGCATTTTTCAATACCCTGTACTTTTGTTCCAGAAGGATACGAACTCAAGTGCTATCCTGGAAGAAGGTTCGTGTAAAAATACACTCAATATCGTGTTTTTCAGAAATTTTTTGTGCTGTACAAGAAAAGCACTGGTTGGAAATGAAGTTTGGAACAGTCATTTTTTGAACACGTATCAACTGATTAAATATCCGTATAATTTAATTACATTCCACTGTGTTACAGGCTTATTTTTCGGTATTCTTCGATTACAAATTTTTGGCTCTCAAAATTTAAATTTGGCTGCTAAAAATTTAGGCCTAGAAGCCATTTGGCTCGTGATTTTCAGACCAAAAATAAAGCCTCCCCCGACCCCCTACGTGCATGTATGCCTGAGAGCTCCATTAGGGAGGAAAGAAGCCTGTAGAGAATGATTTTCATATATTTTCCATTAGATTAGACAGGAAGATAAAAGTTAAATGTCGCCTTAAAACATTGCTATACGATTTTGAAGTATAGTTATCGAAAATACAATACTGCGAACTCACAAGTGCGACGAAATGTCACGACCGAGCATCTATCAGTGTTTTAGTGTAGAATATTTTAGGAGATTATCATACCGTTAGGAAGATAATGATGAATATGGGCAAAATACAAGTCCTTGGTATGTATTTTCGAGAAAAACTGTATTTTGCCTTTTTGAATCATTCCATTTCATCATTAACCGAAAAGTTCATATTTTCGCAAACTGTTCACAGTTTGATCAGCTGCTGATTTTGCGAACTTATGCCGATGAACGCCATTGTCGAACATTGTGCTCACGCTTTTGCGTTATATATCCATTTTTAGTGTATATATTATGTAATGCGCGCTTATCTATTCTGTTCGAAATTTGGCTGAATCAGGAACACCAGGAGAAAAATTTTTTTTGCTTACATTTTTTCCCATCCCTTCTTTCTATCTCGTCCCTCGTTAACGTGAAAAAGTTGCTATTTTTAGAATGGGAGATAATGAAAAAAAGAAATCCTGCATGTCAGATAACGCGTGTTTTGTGCGCGCGAAAGGAAAAAAATATTCTACGTGCGTATTCTCCCAGAGAAGAGAGAATGGTTCTCAAATCTATGATGGCTGGTGGGTGCACGGTCCTTTTCTTTCGCTTTTTTGAGCACACAATCCGAGGCCGGGAACCATGCAGAATGCACGTCTGTGGCCATTACGCGTTTCTATTTTTAGAAACTTTGGATTGATACTCTCCGGGCCACCATATTGAAAAACCTAGATTAAGTAGAAAAGAGGGCTGGTGAGCGGCGATAGAGTACTAGGTTGTTCGTTTCTCATGACAACCTGAATTTTTTTTGTGCGCTCATCTCATTTCAGTTGCCTTTCGCCCTAGCTAGCGGCCGGTTATTCGGCTTTACTTCGTTCGCGGAGTTTTACTTCCTCATCTCTGTTTTTACCGTATTTCAACAGCAATGACCTTCGTGACGTCATTCTTTGCGGAATTTTATCGATTTTTGTACACGTTGCGCGCCTATCAGCAGCCCTTTGTTATTTGGCTAGAAACCTACTATCCTACACACGTACAGACTTCCTGCTTTACTTGGCGCCGGAGAATTTGCATAATGCCTCAGCGTAACGAATATACAATTATGCGTTACGTTGAAAGACATGTAGTGAGACGATTACCAAAATTTAAAATTTCGTCTTACTAATTGTTTTTCACCGTAACCATATTTTGTTCTTGTAATTTTTCATCGTTTATTATTGAAAATACAGCGAGGAACCTGTAAGTAAGATGCTCAGAATTTCGGGCGCGTTTTTATCACCTTTTTTGCTCTTACAGAAATAATTCAAAATGAAAGAACATCGTATGTATACATGACCTTGGAACTTTGGCCACTGCGTGAACAATGGTAAGATTGCGGTTTCTATATGATGGATGATGGACTTTTTCGGTAATCTACGCTGGGCAGCGTGGAGAATGGATTTCTGATGACTAAAGTTTTTACTGTAGTTGAAAACTGGATTCTAATTTGAAGCTTCGACGATTATGGATAGAATCTGCGAATAAATTTAGCCAGAGAAGAGAAATTTTGTTCTATGAAGCAAGTCGTTGCTCAAGAGTGGAACTTTGAAAAATGTCAATAGTAGAAAAGGACCAAGAAATTGATTTTGACCAGAGCTATACTCCATTTTGGAATTATAGATACAATGGTCGGAGTTGCAGTAAACGCAGTCTTACTAGAGATGATCAATTTCGATGATCATGAAATGATTGAAAAGAGTGATCATCAAGTAGTCTGTATCACCGAAGAAAAATTTATTGAATAGTCAGCGAGCCCTCCATAATTTAGAATAAAAGTTTGACTGCGATCTCGATGCATCTATCATTTCAAAATGAATGAAGCGTGGTGAAGTTGCCATTTATAATAATATGCTACACAAGAAGTTTTCCACCTTTGAAAACCGAACTTCTCACGATGCGATTTATATTTCCAAACCTCATGAGTAAGATAATAGCCAGATAATGATGAAAACTATGAAAGTTAATTTTTCGACGAAGTATGTAAAGTAAGTCAACGCCCGAATAATTTTGTGGTGATCTTGGCAAGTAAGTTGGCTGCCTTCTACAAACGTAACTGAATGCAGGGGTTAGAAATGCAACAATTTCTCTGGAAATTAGTGAGGCGGATATTATCAACGCAAGATATCGCAATATTCCATAAAGCTTGCATGTACTTTGCTGGAAATTCAATTTTAAAAATATACAGGCGATTGTTTTATCTACCTTCGAAGAAGCATTCATTTCTTCATCCTGGAAAAAACTTTCTAGACAATGTCAGTAAGCACGACTATTGTTGTACAAGTGATATTCTTAGTTTCTTTTGATGCCAAAAGTTTTCCTAGACTCATTAAAAAGCTGATCAACATGTAAACTGTCGATCACGATAGGACCACCAAGAATCGTCGAGATTTGCAAATCATATTGCTATCTTAGGAAAAGAGTATGGGACACCATTGTTTGGGATAAATAACTGGGGCCGGTTTCATCAAAGAGACTGCTCCAGCTGAGCTGCAGCTCAACTATTTGTCACACCATTGCCGTTAAGCTGTAGCTCAGCTGCATCAGCATGCTGAGCTGCACTTTAACGGCAATGTTATAACATACAGAGTTAAGGTGTAGCTCAGCTGCAGCTTAACTTTCTTGATATGTTTTGTGTGCGTGAGCTAAGCTGCAGCTGAGCTACAGCTTAACCATACATGTAATTGGGGGGGAAGTGCTATGGGAACACCCCCCCCCCAGAAATCGTCGACCATATGGCTAGCCATTGGGCGACCCCCCCCAGGATTTTCCAATCCTATGGCTAGCCATACGGTAGCCCTAGGGACCCCCCATAGTTTTAGTCGGAAAAATACTGAAAAATGCCATTTTTTCATGAAAAATGTCAATTTTTGAACAAAAATGGTCAAAAACGTCAATTTTCTCGGCGCTTCGCGCCATAAGTACATATTCTATCATTTTTTAGACAAAAATTACTACTTTTTGAACCGGTTTTCGGACATTTTTCATGAAAAAATCGAGTTTTTTTTCCTTCAGCGACCCCTCCCCCAAAATTTGGGAATTACTGACCCCCGGCCCAAAAAAAGTGCTCCAAGCCCCCCAGACCTCGGAGCTCCGTTACATGTATATGAGCTTAACGGCAATGTTATAACATATAGAGTTAAGCTGCAGCTCAGCGAAACCGGCCCCTGTTTTTTCGCACGAAATGTCCATTTCCTAACAAGAAAATGGTCAAAGATGACAAAAGTTCGACATTTTGCACCATAAATATAAATTTTTGAAGTATTTTGCCTTGACAAAATTTTGGGTCATCTGCAAACATACAATTGAGCGAAGGTGCTATAAGAATCCCCCAGAAATCATCGGCGATGGCGCTAAACTTACGGTGACCCCTTAAGATTTGCCTATGATATAGCTGAAATGGGCTAGTCAAAGAACCCTCATCTCTGCGGTCGAAAAAAACTGAATAAGGCCAATTTTTTGGTTAAAAAATGATCATTTTTGAGCTAAGACTGTCAAAAATGTCAATTTTTCCGTCGCTTCGCGCCATGTTTTTATGGTTATTTTACAACTACTTTTTGAATCATTTTCTAGACTTTTTGGGCCAAAAAATCGAAATTTTTTTTTTAATGGCCCACTGTAAGATTTTGGCAATTGATGACCACCCACAAAAAATCGTCTTACATGTGGTCAGACCCAAAACATCAGCAACAAATTGTATGAGAGCTTAACTTTGAAAACGTAGAGAAAATTGAAAAGTTCGATCTTGTCCTTGAAGGTGTTTCGGGAGCCACGTTGTGTGAAGACGTTTTGATATGCAGTTTTATGCTATTTTTTGTCATGACTTGGAAAATCGCATTTCTGTTATCGTTCATAAACTATATGCACTGGCATTTTCTGAGATATACGTGATAAAAACTACAGTAAACATAGAGAAAAATATTACTTACTATGCTTCATTCATTTTAAAGTGATCGATGCAGCAATCGGAGTTTCGACAAACACAATCTTACTAGAGATCAGGAAATAAATTCCGATAATCTAGAAATGATTAATAAGAGTGATCATCTAGGAGCCTGTATCACCAAGGAAAAATTTATTAAAGAGTCAGCGAGCCTTCCATAATTTTGAATAAAAGTTTGGCTGTGACTTCGCTACGTCGATCATTTCAAAATGAATGGAGTGTAGATTGGAACTTTGATGCTTGGATATTGGACACCATTGCATGTATTGTCTACGAATCCTTGGAATGATAAAAAACGATTTTATGAATATTGCTGAAATGCTTTGACGCTGCAGTTATGCTCTATGAAGCGAGATGATACCCCTGCTTGGTGTTTAACACTTTTAAGTACTTCCGACTAATAGTAGTGGAACGCAAGCACCATTTCATATGTTTGCGGTTTACTGTTATGTCAGAGGGCTGAAAATTTGTGGGCATTCTCAATAAAATAAAACAATTTCTTGAGGGTGAAACCTTACTGTAAAAGCTCTGTTATTATTTTGATGATAAGTGATGTGTCATTGTTCAAATTTGGGAGCATTTTGGGCTACATAACGCTTGTGTGATTTTCCGATTTTCTTATTCATCGGCAGTTATGACTTCTTTTTTATGCTGTACTGTGTGCAGGTACGTACCCATGCTTGTAAAGCAAGCGCCACTGAATCTATTACTGTAGTAAATTGATTCGGCTCTGTTTTTTTTGTGCACGGACATTTGTGCCATATTGGCACAAGTGGCCAAAAAAATTTGTGCCAATAGCACAAAAATTTTTTTTCGACAGGAAACATACTATAAACACTGCGGAAAGGTTTTAGGCCAAAATTTTCATGAAAATATGAGTATTTTTGACCATACATGTAACGGAGCTCCGAGGTCTGGGGGGGGGGGGGGGTTGGAGCACTTTTTTGGGGCCGGGGGTCAGTAATTCCCAAAATTTTGGGGGGAGGGGTCCCTGAAGGAAAAAAAATTCTATTTTTTTAATGAAAAATGTCCGAAAAACTGTTTAAAAAGTAGTAATTTTTGTCTAAAAAATGATAAAATCTTATGGCGCGAAGCGCCGAGAAAATTGACGTTTTTGACCATTTTTTGTTCGAAAATTGACATTTTTCATGAAAAAAATGACATTTTTCAGTATTTTTCCGACTAAAACTATGGGGGTTCCTAGGGCTACCATATGGCTAGCCATAGGATTGGAAAATCCTGGGGGGGGGGGTCGCCCAATGGCTAGCCATATGGTCGACGATTTCTGGGGGGGGGGGGGTTCCCATAGCACTTCCCCCCCCCCAATTACATGTATGTTTTTGACAGCGTTTTTTTTGCGCACGGACATTTGTGCCAATTGGCACAAGGGGCCAAAAAAATTTGTGCCAATGGCACAAAAATTTTTTTTCGCTAGAGACATACTGAAAACTGCGGAAAAGTTTTAAGCCAAAAGTTTGATAAAAAGTTAACGTTTAACGCATTAATTTTTTGTAAAAATCGTGCCCAACCTATTTTTCAGCTAACCATGTCAGTGAGAAAAGAAAAAACTGTGCAACAAAATAGTTCACGAAATCCCAAAAAGAAATGGAATGCTGAGACAATTTAAATAGCTCTAGAATTGTTCAGGAAGTTCAAATTGATTCAATTTTCGACTACGAACGAATATCTATGTTATGTATATTTAACAACCATGTAAAGACTGGAGAAAATCAAGTAGAAAATCGTGTTAATTTTCGATCGAAACATTGTAACATGAAACATTTTCGGTCGAAACATTGTAAACATTGTAAATATCAACAATATCGACTTTTCTATTTGAATCAATCAAACACAAAAAGAATTTCAGTTTTGAATCTGAATCTGACTGAATGAAGAGAGAATATTCGGAATTTCTTTTCACTCATCAGTCTTGACAGCCTGTAAAGTTTGCTGCAACGATACTAATACACTGTTCGAAGAGAAATCGTTTGCGTTCGGGTCAAATATACGAATGAGAAATATTATATTCATTGATTCGGCGCGAAGCGCCGAAAATTTTTTGCATTTTCAGCCCCTAAAACGTCTAAAAATCAAGGAAATTTAATGTTTGACCAGCCAAAAAATTTGTGCCAATTGGCACAAACGCTCAAAATTTTTTGTGCTATTCCAAATTTTTTTGTGCCAAAAACCATGTTTTGGCACAAAAAAAACTGATTTTTGATCTTCATAAACGACTACTTACCTTCCATTAAAAATAATGAAAACGTGAAACTTCTTCCATTTGCTGATGATGTTAAGCTGTTATGCTGCTTCAACATTTTCTCTGGAAACTCAAGACTTATTAAATAAAATATATGAATGGTCTGTCATATGGCAATTACCTCTTTCTATTTCAAAATGTACAACTATTCATTTTTGGTAGGAATAATCCTAGAATTAAATATTATCTTAACGATGTGCCACTTACAATTGACGTAAAAGTTAAAGATTTTGTTGTTTTAATATGTGACAACCTCAAGTTTTTTGATCATATTTCAGGTACGATTAAAAAAGCTTATCATGTTATCGCCTTACTATTTAAGGTTTTCAACATACCTGTACTTGGGAGGAGGGTGGGTGTCCCCCAACTTGGCCAACAATGTACCCAAATTCATCCAACCCCCCCCCCCAGTTTGAAAAAATTAAAAAATTTGCAAAAAGTATGTTTTTTGGGAAGAATTTCGACTTTTTTCTACCCCCCCCCCAAATTTCGGATTTACCCCCCCCCCCAACTGGTCGGAGGTACAGAAAAGTACAGAAATATTTCACAAAAAAACTTTTGCATTTTTCCAAGGATATGAACTATGATGATAGACTTCAATTTTTAAATCTTGAATCATTAGAATACCGCCGAATTTTATTTGATTTATGCCATGTGTACAAAATTATTCATGGCTTCATAGATATGCCAACCAAAACATTATTTTCTTTCTCAAATGTTATCAAAACAAGACATCCTCACGAATATAAACTTTCCATTCCAAAATGTAAAACAGATATTCGTAAAAATTTTTTTACGCTTCAGGTTATACAAATTTGGAACAAGCTTCCTCAGTCTGTTATCACGTCATCTAATGTAACATCCTTCATACATCGTCTGAAAAATGTAGATAAACAAACTTTACTGGGTAATTAATTAGGCGTCTGTGTCAGCGCGTTTTCCGCCTTCAGTCGCCTGTATAGTCGATTGTTACACTTCATTAATCCGTATTACATTTTTTTCTCTATTAACTGTTCTTTGCTAACCGTTTTTTTGTATTCTTTTTACAATCGACTATCGAATAAAATATTATTATAATTAGAGCCACCATACCTGCAAGAGGTCCGACCAGTTGGAGGGATGAGTCGAAAAAAGTCGAAATTTTTCCCAAAAAAGGCCAAAAAAAGGCACTTTTTTGCCAATTTTTTCTGAATTTTTCTAAACTGAGGGGAGTTGGGTAAGCCCCTCAATTACAGGTATGAGAGCCACAGTTTTTTTCCTCAATCGACCATTTTTGAGGAATTTTTTGGAATTGAGTAAAATTTGTTTGAAATTAGGCACCAATTTGAGGGAAAATTTTTTTATGGTTTCCCAATCGGAGGTGCATTTTACGCGTTATAAAATTGAAAATTGTTGAAATTTTCCGGCGCTTCGCGCCGGATTTCAATTATTTAATAATTTTTCTATATATTATTCCAATGCGCGGTTAGAAAATGCCATTCTACTGGTAATGCTTATGCTTTTAATTAACAAGATGTTATGGAAAAATGTTTGATCCTGTCCTGTGTCGTTTTTTTGAGAATTTGACGAAAAGCAAGATTTTTCTCTGTTATTTTCCCAAAGCATTTTTGCGATCTTTAAAAATATTTTGACATTTGTGTAATTAAAACATTTTGAGTCCAAGTAGGAATTTTTGCTAGTTGAAGAATCAAAATTCTTGGTTGCTTTCCTAGTATTTGAAATTGTAGTCTCCAGGTTTTTTTTGCACAGGCCAGGTTGCAATGTGCAACTTGGAGAAATTTTTTTGGTTGCACAGATAAATTTTTTTATTGCTCGCTCTAAAATCGATAAATTTACTTGCATTTATCCGACAAACTATCGCAAACTAGTTTTCTAGTATTTCATTCGATCCGCGTCAGTTTTAGACATTTGAAACCCAATTTTCCGAGGTTTGGATAGAAAATGAAAAAATTAATATGACTAGACTAGAGTAATGTGGTTTTTTTCTGGATTTCAATATTCAAGAACTCTGGAAAATGAATTTTTTCACCTTTTATTTCCCAGACAGAAGGTTTGATTTCTCAGTGAATTTTATGAATTTTCAGTTGGACAAACTAAAATTCAAAGACCAGGCAAGCCACTAAGAATTTGGATCTTTCAATCGGCAAAAATTTCTACGCTCAAAATGTTTTAATCACATGAAAGTCAATATTTTTATGAAGATCGCAAAAAAATTTTGGGAAAATGACCGAGAAAAATGTTAGTTTTCATCAAATTCGTCAACAAACAATACAGGATCAAACATTTATCCATAATATGTTGATAATTAGAACCTATAAGCACTAACTAGAATGAAGTTTTCTAACCGCGCACTAGATTATTATAAAAAATGATAAATGAAGTGAAACCCGGCGCGAAGCACCGGAAAATTTTCACTTTTTTTTCCATTTTAGAACGCATGAAAATGCATTTCCGGACAGAAAACCCTAATATCTAATCGAAAGAGCAGTCAGGCCTCAAGTTGCACTGTGCAACTTGGCAGAAAAAATTTTGTTGCACAGCCCAAAATTTGGTTGCTATGTGCAAAAAAACCCTTAGTCTGCCGGACTGAAAATTCATTGAATTTACTGAAATACTAAACCTGTGTTTTCAATACAAGTTGAAAAGGTTAATTCTCCAGCTTTCTAGAACATCAAAAATCAGAATCCCCGAAAAATTTTCGGCGCTAGACGTCGAACAAGTCACTCATACCATTCTTTTAATTTTCTCTTCAAAACTCCGAAAATTTGGTTTTAAAAGCCAAAAACGGACGCGAATCGAATACTAGCTTTTGGTGGTTTTTCCGACAAAATTAAGCTAATTTATTGATTTTAGACTGAGCAACCATAAATTTATCTGTGCAACCAAAATTTTTCCCCAAGTTGCACATTGCAACTTGGCCAGAAAAAAAGCCCTGTGGTCAAGTTCATACTTTTATGTCAGATTGTCAGCTGTTCAAAATCAGTTTAAAAATTTTATTTTTCATTGATATCTTTTCATCAAAGTTTACTGTTTGATTAACTTTTTATGTCAAAATTAGGTTGTTTTATGTCGTCAAAGAAATATAAGATATAAAGGTTATGTCGTTCAATTAATCTCTTGCTTGGCGCATGTAAACTCACTTAAATATTTATTAATAAGCAGGTCCATAGCTCGAAACTTGTTGCAAAAAAATGTCGGTTTTTTGGCGGAATAAGATGCAAGTTAATGAGAAACGGTCAAAAAACACATCAGAAATGATTTTGAGGAATTTTCAAGCATGGAAACTAAAAAAATTGATTTTTCTTCATGAGGAAAAAATTTTTGATGTTTTTTCTCAAATGGGGCAAAAAGTTTTCAGCAAAAAAGAAACACTGATTAGAGCTACGTTTATATAACGCATTACTTTTTTGCAAGAGCGAAAATCGTGCCCGACCTATTTTTTAGCTGGTCGACATCTCTGTGATCAGTCAAAGTAAAAAACTATAGACTGGATTTTATTTTTCCTTCCTTCCGGCGCGGCGCCGGCATACCCGTATCCAGGATTTTCAAAAAAGAGGGGCGATTTTCCAAAATTTTTTTGGAACTTACTGAATAAAAAGAAATTCATTTTTTGCAGTAAAGACGACTTATTTTGTGTTAGTTTAAGTATGTGTGCTTGGATTCAGTTTTTTTGCACATGCCAGGGGGGAAAAATTTTGGTTTTAGATAGATTTTTGGTTGCTCGCTCTAAAATCATTAAATTAGCTTATGTTTATCGGAAAAAATATGATTCACGTCGGTTTTCAACTTTCAAAACCCAATTTTCTGAATTTTGGAGAAATAATGAAAAAGATTGATATGAATTAACTTGTTCGGCGCGTAGCACCGGAAATTTTTTTTGAATTTGGACATCCTGAAACGCTAGAAAATGAATCATTTCACTTTTTATTTCATAGACAGAAAGTTTAATTTTTCAGTAAAGTCCAGTGAATTTTCAATCTGGCAAACTACAATTTAAAAACTATGAAAGCAACCAAGAATTTTAATTCTTCAACCACCAAGAATTTCGACTTGAACTAAAAATTTTTTAATCACACAAGTGTCAAAATTTTTGTAAACATCGGAAAAAAATTTTGGGAAAATATGCCAGAAAAATCTTTCTTTTCGTTGAATTCGCCAAAAAACAACACACGATCATACCTTTATCCGTAATATGTTGATAATTAAAAACTATATGTAGTAGCTAGAATGACATTTTCTAACCGCGCACTGGAATAATATAGAAAAATTATTGAATAATTAAAATCCGGCGCGAAGCGCCTGAAAATTGTCACTATTTTTCATTTATAACGCAAATTTTATTTGGGAGTTGTGATGTATTAAGTACAATGATATTACTGGAAATTTTAAATGTAAAAAAATTTAGGGGGGAATTCCCCCCTTCTCTCCTCTAAATACGAGCCTGGCCGCCGGTTTTTTTAAGTCTTATACCCTAGGACGCTGGTAAATGAATGTTTTCAAGACTTATTCCATGGCTGTGATTGGTTTAAGTATAGAATGATTTTCCGACTTGAGCAATGAGATGATTTTTTTAATCAGCTAACCAGTTGATTAATCAGCTTGAAGCGAATGATGTTTAATAAATTCAGGCGAAACAGCAAGAATGATAAAAAAGTTCCAGCGCAAAGCGCAAAAATTTTTTATGGATTTTGATATTACAATGCTGAAAAATGAATTCTGTCAACGGTTATTTCCTGAGTAAGCCGTCTAATTTGCAGTCCATTAGACCATTTTCCATACCAGAACAGAATGTAAAAATTATATATTGAAAGCATGCAATTACATCTCAAAAATCAAACTAGCAGCCAAAAATTTAGATTCTTCAAATCTTGATTTTGATCAAATAGATGAAGATCATAGATTGAAATATCAAAAATCATAGAATAAACAATAAGGTGAGACATTTCAGGTTGTGAAAGAATCGACCAAAACAACAACATACGAACCGCATTAAAAACCCGTATGCTATGAAAATTGACTTCTGCAGTGTGCACAAAACGTTCTAAAAACTTTATGCACGAGCTCCAAAAACTTTGCTCAGTGCACAAAAAACCCTGCCATGAATATTAATTTGCTGACTTTTCCTATACATTTCTTGATACATTTATTTAACTCCATCATTTTTCGACTGAAAATCTAACCGGAGTATTACATATCATTTTTAACATACATTTTCCAACATTTCTTAAGCTTCCAAATTGAAAAAATTTTGAGCTGATTCATAAAGTGGTAAAAAAAATTTGCTGTGGATATCGGCGCAGTTCTGTCGCTTTTTTATCATTTCGTTTCCTCGTCATCAGATTGATTTTGCTTGTCGATGAGCGACAGTGAAACGATGACCTCGGCAATTAATTCGTTTTGTAACGATAACTTCGTCGAACGTTTAACGTCGAAAAATGATGACGAGAAAGCTAAAGCGGCGCAAGATCTATTCGAGTTAGTTAGAACTTGGAATTATTTCATACTATTTCTTTTCCTTCCTCCTTTTAATACCCTTTTTTATTCATAGTTACCTCTCCGGCGAATTAGCGGAGAAAAGTGCCGACGATGTACAGCTGTTCTTAGACCATTGCGATAAGACTATATCCGATTTGTTGAATAGTAGCGATCCCAACGAACGGAAAGGCGGAATTTATATGATGGGCAAGCTAATAAATGTGTTTTAGGACTGAATTTGACAATAGATTTTTGAGGACCGACCAAAATCTGTTTATGTTGTAGACAAATTCTATGTAGTGGAATTACTGAAATTTGCTTTAGTTGATAAGCTACCCGCATAAGGGGCAGTGGTGAAAATTTATCGGCAAAAATTTCATGCGTCTGTTATAATTACCTGTATAACTGTGCAACAAAAATTTGTGTCTTATGATCTTTGTCGTATAATCCATATAGGCAAAATAAACACATTTTTACTTTGCCAAAATTTAGTATGCCTAATCAAACAAGATAAAAATATCGCCAGTACAAAATTGAGTCGATTTTCGAATTATTTACGATCAACTTTTCAATATCCCGACATCGGCGTCGTGGAATTGGCCGCCAGGGCTGTCGGTCATTTGGCCCTCTCCTACGGCTCTTACATAACACAGTACGTCAATTTCGAAATTAAACGTTGCTTCGAATCGTTACAATTTGCCGAGAAAAACGAAAGTCGCCGTGTTGCCGCAGTAATTTTCAGATTTTTGATTATAACACAAACTGCTTCCATTTTATGTGATGCAAAATTTAACCCATTAGACAAAGCAATGATAATTACTGAACAGTGATCACAAGTTGTGTATTCACCCACAGAACGTGTCGAACCTTTCGATTTTATAAGTAGTTCGATTGATCTTTCTGCTTTGTGTAATTTTAGATGGAGAATAGTTAACAAATTGTTATCATGTTTTTAGGTTTTAGTCTTAAAGGAAATTGCTCAAGCAACTCCAACGCTGTTTTTTCAGCACATCCATCAGTTTTATGATTCGATTTTTAATGCGATCAAAGATTCAAAAGTAAGATATCACATAAGTCTTTTCTTCTTTTCTTTTAATTAGCCTGTGTGATATTCATATGTGCTTTCTAAGCCTGTAATTAGAGAACAAGCCATAGTAGCTTTGCGTGCTGCCTTAATTGTAACATTGCAACGTGAAACTAAACAACAGCAGAGAGATCATTGGTACAAAGTAAGCTATTGTTATGCTTAGTCGACAAGTTTCTTAATTCATTTATTCATTCGTCTTAGCTTTGCTACGATGAAGCTAGAAAATGTTTCGAAGAAAGTTGCAACGAAACTGTGGCGGCTAATCTTCGAGAAGACAAGGCTCACAGTGCTCTACTGATAATAAATGAGTTACTTATTATTTCTAACCTTGATGGAGAGGTGAGTTCTAATTTGAGAAAAAGCTCTGATGAATGCCCGCAATTCTATCATGCATTAAGATTTCATTAGCTAATCTATATTCCAATTACTACCACGAGTTCGAATTGCTCCTTTCCAATTTTTAATTTGAAAAAAATGACTTAACACGATGCCTGATCCTTTAGCATCTTCATGAGTATTTAGTGTGCGCATCTTTTCAGAAAATCCGTCATGAGGTCGAAAATATGTTGGATAATAACAACGTGGCGGATGATTACGAAAAAGTATGCTCAATATGAATTAAATTAGTGCTGAAGGGACACCGCCTGCAATTTTTGGAGGGTAGATTCCTTCAAAATTTTGTTTAAAAATAATTTTTCACTTTTCTGTATCAAATCACGCATGTCTAAAGAAGGAAATATCACGCAAAAGAATGTCTAATGATCACGCGTTAGTTCCTGGAGTATGTAAGTCATCCGCTCGTGCTACTTTAACTGCAGTCATCCAGCTATAGTTCCCACTTCTTACTGTATTGTATTCAGGAATGAGACGCTCGCAATCGAATTTTCTGACCGTTATGTACTATTTTTTATAAAACTACCACCCACGGCAGTCAGTACCTGATAAACAGGATAATCGCTCGATTAATTCCCGATATTTACAATTACTCTTTATGCGTTGAAGTTATGAACTTACTGTACTTTTTGATTGCATTGAATACCCTGGGACAGCCACTCAGAAAAGCCGTCACTCATATTGATGCTCACTTCTCAAACTATTAATGATTATGTGCAGCCAATCATCTTTATTCTATGTTCTTAGAGGAATCAGTAAAAAGACGCCTCGATTCAGGATCTAACTCTTTGTATACTTCAGTTGTTTTGGCACAAGCGGTATTTGCTTATTACTTTAGAGCCTTGTAGAATCATTTTTTCAGCTGATGCATTATTTTCTGGAAGATGATTCAAGCTTTGATCTTCATCAAATGTCATAATTTTAATCAGATTCGCACATCAAAATTTTGTTGTCAAAAATCAATTTTCTTTCATTTCGATAGAGCATCAAAAGCCATAAATGTGTTTGAAAACTCCTGCACTATCGAGTATCAATGTAGCTGAAAAAGGTATTCATCTAAAAGAGCACGCTAGTGTCCTTGATTTATGCAAGGACTATTGTACTGAAATGTGTGCAGTGATGATCAATGCATCAATGCACTATCGAAAAATAAGAATTTTTGTGCTACTCGTCATTGCCATCGCTAGCACCATATTCACCTTAACTGCAGCACATCGACAGCATACAAAAAATCAATCAAAGTCGATCTTCACATGGAAAATATAGGCTTCCTTTCAATATAAACCTACTATCAGGGTAAAATCGCAGGTTTTCTTGTCTTTTTCACCGAATTTTTACCTAACCTTACGCAATTTCTGTAATTCGATATAGATAAAATCGTAGGTTATTTTTCTACGGACAGTCTTTAATTACTTAACCTATGATCTTACCCGCGATATAACTCGAACATTACTCAGCCTTAGCCTACGATTCTACCATACATATTCCTTTTACTCTTACCCCGTTTTATACACTTTCTTCAATTTGGGCCTCTGTGCATGGTATAAAATTTCAAATAATTACATGAAAAAACAACGCGACATTAGATAAAAAATACGCTTAACACGTTAAAAATCTTTCTGTGCATATCCAACTATCAAGACGGAATTTAACTGTAGTGCTTCAGCAAAGTTGTCTGTTAACTTTCAAGATTGTCTGTTCAATGACAAGTCAAAGATTTTTCAATCACAAAGACGTGGAAAATGTATACAACTGGTTATTAGCGCCTAGAAAAAAGGCGCGCTTCGTAAGCAGAACGTGTCGTAAATACGTCGTAGAAAATTACGATGCTGTGAGTAAATTTTCTGTTTAAAGTTTGAATTTTGTGTAACGTGTTATATCTTTTTGAAGCTTACCAATAGCGTACTTAAATGTCGATGGAATAAACAAATGTTCAATCAACAAATTTTGTTGGAAATTTTGCCGCGGTTAGCTGCTTTCAATCGTGATTCGTTTATAGAAAAGTGAGTTTTCAAATTACGAATTTTCGTGTCGAAAAATTATTTAACTCAATGATGACACCCTAATTCAGTTTTTTTTTGGTTTTTTCTCGACAGGCCATTTGGCTCCTAAGGTAAAAATTTTACAGGCCAATAGGAATTTCAACAAGCCAAAACTAAAAAGTTTGTAAATAAATGTGGTAGTAAAAAACAGTTTTTTCATCAAATTTAGTCAAAAACACTCTTCAAAATCTCTATAGAAGCTCACATAACAGATCAATCATTTTGAATACATTCGTAATCACACACATAATTATCAGGCTCGGGTTTTTTTCGCACAAGCCAGGTTGATCTGTAAATTGGGGAGAAATTTGGTTGCACACATAAATTTTCAGTTGCTCAATCTAAAACTGATAAATTCGCCAAATGATCAGAAAATGATTAAAAATCATATCCCTTGTATTTCATTCAGTTCGCGTCAAACTGAATTTCCAGAGTTTTGGAGAAAAAAAATCAAAAGGTTGACTAGAGTAACTTGTTCGGAACTTTTGTGATTTCTAGGTTTCTAAAATGTCGGAAATTTCATGTTTTCAGCACATTCTTCTGAATTTACCGATAATCGATCATGATCTTTTCATCATTGGGTTGGCAAAAGAGGTTAAACATTTTTCCTTCATTTTCAATCTGATATATCTGGAGCCAGTACCAATCATAATTATTTATCAAAAAGTTTTCAAATGATTTGTAGCATAAAAAAGCGCGATAGGTATTTTACTTCAACTTAAATATTGATAATTATTTCCGGCTCTTAGCACCAGAAGAAAATTTTGGTTTTGATATTCTATAGCGTTGGAAAATGAATATTTTAAATATCTTTTCCCTGCGTGAAATGTGCCCAATTTTTCAGTGAATTCAATGTATTTTCAGTCTGGCAAACTAAAACTCAAGAATTAGGCAAGCAACAAAGAATCTGGATGGCTTTTTCAGATAGCAAGAAAATTTGCCATTTTCCCATGCCGATGAGGTTTCAATCATTTTTCAAATGCAAAAAGTTATGTTCATGATAACCGAAAATTCTAAAGCACTACAAAACGATTTTGTAAAAACAATCTAGAAAAACCTTGATTTTTGTCAAATACGCGAAAAAACAATATAAGGTCAAACATTCTCCCATGACATGCTGATTTTTAAAAGCTATAAGCATAAACTAGGCCGACATTTTATAACCGCACAACAGAATGATACTACGAATCATAAATGATTTGAAATCCGGCGCGAAGCGCGGGAAAATTTTTGGTATTTTCTATTTCAAAATGCATAAAAATCATCTCCGTACAGGAATCTACTAATCAAAAAGGTCATTAATCTATAATTTTTACAATCCAATTCGGCTTGTGCCGCTAAATTTTTAGGAGCCAACCGGAACTTTTAGGAGCCATGGCTCCTAATTGGCCTAAAAAACCTTCCCTTAATTATCAATTAATGTGGAAAAAATAATTCAACTTGAATTGGATTCGAAAGTAAACTTTTCGCGAAAGATGTTCTGTTAGAATTATTTGATTTCTCTCTTGTCTAAACGTACGTTCTATTATCAATAATTGATCACACCAGTATGTCATTACCTATTTACGTATTGAAATTACGTATTGATTGAAAAATTATGGGCTCCATTCCGCGCAGATAATTTTTTCCTCTATTACAATTCATCATGCTGCATCGAGTTTTAGATACTTGGAAGATTCCGTAACTTTTATTCTTCACGTGTTGGTAACATCCAAAGAAAAAATGAATGCTTTCAACGCTATCGGTTTCATCGCTGTCTTTGTACAAGATAAATTATCGCCATTTTTGCCTCGAATTTTCGAACAGATACGGCTTTCCATCGCCTCGACAAAAGATACGCTCAAGTAATATCTGAAACATGATGAAAAATAAAATATCACCCTTATTTTCTCTTCTTTACAGGAAAAAACAAATGACGTCGAGTGATCCGTTTATCTTCAATTGCCTAACTTTGCTGACAAAATACGTTGGCATCGAAACTTTCTCTTATATAAGATCAATTATTGATCAAGTTTTAACTTCAGGATTGAGGTGAAATTTATGTCGTTTTTCACCATTTCTCTGTTGTCAGCATCTCTAGACTGTTTATTTTTTCAGTTACAACCTTGTAATTGCCTTGAATGAAATTGTAAAGCAGATCCCCGAGCTCAAACGGGACGTTGAAGACGGCTTGCACAAGCAGTTGTCAATTATACTTATCCAAAAATCGCCGCCAAACATTCTAGATTTCCCGCGTCCCATAGAATTACCTTCGACTCCCGTACTTGTTTCCGATCCGCAACTGACAATTTTAGCCTTGAATACGCTGTCGAAATTCGAATTTTCCCGTTACGTGACTGAATCTTTTTTGAAATTCATAACGGCGGTAAGAAACAGCTATAAGGAATCAAAATATTGGATAAATATTTGTCAACTCCAAGTTTTAGGGATATTTGGAGTCGAAGTTTATTGAAATAAGATTGACAGCAACAAGAACTGTGGTTCTATTATTGTCGCCTTTTATAAAGATATTCAACAACGAGCCTTTTAAACATAAGGAAAAGGCGGCATTGGAATTAATTCGTGAAATAATGAATAAGCTCATGGCTTTGTGCGTAACCGACAAAAGTGAGTTATATTTGCTGCTAATTATTATAATGTTTGCAAATGGAAATTCTCTGTAAGAACAAGTTTTCTAAAGATTTATTTTGCGGTCTTCGCCATTAGAGTTTTAACTAAGATGTATAATACAATTTCCTAGTTATTCAGCCAGTTTTTTTATCCAATCATGTCTTGTATATTTTTTTCTCGTCAATGCATTTCTCACTTCATGTTTCGAATAGTTGAGCTACTATTCGCCGTACGCCACTTATGCACTTTACGGCCTATTGAATTTTTTCCAAGTTTTTTAACGTTTAAGGTATATACAGCATGTATGTTTAGGCAACATACGCTGCTAGTTTTTCAACGTGTAAAGTATATACAGCGTGTATGTACAGGCTACGTACGCTAGCTAGTTTTTGAATATGTAAGGAACACGAGCAAGGTTTCGCGCCTCCATCCCCCACCACCCTCCCTAAAAATATTTTTGACAGTGTAAAATGTGAAATCCAGTAAATGCAGAAAAACCCCCAAGAAGATGGGCACTACACACCCGCCTGTGTGGCTCTGCTCCTCTCTGCCCTAAGCCTAAGCTTAAGAATTTAGTAGATAATTGACAAGGCACTATACTGTACTTCCCCTTACTTCAGTGCACATAGTCATCTTTACACCAACATTATTTTACACTGTGTACGCTTCAGAGACATACGTCTTAGCAATCTTGCTGGGCCACGAGAAATCATAAGCTGACCGCAGGTTCAGCATTGTGGATACTGCCATAACAAATCTCGTTCTTGGCACCGTGATATTGCGGTGTCTTCACCAGGTGTTGCTCAGAAGTAGAGATCTTCTAACTTAAAGTCTCGAAGGTCGTAGATTAATGTCATGGTAAGCAGCAAAACTGAGCATACCCACCATAAAAAATCTTTTGGCACTGTAAGTATCAAAGTGTAAACTCCAATGTATAATCCAGTAAATGCAGGAAAAAAACCTAATGGGGCGGGTGCTAGGCGCCCGCCTCGCCTACATGGTTCCGCTTCGCTCAGCCCTAAGCCTAAGCCTAAAGGGTCATTTATACTTGCCTTTTCCGATGGAACGGAATGGAACAGAATGCAATCGACACAATGTTACCGAGCGAAAAGGAAATTTTCGTTCCGTTCGGTTCGAGGTTACTGCCGGTCATTTTCTAGAAAATCGCAGTTATCCTTTCTGATCGAAAGCGGATTTTTAGGCTGAACGTTTCAAGTTTTTGGTGATCCGTTCCGTTCCATCGAAAAAAGCAAGTATAAATGATCTTTAAGAATTAAGTAGGTAAACACACCCCTAATTCACCTTACTGTGGGAGCGGTCTTTACACTAACATCAGTTTACACTATTTTGTACTTCGCGTATACATGCACGTTGTATATACCTTACGCGTTAAAAAACTAGCTAGCGTACCTTGCCTATACCTATATGGTGTATATAGCTAACACATTAAAAAACTTTTAAAAAATTAGATAGGCCATGAAGTGCATAAGTATTCCTAGATCAAGAAGTTCGACTTTGCGTTTTACGTTCTTTGATGGCGGACGATATCTATTACATACATTTGGCTCAAGCAGAAATTTTACAACTAATTTTCGTCGCATTGCAAGATGAAAGTTTCGAAATGCGACAGTTTGTCGTCTGTTCGCTCGGAAAATTGAGCGAGGTCAATCCGGCAATAATCATGCCAGTCTTAAGGCGTGTATTGATACAAGTAGGGTAAAGTTAAATTTGTAGTCTCTTTTAAAAGTTTATAAATTAATAGACGAAAAAAATTAGTGCTTTCGTCGAAATCGTTTACACTAAGCTCTTACTGTGGTACTTTTTACTTGAAAAATCGTTACACGTTCGTCGAGTATCCTCACAAGTTTCCAATCCTATTCGAAATATAGTTTAGTAAAACATCTTTCAGTTTTATCATTTAAAAGCATTTCAAGAAAAACAGACTTCGGTATTTCTATTTTAACTTTTTCACGATAACTTCCGATGGATATTAATTTGTTTTAGTGTAAGGAAGCTTCACTGCTAAACCAGAAATAGGCAAATGAAAAACAGCTCACTTCAGTTCTGTGAGATATGTTCTATATTTTTTTCTTGTAATCGTTTGATTTGTCGAAAACGAAGTAGAAATCTGCATTATCTTCAGTAACGGGTATCATCGAACGATTTTCAATGACCGATTTAGGTTCGATAAGTTCTTTTTTAAAATCACGATATCAATTTTTCTCAATTTAGATTCTCAACGAATTGAATTTCAATGGGTTAAATCGAAACGAGGAACGAAGTGCTAAATTATTGTCTCAACTAATTTTCAGCGCTCCAAAATTCATGAAACCTTATGTGCCGTCGACTCTTAAAGTTAGATTTCTCTTAACAACTTATTGCTTGCCGTAATAGTTTCTAATTCTTTATTTCTTTTTCATACGACTATGTTTTCGAAACCCATCAATATCGTACCATATTTTACAGTTTTTTACTACTTTTACAACTTGCATTAAAATCTTTCTGAAGGCGTTAAATTTTACGAAAGAACGTTTCTCGGTGGAAATTCCTATATGGGGAAAGCATACATGTAACGGAGCTCCGAGGTCTGGGGGGGAGGGGTTGCAGCACTTTTTTGGGGCCGGGGGTCAGTAATTCCCAAAATTTTGGGGGGAGGGGTCCTGAAGGGAAAAAAAATCGATTTTTTTCATGAAAAATGTCGAAAAACGGTTTAAAAAGTAGTAATTTTTGTCTAAAAAATGATAAAATATGTACTTATGGCGCGAAGCGCCGAGAAAATTGACGTTTTTGACCATTTTTTGTTCAAAAATGGACATTTTTCATCAAAAAATTAATATTTTTCAGTATTTTTCCGACCAAAAGTATGGGGGTCCCTAGGGCTACCATATGGCTAGCCATAGGATTGGAAAATCCTGGGGGGGGCGGTCGCCCAATCCAATGGCTAGCCATATGGTCGACGATTTCTGGGGGGGGGGTTCCCATAGCACTTCCCCCCCCCCAATTACATGTATGGGGGAAAGTTATAGTGCATTCTATAGCTCAATGCGAGCTGGATAATGTTACATATGTCGTTTTTCCCAGCGGGCGTTATTTACATTAAAATTTCCATAAAAGTAGCGTACAAGTACGCATCAATCTGACCTCAGGGATTTTGCTGAAATACATGCTTAATTGGAGAATATCACAGGTAGGAAGTCGATATACCGGACAGTATTGCACTTCGTGGAACGATCTTTCGATCGAACGCATTTTCGTTTCTTATGCTCTTTTGGTTGCTAAGATCAGCTATAAGCGAATTTACCATTATTGAGAACGTTTATATAGAGTATGATGTAAAAAAGATCCGTTGAAAAGAACGCCTTGTGCCTCATTACTCAGCTAGTTTTGGGCTATCGAATGCACTATTAAATGACTGAATTCAGCATTTTCACTGGAAACGTTCCTCCGTTAGTATGTATGGATTATCTTCTGCTTCAGGTGTTGGTCGACAAATTAAATTCCACGGCTCCTAATCAAACGGATGTTATCATCAATGTTCTGCACGCCTTAGGTGAACTAGTGAATGTGGGTGGCTTGGATTTTATAAAAGAGCAAGAAAATTTGACTCCCTTGTTAATCGAATTCATGCAAGATCCAAATTCGCTAGAAAAAAGAGAAGTTCGTTGGCGAAGAGTAATCATCTTACTCATTCTACAGTCGTGTACGCCTTTTGAAGGTTGCACTCTGGACTTTATGCCAACTAGTACAAAACACAGGATACGTGGTCGAACCTTACGAAAAACACCCCGATTTGTTACCAACGTTGTTTAGAATATTGAAAACGGAGCAAATAACATCTATTCGTCACGAAGTATGCATTACATGCATACACATTTCTTTTTAAACTATATTTTTCTAGGGTGTTTTCATGTAGGTTATTCGGATATTGGGGCTTATCGGAGCTCTAGATCCCTACAAACAAAGGCTTTATTCAATGAGAACTTCAAGCTCCAGTCAGTCCGTAGAGACTTTAAGTTTTGCTTTGTCTATGCCGGAGTCCAAAGATACTAAGGATGCCAGACAGGGTAAGCTTACATTTAATACTGTAAGGTTTTTGTTACATGGTTGGTGAGGAGAAAATTAAATGTGGCGAAAACAGCAGAACTAAAGAAAAAATGTGAAAATGTATTCAAATTAATGAAAGAACTGATAGATTAAATGAGAGGGGGATGAGAACCAGTGGGAATATGGTAAGGGGCGATAATTCCGGGATTCTCATACCTTTGAAAAATTTGAGGGTACAACTAATCGGCGGACAGCGGATACGGTTGGTGGATACAGAATCCACTTTTTCCTGGTCTTAACGGCTAATCGAAATTTCAATCCGCTATTTCAAAACTATCCGCGCAGATATTTTGGTCTAAACGGCGGATGCAACAAAACATCTGTCTAAACAGCGGATGCCGAATTCGCACTTTCTTGGCGGATATTTTGGTCTAAACCGTGGATGCGGAATTCGCTCTCCTCACGTCCACTTGACGGATGGCGAATATTTCCAAATTTTTCAACGGTTTTGTCCAACTTCGGAAATTTTGTGGCGGACATGTACGTCTAAAAAGCGGATTTTGGAAAAAACGATGGATCTGCACTCGCATCACGTCTAAACAGTGATTAGTTGAACCCAAAGTTGAACTATACTCCTAAATTTCTCTACTACTGCCTACGTATTTATTGTGCTAAAAGAGAAGAAAAATAGAAAAAAAACATAATACGAAAATGAAGCAACGAAGTCAGCAAATAAAAGAATGCATCTCGCACGTGAGCTAAGTTGTTGTTTCAATATCGGCTTCTGGCTTCCTCGAATTCATGACATTCTTGATCGACGATCATATTTACGATAGCCAAAAATAAATTGTAATCAACCTTGATGGAAATTCGATTATCGATTTCATTGAGCCGCTTCAAATTTTTCTCCATCGAGTGGATTGGGCACATCTTGCCGACTTCGATCGAGTCGGTAAGATTCAAAAACGTGAGCATTGTTGGATGTTGAGAAGCATATTCCACACATCCGATGGGTTTACAAGTTTATAAAATTATGCGTTCTGCTTTAAGAAGGGACCGAATTCAAATAACAAACCAACGACAGAGGAGGACATGGAAAACGGAGTAGTACGATAATGGAAAGTTTAATTGAATGCATGAAATACTGCATTTCGAAGGAATACAAATTTCAATGATACATATTTCTTTCTTTAGATTACGGAGTGAACGGTATCTGTAGGGGGTCGGATGATACGGGAGAGGGTTTGGGAATTTTGGGCGAAGGAAAATCAGAACTCGGGCTTGGCAAATTCCCACCCCATATTATTCGTATGGAGGTAAGAATCAGTCAGAAGAGACCGAAATTTGGAAAAAATTGAGCTGTAAAATTCGAGATTAATGGAGGATGTCAGCCTTCTTTCACATTTTCCTCTGACTCTATGGCTGTCGGAAGACTAATATTTTTTTCGGCCACAGTACCCATTTGACAACTAAATGTTTTCATTTTGACCCTATTTTGATTAAGAAATTGTTCAGTGGTTTCATTGGGAAAAATGCACGTTGGAAGAATTTTATCCCGCGTTCGCCATAGCGAACTTGATGCAAATTTTGTCCGATCCGTCTTTATGCCAGCAACATACTGTTGTTGTTCAGTCGTTGATGTTTATGTTCAAATCATTGGGGTCGAAATGCCTACCATATATCGACCAAGTCATGCCGAATCTTTTAAAAGTTATTCGTTATTCTGATTCGCAGTTTAGAGAAGTGAGGAACTTCGTGATGTATTCTCGCTATATTCATTTCTATTTCAATTTTTCTTCAATTTTTTTTCAACTAGATTCATCTAAAATTTATTTCCATTCAATTTAATTTATTATCGAACACGATAAATAATATTTTTTAAAGTGCGATCGATAGCCCACAAAAATCTGAGTAATGTTTCACTATCCAGTTTTGTGCATTGGCATTTTTTACTCTGAACTTTGCATAAATGTGCTTAAAAATTGGAATTTTTGCTGTACCTGATCTCCGAAACTATAACTGATATGGACAAGCAGAGAATTGCATTGAATCAATAAGGTAATCTGGCCTCGCACCATTTCGGATTTGTTTGTTCTGAAATTTATCAAACTTCAGATCATGCATGTAATTAAGAGTGTAAGTGCTATGAGAACCTCGCCCTCTAATGAGGGATCATCACATGCCATGATTTAATTCATACATGTTATTGGGGGGATACCCTCACTGGGGTGTGTCAAGTGACTTTTTTCATTATTATTGTGCTGTAACAGGCACTGTTTTTTCCCCCAAATCGTGCTTTTTTGGGAAAAAAATTCGCAAAAGGGAAAAAGATTTTGGGCTCTTTTCCCATTTGGGGAAGAAAATTTTGGGGATCGGATACAGAAAAGATGCATTTTAGTGCATTTTAGAAGGTCGTAATCTCAAAATGTTCCAGCGCGAACTTTAATAATCGTTATTATGTATTACCTAGCTCAGGCGCGACTTTTAGCATGTCTATCTATAATAGTTTTCATCATCTTAAATGTATTATCTCATGTCTTAATTGATAGGCTTCGATATTTTATCTCGATATTTAATGTAGATTCGCATTTTTCCTTGATAAATTTTTTGAGAAAGATCAATACGTCAAGTTTCTAAACTTTTTCAGGCGACCATTCCTTTATTAACATAAAATTAATTCAAAAGCTTCATGGAAATAGTTTTCGGAAATTTCTACTCGTCTTACTCTCATCTTTTCGGCCAAGTTCATGAGAGTTTGCGAATAAATTACTGGTTTTAAAATTTTTCATAAAATAAAATTCCAGAAATTACGACTTATGAGCACAGAATTCGAATCTAATTCTTGAAATAAATGTTCGGGAAAGATTTTCCAGCGTCGCAGAATGTCAATACCTAAAAAAATTTTCCGGCGCTTCTCGAAGGAAAGATTGATATCTTTTTTGGGCTCTCACCTGTCTTCATAGAGGACTTGACTATCGATTTCTCATGTAATTCATAGTCATTTTGCTCTTGGATAGTTTGCTAGAAAATTTGTTCCACAATGATTGTAGATTAGACTTCGATCAAACTCGAAAATTTCAATTTTTTCCTCAATTTTAATAAATTAACTGCTCTTAAAACACCAGAAGATTTGAAAAAGCTCAAAAAAGCGTCTATGAGCATTTTTAAGCGAAAAACGACTTGGGGAAAATGGGGAAAAAATTTGACCCCTTTTACCATTTGGGAAAAAGGACTGTGGGAAAAAACAGTGGTAACAGGAGAAAACCGCAGTGCAGAAACTTTTTTTGGCTATTCTGCACTGTGCAGAAAGTTGGTTGCAGAAAAAAACACTGCCCCTCAGACTTCGTAGCTCCATTACATGTATGGTTTTCTTGACCTCCCCTCTTAAGATGTGCCGACAGGATACCTGGAATCGGGAAATGCACAGCAGAAGAATGATGCCCCGTCCAATTGAGTGGGGGTAAGCTTTTCATGCATTATCTATTCTACTTGCGGATTCTGCTTCAAATTGGCTCGAAAATAGCTATGGCATAGTTTTATTGTTTAAATCACCAAAATTGTATTCTTGGAACGGCTAATTTTGATCAAAAAAATGAAAAATCAAGTTTATTGATACTTCGCGCTATAAACAATCTTTTTATGGATATTTTTGGACTTTACTCATGTCTAGCAACTTTTAAGATTAAAATTTCGTTTTGGTGAGTTACTCCAGATCCCCTCTCGAAGATAAGCTGAATCGGCTAACCTCGACCAGGCACTTACCCCACCTAGCCTCAGAGATCTGTTACACTTATGCTCAGAACTGTATATTTCCCAGGGCATTTGAGGTGAACACTTTTTCTGATAGACATTATTGTATCACTCGCAATTATCTGCCTAATGCTTATCTAGCGTTCTACAAACAAACTTTTACTGAAATCAAGTCAGGCTTTTTTAAAGACATTTTAGGGGTTTGGGCTCTTAAAAATTTGGAAATGGCTCCTAAAATTTTGGGTCTGCTAGCCATCTTGGCTCCTAAAATTTTGACTTATTTATTTATATTTTAGTGAATTATAGTTAGTTATGTTTATTCAATTATAGATTTAAAGTGAGTGTTTTACAGCCTCTAAAATCATAAAGCACCGAAAGTTTTCCGGCGCTTCGCGCCATATTACATTCTATAATTTTTCGGATTGGTCTATTCACTTTTTATCAATAAATCAAATGTTTTGGGGAAAAAATTAGAAAAATGTAAAAAATATGGATGTTTGACCGGGAAAGGATTGATTTTGGTGCATTTAAGAGGTCAAAATTCCAATTTTGCAAACTTTTTTATGACTATAATTGTAAATATAGAGAATTTTCATAATCATAATACAGGTGATTTTTATAGATTTCAAGTTTAATTTTAATTTTTCAAATTCATGAAAGTATGAACATATTTTTTAATTTGTAAAATGATATATACATTTTTTCAAGCTTTATGTTTATTGAATAAGTTATCCTTAAATTGATTTTCCAACGTTTTAGAGTGTCAGGATCTAAAAAAATTTCGTTGTGTAGCACGGAAAAATATAGGAAACAAAGGAAGAATAAGAATAGAAGCTGCATTTTCGAAACTATACTTTTGTGCCAGAAGGAGGTGAAAGTGTATTTTGGAAGAAGATTTGTGCAATTGTTCAAAAATGAACGAAATATCGTGTTTTTTGCATAAGAGAAATTTTCTTTGCGCAAAGATTTCTTGACCGATCTCTGTACATGTAGAAAGAAGCCTGTAAATAGAAAACGCTGGTTGGAAATAATATTTTGAACAGTAATTTTTTTTTGAATATGTATGAACTGGTTGATTATCCGTATAATTTTTTTATATACGTTCCACAGTGTGTTACAAACCAATTTTTCGATATTCCTCAATTAAAATTTTTTGGCTCCCAAAATTTCAATTTAATCCCTAAAAATTTAGGCCTAGGAGCCATTTGGCTCCTGGTTTTCAAACCAGAAAAAGCCTGGATCAAGTATAAGTAAAATTTCGATTATTTAGTTCACTCATGCAAATTTTAGTATAAGTAATGCCTATGACCAAAAAGTGCAGCATTAATCTGGTTGTTGTGGCTATCGATTGATAAGTATGGTGTGGCTTCGCTCGTGGGCGTACAAAATGTTCCCTCGTTAGAAGCTTGTAATTTTATTGCAAATTTTTATTTGTGATTTCAGAGAAAGGTAATCCCTTCTAATTGATTTTGCTGTAACTTACTTTTGCCAGCTTTCATTTCTCATGTTCTTGTTACAAACCACGTCACGTTCACGTTGTTATCAAATTTTTTCCAGTGTATCTCAGTTTTTCAGTTTATTTCATCCATTTTCAAATGTTTTCTTTTCGCCAAAAAATTTGAAGATTTTACGAGTCTTGTATAGCGTTCCTTGAATCCAGAATCGAAATCTTCATCTAATGTTTAACGTTTTTCAGTTTCTTTTCCAACAACTGGGTGTATTAGTTTCCGTCGTTAAGTCGCATATCAAACCGTATTTGAAGAATATTTTTACTTTGATCCAAGTAACCACCAAACCATGTTGATGTTTTCTCAACAAGCACCCTCATTTTTCGTTTTTTTCAGGAATTTTGGACGCCAGAAACTCCAATGAAAAGCACCTTAATTATGTTGACCGAACAACTAGCAGTCGCATTGGGTCCGGAATTTAAACCTTACGTCACGGAGTTGATGCCTGCCATTCTGCGCGTTTTTCAAGTCGATAATTTGGAGAATCGCATCGTCACCTTAAAAGTATTGGATACGCTAAAAATATGTGGTCCTATTTTAGAAGAACATCTGCACGTCGTCTTGCCGCCCGTCATCAAACTGTTCGATCCGGCTAGCATCGGAAATAATCAACAGGATGAAAATGTCGTGGAATTAGCCAAGTATGTTCGATTCTGTGATTTATTATTTGTATTTGGATCGGACCAAACATATATTTTTCACTTTGTGACAATCTGGCAATATATTAGAATTTCGAACCGACAGTCGGGTATTTTTTAACCGTATTGAAGCCCCAAAAAATTAACATGAAGCAAATGCTTTCTGTCAAGATTTTTGG
Organism: Romanomermis culicivorax; assembly: GCA_963922205.1. Classification (NCBI taxonomy): domain Eukaryota; kingdom Metazoa; phylum Nematoda; class Enoplea; order Mermithida; family Mermithidae; genus Romanomermis; species Romanomermis culicivorax. Next base: position 121,850 of record CAWUHX010000167.1, on the reverse strand, counting down.
AAACTGCTCGATTTTCGTTTGTTTGCTTGTGGTTTTTGTAATATTCACGTATTTTATTTTTTATTTATTTTAGAAGCGCCCTTGAAACTTTGTGCTCCTTCGCAGAAACTATGAACTTATCGCAGCATGCTTCACGTTTGGTGCATGCCTTGGCTCGGTGTTTCGAAACTTTTCCGGCTGTGCGCCAAGACGCTTTCACATTACTCTATTCAGTCGCCATCCAGACGGGAAAAAATTTTTTGGTTTTTGCGCCTTGGATTGATCAAATCATACAAAAGCATAAGTTGGGGACCATGGCAGCTAGCTATTTAGGAGTTATTATCAGGCTGGAACAGGTATTCATTATAGGAAAAGTGCATGAATTTTTTCAATTTTTGGAAAGTCATGACCATCGAACAACTTTCCGTCCAAGTTTTGTCCTCGAAGAACAGAATATTCAAAACATAAAAAATGAATGTTTCTCTAACTTTTTCAGGAAGGTCGGATTTATTTGGAAGAAGAACTTTTACTCAAGAAAAGAACGGAGAAACGCGCTGCTCATCATCTTTCGGCTGGACCAATTGATTCGCAATTCAAAAAAATTCATTGCAACGTCGCATGGCTGCAAAAAGTACATTCCATTTTTCTTGTTGATCTTTGTTTATCTTTTGAGTTCTTGTGGCAGACATGGTCTGTCAGTCGTTGCGTTTCAAAAGAAGATTGGATGGAATGGTTGCGCCGATTAAGTGTCGAATTATTGAAAGAATCGCCCTACCCGGCTTTGAGAGCTTGTTGGTCGGTTGCTCAAAATCATTACCCATTGGCGAAGTAAGAGGACCGGACCGAATTTTGGCAAAAGTTTTCGATTCACGCTAGGTAGCCGCCAGGTTCTGGGTCCATATCCCGGACCGAGCCTAACTTTTACTGAAGACACGAGCTACGGGAACAAGTTACCTCCACAAAAGTTCTAAAAACGAATTCTGTTTGTCTTTTAAATATCCATCGGAACGTCATTTTTGAGCATTTCAAAATCTTACTTTGAAGTAAAAAATATACAATGGAGTATTCCATGATCTTTGATATTTATTATCTTAATGAATTACGGTAAATTTTCCTTTAGAAAAAGCTCAAGTTTTTAATTACTTTGTACAGGGAAATGATTATCTACTGAGTAGATCATGCATTATTGTATAACTATTCAGTCTACGACACTGCCGTTTTCTTTCTTTTTTCTAATTTTGGCAAAAAAATATCTGTTTCGTTTTTCAGTTCACTAACATTAATTTTGTTTTGTACGTTGCAGAGAACTATTCAATGCCGCATTTACTTCCTGTTGGACGGAATTAATCGAGACTGTTCAAGATGATTTGATCAACAGCCTTAGGCAAGCTTTAAACTTTGAGGAAGTTCCCGATATTACTCAAACGGTTTTGAATTTGGCCGAATTTATGGATCATTCTGAGAAAGTATGAACTTCCGTTTTTTGTTTCAGCCATTTGAATATGCGTGATCTTTGTTTAGGGACCGTTGCCTATTGAGCCTTCCTTGTTAGGGGAAAGGGCACTTAAAACTAGGGCGTACGCTAAAGCATTGCGGTATACTGAAAACAAATTTAACGAATCGTGTGATGCAACTGTATTGGAAAGTTTGATTAGGTTCGTTAATTCAAAATTTAATGCTCTCTTTTTCCATTTCGAGGAAAACGTGTTACTCGTACGTTTTTCGAATGAAAAACACATGCAGTGGCGTGCACCGTCCCTTAATCTTTTCATGCTTTGGATAATGAGCTGGCGGAATACTATGGCATCTAGTGTATTCTCAATGTTACTTATTGGCCACAAAATGTTTTCCAATGCCGCTATTTAAAAACATGAAACAATTAATGTTGTTAAGTCAGTAGATCACTATTAAAAGTTAAACTCTAGCCCAGCGCATTGCAACTATACCGCAACGAGTTGAATTGTAGGATTGTTGATTAAATGCTATTTGAGTATCTTTCATATTCCACATAGTATTCTTTTGCTTCGACAACATAGCACCGATAGAAACACTCGGAGAAGTGGGCATTTGGGGGTTTTCAACATCGCTTTCTACAAATACGTCAATATCTTGGCTGTAAAATGAATGCTGTAAATCAGAATAAAACATGCAAGGTATGGTTTTATGTCGACCAATCATTTGAAGAATGCTATCAATTTAAAAGCCTGTGATTAGATAATATTCTCAAGAATTTTGGGGATCGCGATTAAAAGTTAAAAATAGAATAAGACAAAACCATGCAAATAATAATTGCTGATCTGCACAATAGCCTTTGCTTTCGCATTAACACGTCAGATTTGCAAAGAGCAGTGTCGAAAACCTCCCAATCATACATGTAACGGAACCATGAGGTCTGGGGGGTTAAACGACTTTTTGGAAGGAGGGTCATTGATGAAAATTCAAGGTCCTATGGCTAGCCATGAGGTAGCCATAGGACCTTGTAAAGAAAAACCAAAAACCCTGTGTCTTTTTTAACACTTGAAACATTCCGGGGGGCCATGGCCCCCCAAACCCCCTTTCAAAAACGTAAATTTTCTGAAAAATATCAATTCGCATCATCAATACATTTTTTATGTTTTTTGACAAAAATTGAAAAAGTCGCCCGACCTCCCCCAGACCTCGAGTGCCCGTTACATTTATGGGGGTCCCTATGACTATCATAGCTAGCCATATGATTGACAAACGTTGCGGAAGGATCACCCAGGCCGACGATTTTCGGGGGTCCTATGGCACTTCCCCCCAATTACTTGTATGCCCCCAAGTAATTTAAAGTCTGTAAGATTACTTTGAATTACTGTTGTTACGATATGCTGCCTCTTGTGCTAAACAGGCAGCTCGAAAAAAACCCATAGAGAGTATTGAAATCTCCCGGAAATTGTGGAGTTCAAAGCCTGAAAAAATCAGAGGACGAATGGGCATTGTATATTAGATTTTTGTCAGCATAAACAATAAACTTCAACTGCAAGAAGCTGCCCACGGTGTCATAGAATTTGCTAAAAGACGTGATATCTCCATTACAGTAAGTCTTTCGATTTCCTGACTGTAACCGACATTCATACGTCAATTTTTCATATATAGATCAAAGAAAGGTGGTATGAAAAATTGCATGATTGGCAAAAGGCGTTGGACGCGTACGAACATAAGCAAGAACAAAACCCGTTAGACATGGAATTGACGTTGGGTCGTATGCGGTGCTTGGAAGCTTTAGGAGAATGGTAGAAACTACAGCGCAAAGATTTAAGTTTTTTCGAAAAAGACAATACAAAAAAGTTAACTAAAAGCAGCAATTGAAGCTTGGCAATAGAGTAACCGAGTAAAAAAACAAATGTCTGAATTGAAGAAAAGGAAAAACTTTTTCAATAAATTCATTAGCGTTATGCTTGCTTCTATGTTAATTGTACCGTATAATTTTCTCATTTTCATCACTTTTGTCAATTCAGGGGAAAATTGAACGCATTAGCTAAAGACAAATGGAATTCGAGCTCAGTAGAAATAAAGCTAAAAATGTCGAAAATGGCCGCGGCTGCAGCATGGGGTGAAGGTAAGCTATTGTAAATCAAAAATCTGTTTTTTTTTAAATCGCATCAGGTTCACAAGTTCACCAGAGTGTGAGCTTTGCAAAATTTCAGATTGTAAATTCCCTAATGTGATGTAAACGTCCTAAATGTCAGCAGAACTCCAAGTTCAATAAATTCGAGATATCTGAACCGTCGACCTCACACGGAAACCCTATTACTACACGTTTTAGAAATCAACCAATCAGACTCCCTAACAACCATTTTCAAACGCTCTTTTGTAGTTTGTCAAATTTTTTTGTGTATCATAGGAAATTGGGATGCTATGGAAGAATATGTTCGTGATGTTAATGAAAATACGTTAGACGGATCGCTCTTTCGTGCTGTCAAATTTATTCACGACGGAAAAAACAACAGTGCTCAACAATTCATTGACAAAGCCCGCGGCTTAGTTGACACTGAACTAATGTCTCTGTAATGAATCAAAAAAATGTCCATATTAGTGCTCGATTTTCTAGGTTCACACGAAAATTTTAACCAAATGAAAGTTTTTTCGAAAAAAAATTTTTTCCTACTCAAAAAGCGTGAAATTCAATAAATTCGTTTTAAACTTTTGAGAAAAATTTTGTGAAATTTGAATCTACTACATAATAAAAAAGTATTTTTTGAAACCAATTTTCATGTTTCATGTGGAAAATTTGATGAAATCATCGTGGAATCGGTCAAATATTTCGAAAAACTTCAAATTTTAGACCAAGGGGGTGCCTGCCAATTTCAATTATTTTTTTCAGAAGCCTAAAAATGATTTCCGTAAGATAAACTTGCCACATTAGACAACAAATTATTGGAGCAATTCTTGATGTTCCACATGATTTGACAGAGTGATCACAAAATCATAATTCAAAAAATTATTCAAATTTTTGGAAAAAACGAATTCATCTCAGTATGCGAAAAATGGCTTTTTGAACCCAAATTTTGATGTTTTACCTGGGAAAAGGAATGGAACGGTCAACAAATTTTGTTAGTTGTCCCCTCATGTTCCTTTTATTTTTTAAGAAAATCATAATTTTCTAGGAAAGATGCCGAAATTTTTTAAGGCGTTATCTAATTTTCAATAGATTTGTGCTCTAGGGCGTCAGAAAGTTACAATCGAGCTTACAGTACCATGGTTACTGTACAGTTATTGAGTGAACTTGAAGAAGCAATACAGTTCAAGATTGCGCCAGAGAAACGGCGGTTGATCAGTCAAACATGGGCTTTTCGTTTGAAAGTACTAGTAATAGTATAATGCTTCGCTCAGAATTACTATCAACATTTTTTCAAGGGTTGTCAAAATACAGTCGAAGATTGGCATCGAATTCTGCAAGTGCGATCATTAGTATTGAACCCGTGGGAGATGCGCAAAACTTGGATAAAATTTGCTTCGCTGTGCAGAAAAAATAATAAACCAGTGAGGATGATCTCATACTCAGAGGATTCGTATCTGCTTGTCCTTCCGTGTATTAAAAAATATATTCTATCTGAATCGAAATTGATTCTAAAATGTTCAAATGTTTCTATAGATAGCCTGATTCCTAGACCAACCCATCTCAACTACGACTGTAGAATATTTGTTTACTTCAAATAAATTATTTTAAGAGCCTGGCTTACAAAGTTTTGTCTATCTTCGGCTTTGATTTAGCGACCGAAAACTGTGCTACTCTCCTAGATCGTCCAGATTTAGTTTATGCTTACTGTAAACAAATGTATTACAGTGGGAAAGTTGTAAGTTTCACAGCCTTATTGAATTCCATATGTATATTTTTGAGAAACATTGATTTTTAGGAATCCGCTACTACAAATTTGAAATTATTATTGGAAACATCCTTAAAATCGCAAATTTTGCAGCGAATTGATCTAAACGAACGCGCAGAATTGTGGACTTTGAAGGCCAAGTAAACATAGCTAATGAATATTTTCAACGGATAACTTTCGTTTCCATCGAGCTTTCCACAGGGTTAAGTGATTGATCACCAGTTTCGATTTTTTGAATTCAACTTTTAGCTCTTAACTTAGCGCTCAGAAGTCCTCATTTTCTTAAACTTTTTCTTTGTTTTAAAGGTGTTACTTAAAGTTAGGTCAGTGGTTAGAAACAGGTCGCTCCGATAACGACCCACCTTCATTGCAAGTGATGCATTATTATCGGTATGCTACCGAATGGGAGAAAAACTGGTACAAAGTGAGTACGTTTGTTTTTCCTATAATTTTTCTTGCGTCAATCTTTATTCCGTTTTTCAGGCATGGCACGCGTTAGCTTGTACAAATTTTTCCGCAATTTTGTATTATAAAAATCAAATCGCCAAAGCGGCCGGAATCAGTTCCTGTCGGACTAGCGGAGCTTTATCATTAGAGATGGAGACGTCTGCTTCTACACAAAGTTCTGCTTACTATGGTCAAAAATTGGTAAGCAACATCGTGTAAAACCGGGTAAGCAGTAGAGAGCAATTTCTGAAGACCCCAGCTCCAAGCGATGGCTCTGATTTTTCATTTAAAAATTCATTTTTATCACTAATTTTTATGTAACTTGTTCTAAAATTATCTGATTTCGATTCGACTGGAAAAACTTAATCAGGTTCTGTTCAAAGCCGCCATAGAATTTATCAATTTATTCTTTAAAATTAAAATTGAAATAAAGTCGATTTTTTTGTCGAACCGCTAATCTCACTTGTATCACAAATATAATTATTGTTGAATTTTTTTAATATTTTCAAATGTGTCTAGGGATAGGTGGATCCAGATCCGCGAAGATACGCCCTAAATTCTATATCCTGATCCGATCATTGGAATTTTCTGAGATCCGGATCCGACCATTGGAATTTTCTGAGATCCGGATCCGGGTCCGACGCATTCGGAAACTTCCAAACCAACAATAGCCAAATTATATCTTATGAACTGTAGTTTTCAATTGTATCACAATTTGAACGATTTCTAGTAGGACTATAGATGTGAATTTTGACTAGTTTTGTCTATAAAAAACTGTTTACATCATAACTCTTGATCTGTTATTTACAAGGGTTTTTTTCCGCGCCACCATTAAAAACCACTAAAAACATCAAAAAATTTCCGTTCCGTGCGGAAAACTCTCCGAAAATTTTCCGCACGACCCCAAAAAGAATTCGCACTGTGCGGAATAAGAATTCCTGTTATTAACCCTACGTATGTCATTTTACTTCTTGAATTAAAAAGGGTCCAAAGCCGGCTTTTTTCTGCCCAGTGCAGATTTTTTTGGCCGTGTCTAAAAATTCTTGATGAAAAGGTGCATTTAGTGGAATTAGAAGTTTAAAATCTCAAATTTTTCCAACGCTTTGTTCCGGCAACTGCCGTTACCTATAATATTCAGTTACACTTAATCTGAAACCCATTAATCTGTTATGTCTCAACTCATGTTAGAGTGACTAAAACTTGACACTTTCTATGAAAATATAATGAAAATGGAATTTTCCTCTTGCGATGAATATGAAATCACGCATCTCACAATTTTCTTTCACTTATTTAACATCATCGTTTTTCGACCGAAAATCTTAAGCGAGAGTATTAAAAATTTTTATTTGTTTATATTTATTTGGAACGGGAAAAACTTCAGTGCAGAATTTATCCTATCATTTCTGCACGTTGCAGATAGAAGCTCGCAAAAAAGGCTAGTCTAAAGATTTTGAGCTCTTGTTTCACGTTGCTTCTCATTTCAAAAAGTTTCATAATAACTATCAAACTGTTAAGAAATATGAATTCACACAACTTGATTTTGAAAAATTGAATATATATTCATCCACATGTATATATATGCTATATATAGGATCCAGATCCGGTCGGATCTGCTGTTCAGAATCCGGATCCGACAATTGCAGTTTTCTAGATCCGGATCCGATGAAGCGATTTTTAAAAATCCGGATCCGATTCAGTCAAAAAAGTGGATCCGTCACATTTCGTGTGTCATGATTCGTGTATTGTTTACAGTCACCAGAAAATCTCATCCACAACCACGCCGTTAATGCCGTACAGTGTTTCTTCCGATCGATAGCCTTGTGTAAAGGAAACAGCCTACAAGATACGCTACGGTATGGTAAAAAAATTATACTCGTATCTAAAAATTTTCAAACTCACAATTCCGTGAAATTTTATCGTTCGAAAGAGTTGAATCTTCGTTATATGTCTTAATGGCTTACAGATTATTGACGTTGTGGTTCGAATACGGCCAAAATCCCGAAGTCTACGATACGTTGTACGAAGGAGTAAAAACCGTACGGGTTGAAACTTGGCTTCAAGTTATTCCTCAGTTGATAGCACGTATTGATACGCCTCGACAATTAGTCAGCCGATTGATTATGCAATTATTAATGGACGTTGGCAAGGAACATCCGCAAGTAGGCATACAGAAACAACCACTTTATGGAATCTTCAAATGACAGTCAATTTTTAATGATATTTTTATTGTAACTTTTTATGAATCCTAGGCTCTCGTTTGTCCCCTTACAGTGGCCGTGAAATCCAACAATAAAAATAGGGCGTTCGCCGCGACCCGCATTTTAACGCATATCGGCGACCACTCGCCCAGCTTAGTAACCCAAGCAGCTTTAGTACGTTTGTCATTCTAAAATTGGAATAACTTTGATCATTATGCGCATTGGAATTGTTCCTGCGTCTAATTTTAAGCTTAGCGACGAATTGATACGCGTTGCCATTTTATGGCACGAATTGTGGCACGAAGGTTTAGAGGAAGCCAGCCGGCAATATTTCGCCGAAAGAAATACGAGCGGCATGTTTGCTACACTAGAACCACTACATAATATGATCGAAGTCGGCCCGACGACCTTGAAAGAACAATCTTTCACGCAAGTTAGTAAAAATTTTGTTCAGAACTTCTCAAGGTGATGGGGTAACATTTGTTGACATTTTGCGAGCAAGGTTAATTTCAAATCAGGTATGCTATTCTTAGTTTTTTTATGGAATATCATGTTCATTTTTCTCGATATTATTGCTCAAAATTGTCAAGATATTAATAACATGAAATGATGTTTATTTCTTACTCTTTAAATTCGCAAAAATTGCTTAGAGATAGCAACGGAACAATACAGAAAGTATGAGCTTTAATAGTATGTAAAACAATGCATTGAAAGCCAAAGACTTCAGTTAGTTCGGACTAGAAGACATTATCGACAGAATAACTTCTTCATCTGGTCAGTTCAATATTTATGGCCTGAATCGACAGAGTTTGCTGCAATTCATATGCGAAAGCCCACCTCTCCCATGTACCCACTTGAAACATTCCTTTTTCCCCAGTAATCACGGTTTATGTGTTGGTTCAAATGTTTGAACACGAATAATTCAAAATGAATTTTTTGTCTGATTCAGATTTCCAAACTTTGTAAATTTCAATGCCTAAACTGAACTCTTGTTGCTTGTTCATGGATACGTAACACAATATTCTACAATTCATTAATTAAATCACAGCCATCATACCGATTTCCATTGCCGGTTTGATCTGTGTGATACATGGAATTGGGGGACAGTGGCATAGGAATGCGTCCCTAGTTATCGTCGACCATATGACCAGCCATTGGATGATTCCCCACGGGATTTGCCAATCCTATGGCTAGCCATATGGTATCCATAGGGACCCATATTCTTTTGGTCGGAAAAATACTGAAAAATGTCCATTTTTTATGAAAAACGCCAATTTTCGAGCAAAAATGTCATTTTTCCCAGCGCTTCGCGCCTTAAATGCATTTTTTACAGTTTTTTAGGCAAAAATTATAATTTTTTAAACCGTTTTTGGCAAAAAAATCACATTTTTCTCCTTCATGGACCCCTCCTCCAAAAATTTGGGAATCGTTTACCTCCGGCTTTAGAAAAGTCGCCAAACTCCCCCTCCCCAGACCGGGGCTCCGTAACATGTATTATCTGTGTTATAGTCTTTTCATTTTCATGTTTAGTCCTACGCTCGCGACTTGAAAGAAGCCAAGTTATGGTGCGAAAAATTCAAGAATTCTCAGAACAACAAAGAATTAACCCAGGCCTGGGATCTTTATTATAACGTTTTTAGGCGCATTTCAAAGCAATTACCTCAAGTATTCATACATATATGTGTTTTCCTTTGATTAAATTTCTTAACCTGGTGTTTCGTTACAGTTAACGACTTTAGAATTGCATTATATTTCACCGAAGCTTTTGTTATGCCAAAATATGGAATTAGCCGTACCGGGAACTTACGATCCGTCGAGACCTATTATTAAAATTCAAAGTATCCATTCGACTTTGCACGTTATCACATCTAAACAAAGACCGAGAAAAGTCTGTATCAAAGGTAAGACGATTAAAAAGTCTAGAGGCTTTCTTCAGCGCAGCGAGGAGCTTTTTGATCACGTAGAAAGTTTTTTGGACGACTTCCACTCGAGAAGTGAATCGATTAACATAGAACGCCGAACTTTTCTTGCGCTTCCCATAAGATTAACAATAATAGCTTATCTATGCCTTTTCGGTCCAGTCACAACCGTCAAGTTCCCTTGTCCCACTGTGGCCTTCTGATCTTTTTCATTTTTACCTTCTTAAGATTATATAGAATACTTGAAAAACTTGAAATTTTGAGTAAACTTATGTTTTTCTGTAGCGAAACTATTCTTTATTCAGTATTTCTAAAATAATTTTGTTAGTTAGAAAAACATTCATCTTTGATGATTTTATTGTGAGTTTTAAAAGTCACTGTCATCTTGTGATTTAAAAAAACCCTTTGCGGTGTGGAATTTTTTTAGTAATTTCTGTACGGTGTTGACTGATCCGAGCTGAAAAACCTGATGTCTTATACTTCACTGTTTCTTAGGAAGCGACGGCAACGATTACTGGTTTTTGTTGAAAGGCCACGAAGATCCTAGACAAGACGAAAGAGTGATGCAACTTTTCGGACTCGTTAACACTCTTTTGATGCAAGATCCGACCACCAGTCGCCGAAATTTAACCATTCAAGTAAAATTTCCTATTCAAAAATATATTCTAGATTCTATTCAAGAATCAATTCTTTTTTTCAGCGATATTCCGTCACTCCACTGAGCCAGAATAGTGGTCTAATCGGGTGGGTTCCGAATTGTGATACTTTACATGCCCTGTTGCGCGATTATCGTGACAAAAAGAAAGTTTTGCTAAACATCGAACACAAACTTATGCAAAGAGTAAATTGAAGGCTTTTTTTACTTTTTCCTTATTTCTTTTTAATATTTGCCTTATTTGCCATCTGCTTTTTATTTTTCTGTTTACGATCATTGTTCTTGCCGTAGTCATTGCCCTGTTTTTAAGATGGCTCCTGATTACGATCATTTAACCCTAATGCAAAAAGTAGAAGTTTTCGAGCACGCCATGGAACATTCGAACGGTGATGATTTGCAAAAAATATTATGGTTAAAATCTCCTAGTTCCGAAGTTTGGTTCGATAGGCGTACGAATTATACCCGTTCCTTGGCAACGATGTCTATGGTTGGTTACATTTTGGGATTAGGAGACAGGTAGAAATAATTCTTATCCAGTGTTTTTTTTGTACTCGGTCCATTTGTACTGGTACAAACGATCTCTCAAAAACCGTTTGTACTCCAAAATTTGCGAAAATTTGCTGAAAAAAACATTTATTTTAATAAAATGCAACAGACATGATATGAAATATGAATGTGTTGGCCATTCTCACGAGACACATAAGACGACTACGAATGCACACCCACAGAACAGTTAATTATGAGGCAGAGAACATGCACTAGTAAAATACTCCGCAAAAAGCTTTTATTATTATGCCATAGCTGCTGGTCTGTCGTTATCGATGCGGACGCATAACAAACAAGTCCATCGATACTGAATACTGACGGCTGTTGAGTGACAGAAAAAATTTTTGCGCAAAAATTTTCGTTTGTACTGGTACAAACGAAGTACAAAAGAACACTGTTCTCACCCGAAATTCAGATTTAGCAACTTGAATTTCATCGATTTCCGATGGATTTTCGACATCGGTTGAAATCGTACTTGTTCGATTCAATCATTGTGATACTGCAATCTAACTTTATACCAATAGTTTTATGCACATCTTCTAATAGATTAACTCATTATTCATGAATCTCTGTGAAAAAGTTATTTTAGTAAAATACCTAATCGGGATTCACCAAATTTTTCATCAAAATTGATTGAAATTTTTTCGTGTCGTTTATTTCGTAAAATTTACTGTTTTCAAGCTTTTTTGATTCCTGGAGTTTTTTATTGATTAAACTTGGTTGTAGAAAGTGTCAAAAATGTTCAACTTTCCAAATATTTTTTTATTTGCAATTTTGATGACTTTTTCGGATCTGTTAATATAATTTTTGACGTCGTAACATGCAATAAAATCCTTAAATCGTGTCCTAAAATTCCCGTCATGTACATTATAGTTTACTGTTATTCAATTGGGAAATTGCAAATTTCAATTATGAAATTCTCATTTTAGGCACCCATCGAACTTGATGTTAGACAGAATGAGTGGCAAAATTGTTCACATCGATTTCGGTGATTGTTTCGAAGTCGCTATGAATAGGGAGAAATATCCAGAAAAAATTCCATTCCGCCTAACAAGAATGCTCATTAAAGCTATGGAAGTATTTACATCAAATATACGGGGTAGATAATAATTTTCTGACAGTATTTCATTTTTTATCTCAGGTAACCGGTCTTGAAGGAAATTTTAGAATCACTTGCGAGCGCGTAATGACCGTTTTGCGGGAACATAAAGAAAGTGTTATGGCCGTTTTGGAGGCCTTTGTTTACGATCCTTTGATAAACTGGAGACTTGTAGAACGTAAGCGCAATAATATAATTTTTTATTGCTTTCCAGTTCTAATGACATTTTATAAATTTGGACTTCTGCCTGCTGTGGTTATAAATTCAAGTTTTCCGGAGTCATTGCAATAAATTTAAACCAATGCACTTTTGGAAAAAAATTTGATTTACTTTTTCATCATTTTTTTGTATTTTTTAATCCGGTCTTCATTTTCTTTCATATTTAGAATGTAATATCGGTAAAAAGACCAACGAAGACGACGTTTTGAAACAACTGAACTTCGTCGAAAATTTGAAAACGAACGGCGGTGTCGGCGCGGGCGTCAACAATAGTAATGCCAACGCCGTAAAAACCAAATTAAAAAGCGAAGACTCCAAAAATGAATCGACTTTAGTCGACCAAGCTGCCGAAGTCGGTAGTAAACGCGCATTGCAAGTTATACAACGGATTCGAGATAAATTGGCGGGTAAGCTATGGCTTGTATTGTGAATTCGTTAATCCTCGGCAGTTCATATTTCGATTTGGAGGATGTAACTCTTCAAAATATTTACAAGAAACTGAATTTGGAATGTTTAGATTTCAATAAACGTAATTTTCGGGAATATTATGAAAGCATCTGGAATCGTTTAACTTCAATTATTCAAACTTTTCATTTCATCTTCAGGCAGAGATTTCAACCCCATCGAAAGTTTAGACGTCCATACCCAAGTCGAGCTTTTGGTTCAACAGGCCATTTCGCACGAAAATCTCTGCCAATGTTACATCGGTTGGTGCCCGTTTTGGTGATAATTTGTACATTTTTGTTATATTTATTTGTTTTTGCAGTAATGGCACATTTAGAGTAAAAAACCAAATCTTCAATCAAAACGTTTTGTCCCACGCGGAAGTTCTTTTTAGGCAATTTTTTTCAACACGCTGGATTATATTTTACCACATTGGTTACGGGCTTGGTGATTTCAACCGAACTCGTATTTTCATTTTGAAAAAATATTTCAGTTGTCTACGGTAGTCTAGTCGATGAAATGATGGATATCCGATATTTTGTATCATATTTCTGAACAGCAAAGTGTTTTTTAAAATGCGTGGATTCTCAAATTCGTGATTACTGTAAATTATAATCTGTCTTTTAGGAAATGCGTGTAAATAATAGAACCAGTCCTTCATACCTGTGTCTTGGAGGGTATGGCAGTATTACCCCTACCGGGCCTGGCTTTCATTTATTACCCATAGATTTTAGGTAGATAAGCATTTGCTGCCTGGGTTTTTTGAACCGTGTGGGTTGCTACCAGTCTTTTTAACCCGGACTGCTCTACTTGCACGTTTTTAACAGGAGTCCAGTTACTAGTATCAAAGGATTTTGCCCTTAAGCTTTTCTCTGTTTGAGTCTTAGACAGAACCAGTTGATATATTGATGTTACTACTCTGACAGAATCCCAGTTTACCCCCTCGGGCTGACTGAGCATGTGATGTCTTTAATATTATTATTTTCTGTTATACTAACGTCGAATAATGGAGCTGAAAATTTGTGATACCATTCATCGGACCATAAAAAATTTAGAGTAAAAAATTCCGTAGGCTGTTTCCTGTGTGCTTCTAGAACAATTATTATTTTTTATTTTGCCAACTTTCTGACAAAACATCCGTCAGTTGCGATTGAAAATTTGTGAGACCCGAGTAAAATTTTTTGAGTAAGAAGCTCGGATGCAAAAACTTTATATAAATAATTTTCAAATCACTTATTTGTGTCATCCATCATTTTCCAAGCATCTTATAAGAAAACAGACTATACAATAAAAACTTTATGTAAGAGTTGGAGCAACCTGTTCCCGCTACTCGGGACTTCAGTAAAAGTTAGGCTCGGTCTGGGAATTGAACCCAAGACCTTGCGGCTACCGTCCTCACGCTCTAACCAACCGAGCAACGGGAAAGGTTCTCTCTTTTTTTATAACAATTCGTAGTTGAGGTTGTTGCTGTGACCACTCTCAACATCCCTCCGCTGTCGAGTTTGACGGACCGCCAAGGGCCACCAGTGTTGAGGCAACCTGTTCCAGCTGCTCGGGGCTTCAGTAAAAGTTAGGATCGGTCCGGGACTTGAACCCGGGACCTTGCGGCTACCGTCCGCACGCTCTAACCAACTGAGCCAACAACCTAGCAGCGGGAAAGGCGCTCTCTTTTTGCAACAATTCGTAGTTGAGGTGGCTGCTTTGGCCACTCTCAACATATGTACAAGATTTCGAACCTTTGTATTATCTTATCACTTCCTCAAAACGTGGGCTTATACGGAAGAAGTTGAAGAAGTTCCTGATGACTGAGTAACATCGATAAAAATGAAATGGTTATACTGAATTGTTCAATAATTACTCGTATATATCTCAATCTCGTATTTTAGAGGCTTTATGCGGCGTCAATTAACCTACTTTTCTTTTGTAATGATATTTTATTTCATTATGCAAGTTAGTTGCTAAATGCTGGCCGTGAGGCACGTAACTATGTGTGCATTTTTTCAATCTAGTTGTCGCATCAGTCATACAGAAAAAAGAACCTTCTTGTTGCACTTTGCGTCATTTCCACTTATTTAAATGATGGAGATTAATTTTATCAGAGAAAAAATTTATGTGGGAAACTAGTGTGCAAATTTTTGTACATAGTATAATTGTGTTTAGTCAACGAAAAATCTTTTTTCTTCGATTGTACCCAAATTTTTTCTCGAAAGAAGCGTAGCAACATATTTAATTAATTTGTTTGTCAATAAACTGCGTTGTGACTGATAAGTGGAAATTGCTACGCCCGATATTTTCTCTATTTTCTGGACTTCACTGACGATTCGGAAAGTACGAGTATATTTTCTGAATCTTGTACATATGGATTCTGCGGCATTCGAAAAATTTATCTGGAATTTCAAAGAGGTGAGTGGTAATTTCCATCTACGAAAATTGTCCATTCATTTTAAAATGATCGATGCAGCGATACCATGAAAGCAACTTCAACACGGAAAAATTCGTAAGAGCTACTAAAAAAATTCTCGTCCGTCAGCATGTAAACATAACTGCTAAAAAATCCTCATTAAATGGTCCAAAGTCCCTAAGTATCGGGTGTAAAACACACTTCTATCCAAATTAAAAGCGGATAAGCAGCGTTGTCTTTTTGTAATTTTGATGTTCCAATTGTCGTGGAGAAATCCCGAGCAATTTTACCCTCCGAAAATCATGTATTAAATTGAGTCTACTTTTTCGGTTCTCGCAACGTTTGTCATTTCAAAATAAATGGTCCATAGTAACTAGAATTGAAATGATTTTCGGATTAAAGTTATCAGCGAGATTGAGATGTCACGTTGTCTCGATTTCAGCTATTTTAACAAGTTGTAATATCAGCTGCAGTCGACAAATCTTCCACCCAAATTATGTTTAACTTCGTTTCAAAAATTATTTAGTATTTTTACTGACCAGCTCCAGGATATGAAAATTTTCTATATTTTGAACAATGATTGATAGAAAAATTGATCTCTATAGATCTTTGATCTACAGTGTCAAGTAAACATCATTGTTTTTCATTGATTATAAATTAAAAAAGCAGAGGAATTATAGTCTATTTTTCTTGAAATGCTTCTAAATAATGAATGTGGAAAGCAAGTAGTGTTTCATATTTTTAGGATTTTCTGCAAAACCATAGATCACATAGGACTGAAAATTTGTGAGAATTTTCAATTAACGTTTAAAAATTTTTTGAGTGAAAAACCTGATTGTAAAAGCTTCGTGTTGAAGATTTTGACGACAGCATTTATTTTGGTTATTTTTAAATTTAGAAACATGCTATAAAAAACATACTATGTACTGTATAAAGCGCTTTTGTTGTGGAATGTTTTGTTCAAACATTGCCCATGGGCCATAAACTTCCAATACTTTGATTTTGTTGGAAGAATTAACAATATGAGGTAGCGCTTACATTCCATATTTCCAAATGCATTTCAGGGAAAACCGACCATGGGCCCGATTTACTGCTATACTCCATTCGTTTTGAAATGATCGATACAGTGCTAGGAGTTTTGACAAACACAGCCTTGATTGAAAAGAAAACAAATCAAAGAACCTTCCATAATTTTGGATAAAAGTTTGGCTGCGACCTCGCTGCATCGATCATTTCAAATTGAAACGAGTTTAGTAAACATGAATTTCCAGGAAAACATTTCATCTTCATAAAGCCACTGCTCATTACGAGCAAAATTTGCTCAGTGTAAAATTTGTTGTGGAATGGAGACACACGGATTCTCGGTAAAAATCGAATTGAAAAGCTTTTTTGTTCTACTACGCCTTCACAATAATCTGGAGTTCTTATTTTCGGGTTATGATCCCGACTTCAATGAGTCTATCGCCGTTCCTCTTTATCTTTATATTTTTCTTCGTTTTTCTCTCCATGAATTCTAAATTCGATTGTTTTCTCTTTTCTTATATGCAAGCTCTTTACTTTTTTCGGACTTGACGTATTGTTTCATTGATTGTTGTAATTGTTTCCAATTTTGCTTATGTACCAACGCGCTCTTTCTCAA
The DNA here is from genome assembly GCA_963922205.1 of Romanomermis culicivorax. NCBI lineage: Eukaryota > Metazoa > Nematoda > Enoplea > Mermithida > Mermithidae > Romanomermis > Romanomermis culicivorax. The sequence continues at coordinate 104,956 of CAWUHX010000167.1, read as the reverse complement.
TTCGAATATTCACGATCACAGCAGCTTATCATAGCTTGATTGGTTTTGAATTTCTTACCGAAACAAAAAAAAAATAAAATTCCAATTTCTGATCGGCAAAGAGAACAGACTGTGAAGTCATGAAAGTCTGCTTTTCAAAATTTGCAGATGAAATTGAACATCATAATTCACTCCTAATTCGTTGGCATATTTCGCTATCCAATGGACCCTAAAATTCAAGATCATTCTACATTATAGTTTCGAATATATTTTAATCATTCATCGATTTAATACGCTCCAGTTTTTCTTGGAATAAATATCGTTGTACCGTACATTCTTTTTTATTTCAGAAGTGTCTGGCAGAAGACAAGATTTTCATTCTTAAAAGAGCAACGAAAGATTGGTGGTTCACTTTAGGTCAAGTAAGTTATACACGGTCTTCGTTTACGCATAACTGAAAATTTCCATCTTCCACCGTTTTCCAGTTCAACAAAATCGTGGAATGTTTCTCCAAGTCGGACGAAAAAAAGTCTGCGATATTATTACTAGCGCCGGTAACTAATTGAAACTCTCTATACCACGTGTTCATATTTCGTATACTAAGAATTAGATTGAAATTAAAGTATACTTCGAAATATCCGTAAAATGGCACGCTCCGATGTGAAAAGAAATGTGGCAGCTGATTTTTCAGAAATTTGTTCATTTTCCTTCTCTGTTCTGAAAAATGTGAATTATAGTCTGTTTTTCTTAAAATGCTCCTAAATAATGAAAGTGTAGTATTTCAGATTTTCACGATTTTCTGATAAACAATATATCATATAGGAATTTAAATTTGTGAGCATACTGACTTAACGCTTAACAATTTTTCGAGTGACGAATTTTACAATAAGAGCTCTATGTAAACGATTTTGACAATGATACTGATTTTTGTCGCTTTTCTATTTGGATGCATTCTATAAAAAACAGACTATAGACATCTCGTCAATGATATATTTTTTTTGTTTCTCACAGTTTCCCTCTCGAAACTAAATAGCTACTGTAAGTCGAGCAGTAAAATCTAAAAAGCGACTCTGATCAACATTTTGCATACGTCATCGTAATTCTATAAGAAAGTACGCTTGATCAGGAGATTACTGAAGTTTATTTTTTGATTTCTAGAAAGTAGCGGGCATTTTCACACTGCCGCAATGCAGTCTAACATTGAAACAACTTTTCATTTCTGACGACAGACTACAAGTGTTGAAAGAATTGATGCCGTGAGTGATCATCAAGTAATAATATATGAATAGCCTACAGTATGATGTCTCTTTCCAGCTATATAATCGCAAATCGCGACGTTTATTCCGTTCAGCAATTCATATTTTCAACTTTTGATTCTTTGGATTGTCGCCGAAAAGCGTTCAATATACTCAAAGAAGTGATTCTTGTGTGGAACATTAATGTATTTTTCTGCCTTGAGGTCAAAAAAAACAATTTTACCCCTTTTAAGAGTGCTCTTCATGGCGAGTTCTTCGTTTGTTCAATTTCTTTGTTCAAAAAAGACCTGACTACATTATGCCTAACAACATCAATGAGGTTTTCACAAATTATTCATTTTTAGGCCCTGAAATTTCAACTTGATTATGAAGACTTGGTAAGAAATCAATTAAAAGATGGAATCAGTGTCACTTGATGTTCTCCTTCAGGATTTGAATTTGCAGGACGAATCGGAAATTATAACTTTCGACCAAATTCAAGAATGTGCAAAGGTAAAAGCTACTAATTGCACAATTTTTTGTCCGTTAAGTTTCCAAAAGAAGCTTCAAAATCCACAGTCATCAATTACAATATATTTCTACCTATAAAAAACTGTAATTATTATTGTATCTTGTTTCTGTAGTATGAAAGAAAGCGCAGCGTTTTCGAATTACCTCTCCTGTCAAACTTACACGTCATAAAAAATATACTGATGGAACCGGATGCGAAAAATCAAATAGAGAGGGAAATCGCCCGTAGAATACGCGAAAATCAACATTTTGTGATACCGTCAAAAGTCAGTCGAATTTTATTAAATTTGAATCCCGATAGAAAATTTCCAACGAAACCCTTCGAAATGGACAACAAAAAATCTACCGGAAACTACTTATCGACGTCATCAGAACAAGGGAATGAGAAAGAAAAAGGAGACAAAGGTGATGTTTCTTCGAAGCCTAATTTGCACATTCAAAGTTCCTCGGAATTGGATGATTTGGTCAGCGTTTCAAGCCAAAATTTGAGTTCAAACACTGCTGAATCGGCGGTTGGTTACCCAATATCAAAAAATTACGTGAAATCGCGATCGAAAAATTTTTTCTTCAATTATTTTTCTGTGAGACGCAATTCGGCGGCGTCAGCAAGATGAAAATCTTATGGTTTAATTCCAATTTTCAAATACCGTGCTGTAATATCATCCATTCTTGTAGTATAAAATTATAATAAAACTGACATAAATAGACGGCGAGCGATGTTGCTGTTTTTCGCAGTATTATAGCAAGTATCAATTGGAACTCATAAAATTGAGCTACATGAACGATTACTGTATAGCAGTTCGAGTAAGAGCAGAACAGGTCTTGTCTATTGACAGGATCCGGGCAGCAGAAGATACTATGGGAGCGTGATATTGACCGGACGAAAAATACAGTAAAACGATCGATCACGTGATTTTAACATGCAAAACCTTTAAACTTGTCGATCACTCCAAGAAATATACACTCTGCTCTTCAATGAAAACCTCATTCGATGTATATAACATCATGATTATGTCTCGTCGAAGAAGGCAAATACTGCGTTCTGACGTCAACTTTTATGAAATCAAGTTTAACAGTTTTTAGCAAATTGATGTTGCAATATTCAGTTACTGTAGGTATCAATTCTATGCACACGTTTTTCATGTTTATCTCTGTGTTTTTTGCGCCAAAGCATGCTTTTGGCACAAAAAAATTGGAATGGCACAAATTTTTTGACTGGTTTAAAACTGAATTTCCTTGATTTTCAGTCATCTTAGGGGCTGAAAATGCAAAATTTTCGAGGGGCTTCGCGCCCAGCGAGTTCTATTCGAATAGTATGTTTGTGTGTTCACAACAGACTTTGACATTGTCTGATGAATGAATAGAAATTGTTTACTTCCTCCCTCTGTTCATTCAGTGTTGATTGGCAACCGAAATTTGGTGTTTGATTCGAACAGAAAAATTGACATTGCTTTGTTGGCACAATTTTTCAAACAAAAATTTACGCCACGCGACATTCAGGAGAAAACAAGTAAAGACATCGTTGAATTAATATTTACATCGGTTTCAGGAAGAAAGTCAATTGATAGCCGGAAATTGAAGAAACATATTTACTGCCTGACAAATTCTATAAAAATATTTGAATTCTCGCGGCATTCGATTGCTTTTCGAATCTTATATATATAAACCAATATATCGATCAGTTTTTCTAATCTCACTGACGGTCAGATAAACTGGAGTAGGCACGATTTTGATGCAAATTAGTGCGGTGAGAGCATACCTTTAGTTTATGTTTTTATCAAACAAAAAAGAAAAACCTTTTTTTGGCATATAACTTTTCAAACTAAAGCTTTTGGCATAAAACTTTTTAAAGGTTCTCTGTATGTTTTTGGGGTGAAAATTTTTTTGTGCCATTAACACAAATTTTTTTGGCTCGTTGTGCCAATTGGCACAAATGTCTATGCACAAAAAAACACTGGTTTATCCATTTTATGGCGTTTATGTGCTTTGTGTGGGATGTACACTTTTTTAACGTTGCATTTATCAAAGCATACTAATATTACGTCATTGTATGTTCAATATTAATATATTAGTTCCATTATTGACACTGAAAACTCTGATTTTGTCTGCACATGACAGTGCTGTTATAATTTGATACCCTTGTTTGATTTTGAATTGTGTAATACGTGATCACGTTCAATATATTGTGTTTTTATTCCTGCCGCTTTAAATTAGCAGTGTCCAAAATTTGGGACTGCAACACGAAGCAAACGCCCCTAATGTGACCCTTTCTCTCAAAAGTTGTACTAGTGTTATCATTTGAGGATTGGGTCATGCTATGGGAATTGCTATGAGTGACTATGATATCGTTTTGAACATTTATGTTTCAACATTTATATATTTTTTCAGAAACAATGGCAATGCAGCATGAATCCAAGCAAAATTCATTATCGTGGTTGGAATTGTCTGCTATCACATTTTTATGCTTGCAAATTGATCTTCAGCGAAAAATTCTTCATTTGCGAGTAGGTTATATAAGGCCAAAAAAACCGATTTTTTATGGCTTGAACTGTAATCTTTCCAACGCTCTTATCTGCTTTCTTATTCTGTCATCAAGCACCTAGTCTCATTTTTGAGTAATGTTTCAGCTTGATCTACATGACTGCAAACGGCTCATCGTGCATAATCTGGACTGTAGTAGAATGGTTTCATTGTTGCAACAAACATTTTAGAAAAACCAACTATAGTCTGTTTTTTTTAAATGCTGGCAAATAATAAAACTAGACTGGAGAGCAAGGAATATTTTCCATTTAACGATTTTCTCCTAAACCGCATGTCACATAGGACAGGATATTTGTGACCATACTCGAATAATGAATGCTCAGCAAATTTTTTGAGTAACACATCTCAATAAAGGCTTTGTCTAAACGACTTTGGGGGCAGTACTTTCTTTCCATTTTTCAATTATTAGCATAATTAAAATAGGATTAATATCCAGTTTCCTTAAAAAATTTCTGTTAATCAAAATATGATAAATTGGTAACAAGTAGTTTTTACTGCATAAAATCACAAAATATCTAATAACACCTAACTTTCTTCCTGCCATCAATGTTTACAAGAATAACAGGAGAAACAGACCAGAGCCTGTAGGTAGCAGTTTGGCATACTTTTGATTATCGTCCTTGCCTTTATCTGTCTTGTTATCTTGTCCACGAGTGATCCCTTCGTAATGATAAAAACTGGTAAAAAAATTATCGGTACTAAAAACTCGACTGTGAAATAGGACAACATAAAATCGAGTGTGATGCTCGCCATTCTTAATATAAAATTAATGCTGATGCTGAGGAAAATTACTTGAGGAAAGTCTTCTTTTTGCACTACTATTTTTTCCTTGTCTCGGCACATAATCAAGGATGGATATCAGACATGCACAGCATGAATTTTCTAGGGGGAGGGTCCTTGGACTTTTAATACATGGACTAGGGGGTGGGTGAGCAAAAAAACAGAAAAAATTTCTTTGAGCTTGTTTTTCATAAAAAATATGCACAAAAATCATCAAAAAAATTATCTTGGAAAACGTTCGGAAGGGGGGGGGGGGTGTTTCACGATTTTTTTGTGACAGAGTTTCAGGTAAGGAGGTTTACCCCTCCCCTACCCCCCGTCCAGCGTGTATTTCGGATATGAAAAAATGACAGAAAGCCGTGGCCACCGTGTGCTATATGCAATAAGAAGCTCGTCAAAACCGGCTGTGTATATTTTCGAAAAAAATCAGCAAGTTTTAACGTTTTGCATGTTTGATCACGTGATCGATTGTTTTACTGTACTTTCTGTCCGGTCAATATCACGCTCCCATAGCATCTTCTCCTGCCCGGATCCTGTCAATAGCTAACAATAGACACTGCCGCAGAGCGGCCATGGCAGTGTTTTTTGTGTGCCAAAACATGGTTTTTGGCATACCTGTAATTGGGGGGGGGGGTAAGGGGGGACCCCACCCCCCCCCCAACTTGGCCAACCATATACCCAACCTCCCCCTGAACCCCGCCACCCCATTTCGGAAAAAATTAAAAAAATTAGCAAAAAAGTGCTTTTTTTAGGCCTTTTTTGGGAAAAATTTCGACTTTTTTCGACCCCCTCTCCCCAAATTTCGGATTTACCCCCCCCCCCAACTGGTCGGACCTCTATGGTTTTTGGCACACAAAAGTTTGGAATGGCATTGGCACAAAAGAATTTTTAGCGTTTGTGTCAATTAAGGTAGGGTAAATGGCCTAACATGGAACAAGGTCGAAGTCGGAACAAACTTCGCTTGAACTAAATTTGCGGAGCACCTGTTCATCAAATTTTAAACGGTCAAATCTATCAAAATAAAGCTGGTTTCAATCTTTTGATTAATATTTTCGCCAGTACAAAATACTGTGTCTGAGAAAGAGAAAAATACGTTTCAAATTTCGAACAAAAATTTTTCTAGTTTTTAGTAGCTTAAAACTTCGGCTTGGCTGGCCTGATTTCCTTGAAATTTCGATTTGGGACATTATTTGTCATCCTTTTTCGAAATATAAAAGGTTTTTTGGTCGATTCTTAATGAAACATTGATTTCTGAAAATCGTCCTTTTTGTCTAAGATGGAACAAGCGCCTGTTCCATGTTAGACCTACACAAAGTTATTCGAGATTTTCATTTTTAAGATATGCCACCTAAAAAAACCCGTGTTTACCAGGGTTACGATACTATGCTTTATAATGTGTTCCATCTAAAATATCATGAAAAAAGGGCGGAAAACAGTAATTTCCAAAAAAAAACTTAAAAAAAAATTTGAAAATTTTTCATGGAAATTACAGTAATCATACCTTTCTACCAAAATATATCAAGTTTTTGACTTGAAACATCGAACAGCCTAAGCCTAAGCCTAACCCTAAGCCTAACCCTAAGCCTAAGCCTAAGCCATTCCACTCCGACCACCCTAAAAACCAAACTAATTCTGTACTTTTGAGCAACCACCAACAAGGAAAACACAACTTCAGGCAATTTTGGTTACTTACCGTATTGTTAAAATTAGCCGGGGGGTCCCCCCAACCCTCCCCCCCCATACCTGTAAGACCTCCGACCAGTGGGGGGGGGTAGGAAAAAGTCGAAATTTTTCCCAAAAAAGGCCAAAAAACATACACTTTTTTGAAAATTTTTTTAATTTTTTCCAAACTGGGGGGGGGGGGGGGGTTGGGGGGGAAATGATTTTGGGTATAGGGTTGGCCGAGTTGGGGGGGGGTCCCCCCCAACCCCCCCAAGTACAGGTATGTGTCTAACATGGAACATTTTAGAAATTATATATAAGTTTTGTGGATTGCCGAAAACGCCTGTTTTTGAACTTAAATAAGAAAATAGGCTACTACTTTCAATTAGAAACTTCAAATTAGTGATTTGAACTATTTTCCATCATCTTATTAAGAAAAAAGCAAGCATTGTTCAGCATAATAATAAAGCTGTAATGTTCCGTTTCAGAATGTCAAGTTCATTATGTTTCAACGCTTCAAATTTGAAAGAAACAAGTTTCTCAACACGCTAATAAAGGTTTCAACTGCAAGAAATTATTAGTTACTGTCGAATTTTAATATTTTCTCCTCGTTCCATCTTAGACCCGACTCGGGTCTAAGATGGAACACTGACCAGGTTTTAAAAAAATGCCCACTGCTGCTAAGAAACGCAACAGTGGGCATCAATTTTTTTTTATTTAATGCATACATGAACTATCTATCATTTGCCAAAGTTCCAATTCCAACAGATTTATGATGATCGAACATTTGATGATTTTCTGAAGTGTGTTCCATCTTAGCCCATTTACCCTATAGGATAATTTATTCGTCATTAGAAAAAATAAATTCAGAAAAGAATAAAGAAAAAAATATTATCACGAGCTTAGAGGCGGTTAGTATCGCGCGGATATAAGCTCAAAAACACAATGCATCGTTTTTTAAATACATGAACATTAACAGCAGATGTAATATGACTAGGTAACATAATTCCACGTTATCTATTACAAAAATCTTTTTCGAGTAATCGTGTACGAAATTTTGTCATATAATTTATATGGGTTGTTAATACGATAATTAAAATTACTGTATACAAAAAAATTATTTGAGTCCAAAATGCTGTTACAGATTATAGAATAAACATAGCATAAATCAATTATAGTTCTCCTAAATTCAAGAGAATGCAGACTCAGAAAACTTTTGAGCGGTCGAAGACTAGATTTTCTTGATTTTTATACATTTTGGAGGCTGATAATGCAAAATTTTTTCGGCGCGTCGCGCCGAAGCGTATTGTATTATCACAACAAACTTTGAGATTGTCAATGACTGATGAATGAATAGGGATTCTTAACTTCCTCTATTTATTCAGTGGGATTGGGAACTGAAAGTTTATTTTTGATGCTTGATTCAAACAGAAAAATTAGAATTTTTGACACAATTTCGACCAAAATTTACGCATATTTTGACTTAGTTTTCTTTAGAAGAAAGCAATTGTAGACACCCTTAATTTAATCTTTACATCGTTGTTAGAGAGAAATTCGTAGCCAAAAATTAAAAAAAACTTCCTGACCAATTCCATAGAAATATTTTTTAAAACTATACAATGAATGAATGAATGGAAATTATTAAATCGAAAATAATACTTGTTAAATGTAATGAATAAATATACGTGAAAGGCTTAACAGCTAAAGCAGTTAGCAAATCATGTTACACCGCTAAGAAAAATATCAGATTGTCCCTTTTAAGTCTATCAGAAAAAATTTTTGCACCACTAGCATTTGGAGTACTTTCATTAACAGAATTCCAAGCCCTGACTACCCGACTACAGAATTCATATTCGTGCAGATTATGGCGATATTTACAATAAACCAGAATTCTTGCAACATTCGATTCCTTTTCTAATCGTACAAACCGTTTTTTCGATCGGTTTTTTATCCCACTAACGTGGCTAAATAAAAATAGGTAGGCACTAGAGATGTATCGGGTCCAAAATTTTACGAAAATCGGGTCCGGGTCCAAAATTTTAAGAATATCGGGTCCGGGTCCAAAATTTTGAGAATATCGGGTCCGGGTCCAGCAAAATGGTCGGGTAATTTCGGGTCCTATTTCGGATCCGGGTCCGTTATATTTTTATATACATGCTGCGCTATTTTATGGTTGCTATACATTTTAAATCTAAGTCAGTCTCATAGTGATCTAAACAATAAATTTCTATTTGTTACTTTTCATATTATGATAAATAATTGATGTGTCATTACATTCTTCAATGTGAGTATTTGATTTCAGCTGAATTACTATAGTTTTTTTAAATAAACTACTTCTAAATTCAAAAATGACAAAAAACCAATACTGTTAAATTGTTCACAGGAAGGTTTTACTGTATGATTTTTCATTCAGAAAATTGTTGAAGGCTAGTTGTATAAATCCACAAATTTTTAGCTCTATGTGAGTTATGGTTTGGCGAAAGCCAAAAAGTTCCATTTTTCTAATTCAGAAGCATTTCCGGAAAAATAGACTATATATATTATACATCAGACCCGAATCAAAATTGTGATAATTTTTTCGGGTCCGGGTCCAAAGTTTTGGAAATATCGGGTCCGGGTCCAAAATTTTGAGAATATCGGGTCCGGGTCCAGCAAAATGGTCGGGTAATTTCGGGTCCTATTTCAGGTCCGGGTACCCGATATACATCTCTAGTAGGCACGATTTTTGTGTCAATTAGTACAGTGAAGGTATCTTTGATTATGTTTCTATTAAACGTTTGACATAAGACTTTTTAAAAGATTTTAGTGTATGTTTCTAGATAGAAATTTTTTTGGCCTATTGTGCCAATTGGCACAAATGTCCGTGCACAAAAAAAACACTGCTTCGCGCCGGATTTAATTCATTTATTATTTTTCTATATTATTCTAATTAGCGGTTAGGAAATATCATTCTAGCTAATACTTATAGCTTTTAATCATCAACATATTATGGATAAATGTTTGATCCTGTGTTGTTTTTGTCGACTTTGACGAAAAGCAAATTTTTCCCGGTTATTTTCCAGAAACTTTTGTGTGATTCAAACATTTTGAGTCCAAGTAGAAACTTTTGCTGTTTGAAGAATCGAAATTCTCGGTTTCTTTCCTAGTTTTTGAATTGTAGTTTGCCCGACTGAAAATTCATCGAATTCACTAAAAAATTAAACGTTCTGTCTAGAAAATAAAAGTTGAAAAGATTCATTTTCCAGCGTTATGAAAATCCAAAGTTACTCATACCAACCTTTTCATTTTCTATCAAAAGCTCAGAAAATTGGTTTTAAAAGTCTAAAACCGACGCGAATCGAATGAAATCCGAGAAAACTAGCTTTTGACAGTTTTTCCGATAAAATTAAGCTAATTTATTGATTTTAGAGTCAGCAATCCAAAATTTATCCGTGTAACCAAAATTGTGAAAAAACTGTCAATCGGATTAAGCGTTGCGAGAGCGCGAACGGTCATCAATTTGATTCGTCGAAAAATTAATCGATCTTTTTAGTGTTTCTCTGGCTTAGGCTCAGGTTTGGGCTCAGGCTTAGACTTACGGTTAGGAAGCAGTATACGACGTTTTTCCGACCAATCCAATGGATGGTGTAAATTTTTTCGACCAATGAAATTGGTCGAAAGGTACCTGCTCTGCACTGTTTTGTCTCAATAAGTGTCTGTGTCAGTGTTTTTTTTGTTCGCACGCACCGCTTTTTCCTCCCAGGATTTTTTCCACATGAGAACCGAACCCAAAATTTGTTTCCTCATTTTCCAAAATTTTTTTACGTTTTTAAAAACGTTTATAATGTGACCACGGATGCTTTTTCTTCATTTTAGGAGCATACCCGAACATTCCGATGTTTTTTGAGTTAGTAACCTGCAAAAATCAAGAAAAAATTGAGAAAATTCTAGTCAGGTCAGTCAAATTGAGCTGATGAATAATATATTGGTGTTCTACAGAAGCAGAAAGTATATTAACGATATAGTTCTCATGAATTTATCCACTATTAACCATACTTGTAAGAGGTCCGACCGGTTTTATAGGGGGGGGGGGTCGAAAAACCCGCAAAAATTTCGAAAATTTTCCAAAAAAGGTACTTCTTTCCACGTTTTTCTGAGTTTGGGGGGTTAGGTATATGGTTGACCAACTTGGGGGGGTTCCGAAATATGGATATATTGTTTGACCGATCTGCAGACAGCAGAGATCCTCATGGCCGAAGTAGCCTGGATGGTGGTAGAGGTGATCTTCGCTGAAGCGACTCATTTAGCAACTGAGACTTGGTGGCAGTTGTGACCCAGTTCACTGGAACCGTCTTGGTGACTCTTGCGATCTTGGTGGCAGTAAAGAGCCAGTTAGCTGAAGCGACAAGGGTGGCTCTTTGAATCATGACGGCAGTACAATGAAGTCGTCCTGGTCGTGACCAAACATTAGAGCATGGGACGATAGAGCGCGGACATTAGAGCGCAGGACAATAGAGCGCAGGACAATAGACCGCAGGACAATAGACCGCAGGGACATTAGAGCGCAGAACAATAGAGCGTAGGTTCATTAGAGCGCAGGGCAATAGAGCGCAGGACAATAGAGCGCAGGGACATTAAAGTGCAGGACAATAGAGCATGGACATTAGAGCACAGGGACATTAGAGCACAGGGACATTAGAGCACAGGGACATTAGAGCGCAGGGAGATTAGAGTGCATCTGTTGGTTCGAAAAAAAATCAACCAACGTTCTGTGGTCTGAATGAACGCACATTTTAGAATTGTTTTCCAACATGAAAAAAGAGTGCAAGCAGCTTTATTTCAGATGTTGACAAAGTTTTCAAAAGCTGACAAAAAACTGCGTGTGCTTCTGAATGCGAGTTAGAAATTCAAGATGAATTCGAAAATAACAAAATGACACAATTTTATTTCATTTTTTTCACAACATTTCATTTTCAGTTTTTTTATTTTGCTCCGATCTGATTTTTCTGTGCTCTATCGTCCTGCGCTCTAATGTCCTTGTGCTCTATTGCGCCTATGCGTTATTGCCCTGTGCTCTATTGTCCCAGTGGCCGACGTAGGAATTTGTTTCCTGGGAGACGCAGAAATTTTTTTTACAATTTTCATATTTTTGTTAAATTAATTGCATTGATATATTTTTTCTTATTTCTTCTTTAAATCTTTTCAAAAAACGAAACAATGGGGCAACTGGCAAGAAAATAGATGATAGGTTAAAGAAGAAAGAAGGAAAAATTCAAAAAAAGTAAATTTTGGCTGCAGTATTTGATTAAGTTTTGCATATTTCTAATAATTTGTGTTTAAAAATTATTTTGATAAGTTTTATTTTTGGAACAAGAGTATACCAGGCGCAGTCGCCCTTGCTCCGTGCATCCGCCACTGAATTGTCCTGCGCTCTATTGTCCCTACGCTCTATCGTCCTGCGCTCTATTGTCCCACGCTCTAATGTTTTTGCGCTCTTTTGTTCCGCGCTCCAATGTCCCTACGCTCTATTGTCCTGCGCTCTATTGTCCCACGCTCTAATGTTTTTGCGCTCTATTGTTTCGCGATCCAATGTCCTTGCGCTCTATTGTCCTGCGCTCTTGTCCCTGCGCTCTATTGTCCCACGCTGTAATGTCCTTGCGCTCCATTGTCCTGTGCTCTAATGTCAGCGCTGTAATGTACCTGCGCTCTAATGTCCGCGCTCTATTGTCCCGCGCTCTAATGTTTCGATACTGGTCCTGGTGACTATTTAAATCTTAGTGGTATTAGAGACCTTGGTGGCTAAAAAGATCCTGCTGTAGAGATCCTTTTGGCTGATAGGGCCCCGATGGGGATAGAGACCGTTTTTGCTGAAGCAATTCATTCGACAACTGTGACTTAGTGGAAGTTGAGACCATGCTAATTGAAGCCGCCCTCTGGTGGATATTGAGACCCTGGAGGCGATTCTCTTGCATGACCATTATTTACGTTACCATTGGTCATCTTCTAGAAAATTCAGTTATCCTTTCCGATCGAAAGTGAATTTTCAGGCTGGTCATTTCAAGCTGTTGGCGATCGGTTCCGTTCTGTCGAAAAAGGCAAGTAGAAATGACCCTCAAGTCATTTTTCTCCCATTTCACTCGACCAGTAAGTCATTCTTACCGTGTTGGTGAAGTAATTTCCAAAAATAAAGAGCCATTTATACTTAGCTTTTTCGACGGAACGGAACGGACCGTCAACAGCTTTAAAGGTTCAACCTGAAAGTCCACTTTCGGTCGGAAAGGACAACTGCAATTTTGCGGAAAACGACCGACGGTAACGTCTAACCGAACGGAACCTTCCGTTCCCTTCGGTTACGTTTCATCGGCTGCATTCCGTTCCGTCGAAAAAGGCAAGTATAAATAGCCCTTAAGACTGGGGTAATACCTTAATACCCCTCTCCTATGGGGCGGTCTGCTGTTTGGCATATTGAATCGCTCATTTCAGCTTACAGAATGCCTCCTATAAACAACGTAAAAATTTCGCAAAAGTTCCGTCGCAGCGGTCGTTCATCCTTTAGTTACAAGTACAAGAAGCAAAGTCGATTTAACAGCTCGCAATTGAACGAATCTACAAGTGTTGATCGGAGAGAATTACAAAAAGTCTACGAGGAATGTAGGCAAGCGGGTTTAAACGAAGAAAAAATAAAATTGGTAGTGAAAAAATGGAAGAGACGCGAAGTCAGACGGCTGACGCGCATAAATGAAAGACAAACTCAGAAAGTATAAGACTGAATTGTGTTCAAAATCATGAAAAACAACTAGAATTTTCGCTGAATCTATCCAACTCATCGGTAAAATTTTAGATTTCGTAGATTCTCGATGTTTCGAATTTTTCAGGTGTGTTTCGGTTGTCGACAACCTGGTCATAACATCGTTGATTGTCCTAGCAAGGATGATTCGGCCGCCGTTGGTGTATGCTTCAAATGCGGTTCGTGCGAGCATTCCGTCGCAGCTTGTAAAACTAAAGTGAAAGGCAAGTTCCTTTCAAATATGTGATTTATGCCAAAAAATTATCACAACTAATTTCCTATATTCTTTATTTTTGTCGTTTATACTTTTCGTTTCAATGTTATTCGATTCGATATTATCATAATTGTCGCTATATCTTTGAAGGTTATCCTTACGCAACGTGTTTCATTTGCCACGAAATGGGTCATCTGTCTAAAGAGTGTAAACAAAACGACAAAGGAGTTTATCCTGACGGTATATCATATTTTTCTAATGTGAGCTATATTATGAATAAAAAACGTTTAAAATTAAGCATTTCAGACCTGTGGAGTTTAGAATTGAATAACGAATCAATAGTTTGCTTTTCTTGAATGCTTCTAAATAAAACTGAAAAGCAAGAACTGTTTCATATTTATACCATGCTTTGTCATGTGTCATATAGGACTGGAAATTAATGAGGAATCTCAACTAACGTTTGAAAAATTGATACAATTAAAAAATAATGAAATACTAATGACAGCACTAATTTTTGTCGTATTTCAAAGTAGAAACATTTTATATAAAACAGACTCAAGTCTTTTCAGGTGGTAGTTGCCGAGAATGCGGGAAATGTGACCACTTGATCAAAGATTGCCCAGCCTTAGACAAGAAAATTAAAGGTAAAAAATTCACGCAGCTTTCGATTCGACCACATATTTATTAATTGAATTTTTCCTAGAAAGTGATAAAATGGTGATAGTTCACGCATGGAGCGAAACCGCCTTGCAAAGCGTCGATTTTGAAGACTTGCCCTTAATGGAAAAAAATGCATTATCTGGTGATACTCAGGCGCATGTAAAACGCAAAAAAGTTGTAAAATTTTGATTTTTTGAACCCAATAAATTTCTATTTTTGTCTATTTATCTTTTGTGTGCTTCTTCATTCCACTTTTGTTTGTAACTGTATGCTGTCAAGTTTTTTACGCCATAATTAACGATTTTATCTCCAGTTTTGGACTGTTAGTCAATGAATACGGAATACGAGGAGGGCCATTTGAAGAAAATTACTACCACTTGAAAAAAATCGTTACCTTCGAACATGATGCACAACATTTTTTCAAGATGCAAAAATCAAGATGTGAGTTTTTCGATGTTCGACTTTCTTTTCAAGTGCATCGCATTTTTTTTAAAGATAATCTAGAGAAAAATCGAAAGGCATCTTGAAAAAAATCAAGATGAGCAGCACATCAAAGGATAAAAATTTCTGAAACTAGCCAATCAAAGGCCTTGCTCCGCCTCCTATGTTTAAATATACGGGAACTTTTCAAAGTCGGACTTCTGAGGTCAGGGCTTACTGGAGAAGGGCGCCCTTGGCTTTTACGAGGGAGGTTATTTTGCATGGGGAATCTGATGGACATATTGGTTTTTCATAAAACTTTATTTGTGGAGATTTTTGGGAAAAACGTCAAAAGGGCTTGTGCAGAACAACATGCCAGTATTCAATTGATCTAAAAATCAAAATTCCTATCGTAATATCCAAAGTTTCAGATTTTTCATAATTTCAACTCGTCTGCACAAGACAGTAATACAATTATTGGAATACTGACTGGCGCATTGACAAAAGTAAAGGCAACAGAGAAACCCATGATTGACACACTTTTCGTGCGATCTGACAATGATGGATGTTTTCATGGCTTCTTAAACTTGCTCATGGTGCCAACAATATTACGGAAAAAAGGTGTGACTATCAAAAACTGTGACTTCTTTGAACTTCAATTTGGTAGGGACCTATGTGACCAACTAATAAAGAGGCAAGTTCGATTGTTTATACTTGAAAATAATTGATGTACAACTGCTGATGAATTCATCAGACCATGACTCGTGAAGAGGTCAGGGGAACATCATTCATCACTAACAGTGTCAAAATTCTATGCAAAAAGAATGAACCTTAAAGTAGTCAGGAGCTACTTCATTTTACAGTTCACATTTACTGAAATAAGGGCAGGTAAAGCTTTACATGGTTGATACTAGCATATTCAATATAAAAACATTAAAGTTCAAACAGTTACAAAAGTGAAATCTTCATGAATGATGGTTCATGAAGACAAGACAGTTGTTGCACCCCTTCAAACATCAAAGTTCTGAACTGCTATTGGTCCAAAAATCCCAATCAAGAGCATCAAAGAAGAACCTGAAAATCTTCCAGCTGCCACTGATGAGAAATATAAAATGGAAAGCAGCGCCTTCAACTTCCCCGAAGAAGACTGTATAAAGGCCTTTTGTACTTCATCGCAACTTGCTGCAACATCTTGGGTAACCACAAGCTAATGCCACAGCAAACAAGCTTTAGCAACCCAAAGCAGGATATAGCAATATCACGATATAGCAATCTAAAGCTATAGAACACTAAGCACTATAGTCTGTTTTTCTTGAAATGCTTCTAAATAATGAAAGTGGAAAGCAAGTTGTATTTCAGATTTTCACGATTTTCTGTACAGGACTGGAAATTTTTGTGCATACTGACCTAAACTTTAACAATTTTTCGAGTGAAAAATTTTACAGTAAGAGCTGTATGTAAACGATTTTGACGACATTACTAATTTTTGTCACTTTTCTATTTGAAAGCATTTTATAAAAAACAGAATATAAGTATTTGATTGACCCCTGGCTTGCCTGACGTTGAAGAAGCTCTTCGATTTTTCTATGAAGTTGACTCGTTCAGTGTTATGGAAAAAGATTGGGCTTTAATGAAGCATAAGATGTGTCGCCCCTTGACAAGAAAACAATGTCAATTTTTGCTGATATATCAAGTATATGATCAAAAACTCAATGCTGAAGTTATCATCGAAGAAATGAAACGGAATCTATCCTTTGGCGGATCAGACTACCTCACATCACAGCAAATCACCGGATTCTGAGATAGGGAAGCCAGTCGTTGTCTGGAAGAACCCACCACATTTTATAATGGCAACCTAGAAGGAGAATGTGGTGATGAAAATGAAGGAGAACCATACAAAGATCCAGCAATGTTTGATCCTCATTTAGAAAATGTAAGTGAACTACTGAAACATTGTTTTGAAAAACTGTATCAATAATTACTATGCGCAGATGAGGTCTTAAAAACATTTCATCTGCTTTAGAGCTAATATTCCTATTGGATTTAAGTTGATTTTACTCTGAGTTTACGATCTGAAAAAGATCCAAAGATATTATCAGCTTTTGTTGAGAATTTGAACAATCCATCCTAGTTAACCAACAGAACATGGCTTTGCTAGTTTTTTAGTACACAATATGTGTCGATACTTTGATGTAACTTGGTGGGTGTGTTGCCACATCTGACTGCTGGCTGCAATGTTGTCGATTTGGACTTGAATCAATGATTTCAACTAAATGGAACACTAATTTCCACCTTAAGGTTTTTCAACAATATCAAAAATTTATTTTACTTTTTATAATTTCCCATTATTGTGACCAAAAGTTTTGCTTACATTATTACAATTTTGAGTGAATGAGTGCAATTTTAAACGAGAAATTTCATAATTTGATTCAAAAATGGCTTTCGCTTGTCTCACTGTGACACACTCAATGGTTCTTCAAATTTGATAAAACGTTGTAGGTATGTGGCCAAGGGATCCGGCCAAAACATAGTAGAGTTTGATCAATGACATTCATTATTAGACTTTATGGGATAAAAAAATGTTGGAATTTGGGTCATTTTATCTGCTGAAAATTGGAAGTTAAAGTGCAGTGTAAAACATAATTTTGATGCGATATATGTGTCATGCATATACACTAGACATTGTTACATACACTGACAAAATATTATTGATCGACATTGCATACCTGATTACTTGTAGGCCTTCAATGATTGTGTCCTAAAATTTCGAAAATTGCAAAAAATTGAACCTTTGGATTGATGTTACGATGGGGATTTTGATTTTTAGATCAAACAAATACTGGCATTCAGCGCGTACAAAAATGTTTTTTTGATGTATGATTAATTATCTCAACCTTGGTCGAGCCTTAGAGAAATAGTGTCTTAAATCTCTTACACTATATCAAATTCTGTCCTGTTGTTCATTCAAGTCTGAATATGATGTTGATGCAAAAAAGAGAATTGGATGAGTAGCTTCGTATGTATATCCTTTCCATTTATTTTGAAAGTCAAAACAAAACTACTTTATAAACCTACATTTTACAATTGTTCGTCATTTCTGCTTCATTTTCTTTCATTACATACCCATTCTTGTCCGAATACAATAACTTCATGAATTTTTGTCCAGTAATGATGAATCAGCAACAGTTTTCACTAAAATTCGTAGACGCCATGCTTAATGTTGACTTTGGATGGATCTTTTTGGAGGAAAAAATGATAATTTCTTTAGAAAAGTGCAAGCCAACACGTCATTCCTGCGAAGGAACACGAAAGATTTCTACAGTATATCCTACTAAGATGGTATGCATATCATAAAATGACGAAAAACGATAGCATACGGTATTCAAAAATTTAAAGAACCGTAGTTACTACAGGATTTCTCATGACAAAATCGTAAAGAACCGTGGTTACTATACAGGATTTCTCATGAAAAAATCGTATTCTTTTTCAAGTTTCAATGCGGAACGTGCAGCCGGAAACGGCAACGGAATACAACAGTAAGCGAAAGCTAAAGCCGCATTTATACTTCACGGCCACGGCCTCCGCGACCAATCAGACTGCGCCAGGAAAAACTGACGTTATATATGATTGGTTGCACGTCACGTGCACTGAAGTTCGCTTGGTCCCGGCTGCCGTGACGGTGGCCGTGCCGTGAAGTATAAATGCGGCTCGAGATATTACGTGAAACGCTGACTAACACAAAATGAACTGTCTTGAAACAGGTGTCTCTAAAGCCCGGTTCATACATATACTTTTGCTCGTTGTTCGGCTCTGGACACCATATTTTTTCTTCTAACAGTGAAAATGACCAGCTGAATTTTTTGACCCGAGGCCTTCAATGCACAGAGGTATCCTGAATAACGAGTAAGGTCAAGAGTCTTTCTTCCTCTTTCGGGTGGGTCAGAGAATACCGGGTAGGATCAGGTAGCATACAGGTCAAAAGGTCCGATACATCGCTAATCGCTAGATTTATTTGTGGGATTTCATTTTTTTTGTTGTAAAGTTATTGCCATGTCTATTAGAAAAAAATTATCAGATGATGGAAAATTTGAACTTATTGAACTTGTTCGAGAAAAAGAATTCCTGTGGAACCATCGATCCCAGCTGATTGCAAGGACGTTAGGAAAGACACTGTGTCTTCAAAGAAATCCAGGAAGAATAAAGTATTCAAGAATTGATTATGGTTCATTACACGCTGAAAAATGGAAAAAAGAAATATGCATGCATTGTTTTTGCTCGCTGAAAAATTTGTTGCTGAAAAATTTACTCGCGAATTACGAACCAACTCCGTACATGTTCGGAGCTGTGCTCCGAGATGCTTGCCGAGCGAGCATGCTCAGTATGGATCGGGCTTAAGAGCAAGCAAAATTTCATTGAGATGGTCTTTCCGAATCACAAAAGACGCCCGAATGGACATATGTTATTCAGTTTCCTTCGCTGAAGACAGTTATGTCAATATTTTTGCATATGAAACTTATTTTTCGCTTTATTTCGTCGATGTGGTTCCAGAAAATGATGATTTCTGACTTGCATGCCATATTTCGGTATAGCTTGGCGAATATTTGACGGTTTTTCACACTTTTTAAAGAGGCATTAGACTTGTTGTGCTACGCGTTACATGATATGAATCCGCGGGTTATCATAGGTGGCGCGATAGCGTCAATCCATAATATACTTGGCCCCCAAATTTCATGTCCCCCCCCACCCTAGAGCCCAAACGGTAAGAGACGTTCGGATTTTTTGCATAATTTTGGGCATAGGGGCGAACTATGGGGTGCCTTTTGTCATTTCGCCTCTATCAGCAAGTGGTGCTCGAATGGGGCCCCAAAAACATGCAAAAAGCGCACTTTTTAAGGGTCCCCAGTTCCACCATGCCCCATAATAAGTGAGGCATATCCAAGCTCCATACTTCGGCCTAAGCATCTTGGGGGTGCAATCTCAAATGCGATTTCTTATTTTTTTATGGCCCCAATTCAATTAAATGATTGTACAAAGTCCCGGAAACTTGGGGAATTCAATGGACACAGTCACTTTACACAAAAAAATTGTTCTGTGTGTAAACAAAGGTATTTCTGCGGTTTTTGGGTTGACGGGTTCCTGATCATGGGGAAATCAATGGAAATGGTCACTTTACACTATTTTTACAATGTGTTTAATTCTATGCAGTTGACACATCTTTTACTTTTATCTAAAGTGAGAATTCGTAGCTTTAATATTGTTTTTTATTGTTTCTCTGATGTGAAGGTGACCAAATTTAAAACTTCAATGTTTTTCTACGAGGATTTTCATGCATGGCTGAGGCCGACTAAAAAGACGTGGACTAGTTTATTAGAAAATGCCCCGATGGGGTAGAAAAAACAAGGATATACTAGCTTAGTGGACTAGATTTTTTAGAACTTGGGTTAAACTTGGAAAAAATTAACTTCCGTTATATTGGATTTTCATTCTTTCTCAAAAAAATTTTCCATGTCTCAAAAAAATTTTCCATGTTCTGCAGCTGAGTGCATCAACAAACTTTCCAACCAAACATGTGCATCTCCGAAATTTTGAAGAGGGTAGAGAAGTGGACCTTCTTGGTTTTTTGGCGTTTTTTGTGACAAACTTTAAAAAAAAGTTGAACAAAAAATTATTTTTCATAACAAATCTTTCAGTTTCAAAACCCTTGGGGTAGTTTGTGCCCCCCATGTCCTCCCTCTCACATGTGTGCTTCTGTACTGCTTCGAGCTTTTATTCTAAATTTCGTGTCAATAAAACAGGAATCACCAATGGGAAAGTGACACATGAAATGCCACTCAGTTTTTTTAGACAGCAAAAGTCTTCTTAGAACTAAATAGATTGTGTAAAATATGTTCAATTCGCTCATTTTATACAAAATATCGTATGGAATTCACTCCGTAAGTAACCAAGGCCCAGTTGCACTGAAGGGGTCTAAGCTCGAGCTCAAGATAGTCTCGAACAAAAGGGTGACTCGGCTTGATCTCAAGTTCGGTGTAATTTGAATGTCATCAGGATTATAACGAGCTCAATGTCGAGATCATCCTCATCTCGAGCTGTCGGGTTGTACCAACATTTTCGCAATATTTTCTTACTCTAAAGCAAACTAATATAAAAATGTCTGCAATTTTCAAACTCAAACTTACACCTCAGTAGTAGTTAATCCTGAAGTGAGTATTGTTTGTGCACTGGAAGAAAATAATTTGGACATTGTGATTAGCTCAAACTCAGGGTCATCAATTTAATCCTGATGTTGAGACTATCCTCAGGTTGGGTTAGTGCAGCCAACCTCAGGTATCTTTATAACTAGTTAGTTGTGAAAATGACTATAATATGCCTGCCTCACTATTTTTCAGCTAGTGTGAGAGGCACGAGTTTGGAATTCGTTAGGAGTTAGAAAGCTATTGGTTTACCATTTCTTTACATTTGAAATCATGTGCATATAATTCTCATATAGAAAAATTCTACTGTACTTGATGCCAGGGGAAGGACAAAATGCACGATGCTGCAGAATATACTTTTTCACAGACATGGAAAATTTTTTTTGAGGAAGAATAAAAATCCAATATAACGAAAGTTAATTTTTTCCATCTTTAACCCAAGTTCTCAAAAATCTAGTTCAATTCTTTTTCTAGCTTGGCAACTATCCAAGCAAGTATATTCTTCTTTTTTCTGCCCCATCGAGGCATTTCCTAATGAACTAGTGAAATATAATTCGAGAAAACGAAGAATCTTAAACATCATTTCCGAAATAACTGTCCGCAGTACAACGACATTTTGTGACCGTAAGACACCCTGTTGACCCTCAGTTCTAGCATATAGGTTCATTTTATGCTTTCAGCCATAACATACTTTTTTTGATAATTCTCGCGTGAGGAATTTTATTGAAAAAATGGCTGTCGGCAAAAATTTTTCACCACGGATTATCACCGAAGGATTTCAGAAACCCTGTCCCTACCTTAAATGCTAAATGTAGAATTGTCTTTCCCATTTTGAAACTTAATTTAACTAAACGAACAATTCAAGTTCTGATTTCGAGCTTTAAAATAATTTTTCTGCGTCAAAAAACTCTTCTTTCGATGAAAAATTATTCGTCAACGTCACAGAATAACAAAAAAGTCGATAACTTGCGTATAATATTATGTACTACAGAAATCGGTCATTTTTGACACCAAAATTTGACTTCAACCCCATATTATAATAGTGATAAGTACAGGAAAATATTCCGAAGAATATAAGGCAAAATTTGCACTTTTTTGTTGTAATTTTAAACGAAAAATGGTAGTGGGTTTCTCGAAATGTTGCACACCACAATAGCGAAAAATAACTTCATGGTCTGACAAAACGTGACATAACTCGATGAAAGGCAAATTTCTGTCGGAATTTTTTTTTTCGTTGTGTTGCCAAATGTTTACGCTTTCTAATATGTTATATATCATGATGTAAAGTTTCGTATTCATCGAGAAATTTGATTGTAAATAGAAGAGCGTATGTTGTTTTTTGGACATTTATCAATTTTGGAACCAAACAGTTCAATCAGTTCTGACGCTGTAGTTGAGAAAGTTATATATTCTGGTAGGAAAAACATTTAGCTTTCGAATGCATAGTCTTTTATAGTGTTCGCGCGCTGATTTACACGTGAAATATGTAAAAAAGTAGACACAGAAAACACTCGCTTAAAAATTTTCCTTTGGAAAATTGGAGCGCGTGTGGTTGTTTCGCAGCGGTCGTCTCCTTACCTATATATGTAGGCGTCGCTACAAATTTCTCATTTCGTGCCCTCGTTAAGAATTCTCGTGTGTGCTGGATTTTTACCGTAACTTTTTATCAGCGTTCCTTCGTTCGAATAGTGAATCGGAGAATCGCGATGGCCGATATATCAGCTCCCGTCGTTCCTCAATCCGCTTCGCCCGCACCACCCGCGCCAGCTAAATCGCCAAAGAAACCGACTGCTAAAACCACGACGAAAAAGCCGAAAACCGCTGGCGCTAAAAAATCCAAATCGATGACGCCGGCGAATCATCCTATTTACTCGGACATGATTACCAAAGCTATTCAAGTAAAATGTTAAGGGTAAATGAGGGAAATTGCTCGCGATGTTACGGATTTTGACTGAGCCGATTATAGAACTGGAATTATTAACCACATTATATTCTTCCCCTTCAGGCTTTGAAAGAACACAAAGGATCGTCGCGTCAAGCTATTTTGAAATACATTATGGCCAACTTCAACGTAGGGAACGACGCCAAAATCGTCAACTCGCGTATAAAATTGGCGCTTAAACGAGGTGTAACGGTTGGCGCATACAAGCAAGCCAAAGGAACCGGCGCCGCCGGCAGTTTCCGATTGGGTGAAAAAAAAGCCGCCGAAGCCAAAAAGAAACCAAAAACCGGTAAGGTTGATTAAAATATTGATGGAGGAGGGAGGCATCTCTATGTTTTGAGGCTCTATGAGTGCACTTTACTTCTCTATGAGTGCGTACATAATTAGGGTAAGTATAAGAGGGCTCCCGAATAAATCGTCGGCCACACAGAAAACGGTTTTAATATAACCATTACTATTGTTGAAACCATTTTTGGCTTGCCTGTATTATTCTAACCTCATTTGTACCTGCCTTTCCTGACGGAACGTAATCAAATAAGAAATTTTGTTCGGTTCGGCTGGTATTGGTTTCCCCTTAGTATAATTAAATAGGTGGAATGTGTATGCAACGGATAGTGCTTTGATGCGATCGTTTGGATGGGGGTCGAAAATTTTCCCAAAAGGGCACATTTTCCTCATTTCCATTTCCAAGTGAGTTGGAAGCGTCCCCCCAACCCCCCAATTACAGGTATGTTTCGGAGACCCTTAGCGCTAAAGTCGTTACGTGCTCGATCCCTGGGCCTTAGAACTCTTTGGAGCAGATAGTGATCTTCCCACTGACATAAGTTTACATTCATGCTTCATGTGCGTTGCCTATGCGAGCACGCTATATACACGTTACTAAACTTGAAATAATCCAGGCTTCACTAAAGTGCATGCATTTTGGCCGTTCTCATCTTTAATTTTGTTTTTTCTTCAGCCAAAGCGAAAAAAGTCGTAGCTCCCACCGTCGAAGGTGCCGTCGTTAAACCGAAAAAAACCGCCACGTCCAAAAAACCGAAGTCACCGAAGAAATTAAAATCGCCGAAAAAAGCGTCGTCGGCCAAACCCAAGAAAGTGAAATCACCGAAACCGAAGTCTGCCAAAGTCAAACCGGCTGGATCGCCCAAGAAAGCCAAAGCGCCGAAAAAGCCGAAGTCGCCTAAGAAACCAAAGGCCGCAAAATCGCCCAAGAAATCTAAAACGCCCAAGAAAGCTGCCGCAGCGAAAAAAGCTGTTCCAGCTCTCGCGCATCCTTGAACAATTTTTTGAAGTGTAAAAGCTGTCTTGTGTAAATTATTCCAACATGTAAATTTTTATACATATTGTTTTAAATTGTTTTTATAGTCAGGAGTGCATGTAGTATAATAAAATGGAGAGAGAATTTTATTTGGCGTGTCCCCAATACAGCGATTCTCGTCTCAATACTTGAAGTCTCAATACGGCGATCCTCAAAAGAGCAAATAATCTACGTATTAGAGTAGACGCGCACAATATACAAATTAGGTAAATTAAAATCGTTTTTAATAGTTGAGATTTCACATGCTTTTGTGCCCCAGTTGCGGTAGGTACATGCACGAAAGGACCATTCCGAAATCACGAAAAAATTTCTGTGAGGAAAACATTTTTCTAAAACGTTGAAAAAAAACAAAATCAAAAAATTATCATAAGGATTTTCCATTAAAGTTGTTTTGAATGCAGCTTAATTGCATTGCAAAAAAAAATTAAATTGGTGGAATGAATAAAATAATAGCAGTAAACGCAGAACAAAAAACGAATGGTGAAGACATGAGAAGTAAAATAT
The DNA here is from genome assembly GCA_963922205.1 of Romanomermis culicivorax. Lineage (NCBI taxonomy): Eukaryota > Metazoa > Nematoda > Enoplea > Mermithida > Mermithidae > Romanomermis > Romanomermis culicivorax. The sequence continues at coordinate 80,210 of CAWUHX010000167.1, read as the reverse complement.
TGTAATAAAAAATAGAACAAAAGTACACAACCTGAAAAAATTATACAAGTGGTAGCACAAAATCAGAATATTCAAACAAATAAATCGATAAAGGAAAAAAGAAACAAAAAACATGCATATGGATATGTTAATAATAAACAAACAAGAATAATAAGCTGTAATGTAGTGAAAACACATGCTATAAAGCCATGTCAGAAATCTGGCGATTGGTGCCAAAATATGTGACAACCGACATCCACCAGATCCAAAAGGAGGACCAAACGGGCCATGTGCCAAAACGTCTACCCCGCCCAATCTAAATTTTTCCATTCTAAAGATTTTTCCATTCTTCTTTAGAAAATTTATTATTTTGAGAATCTGTTCTGATACTTCACTGTTTTGAGAAACGCTGTATTGAGACTTCACTAAATTGCGATTCGCTGTTTTGAGACTTTGCTCTTTTGAGAATCGCTGTTTTGAGACTTCGCTGAATTGAGAATCGCTGTATTGAGTTTGTTTTGAGAATCACTATTGTGTGTTTTGCCGAATAGGGGTGGAACCGTTCAGCAAATCTTATTACTGTCACATTAACTGAAATTGGGAGCCATGTCACATTAAGTAGATTGGTGATCAGTCACATTGATGGGAAAACCCATACCATATCCCATAGGAAATACGGCCATGACACTGCAAGTGACATGCTGTGACCCCATGGGTGGCTCCGTTGATATATTCAGTTCGGGAACCTAACCCAGCTGGTACTAGAACAGGAAAACCTATGGTGTACCTCGGCCTTGTCCTTGGTGTAGAATAATGGACAACGCAGCCAGGTCAGGGGTGCCAATCCCTAGTCCTCATTCACTGGGAATGAGGGACAGTGCCATTCTGTCATGTGCGGACGAATTTCATCGAATGTCACATGAGTCAAATCACAACTTTTCATTATGTTTTTTGTTACGTTTTGTGTTACAGTAATTTACATTAATTTTACGTTTCGTTTTTATAATTTTTTCATGCAATTTATGTGTGTACTTTTTATGTTTCATTTCTGTTTCATTTGCGCACATTTTATTTCCGTTTCGATTTATTATTTTGTTATACACGTAGACTACGGTTGTGCCCACCAGTCAAGAATTTCCGTTAGAGATAAGCTCTCCGAGCTCATCGCTGTAATTGGAGCACAATGTGCACCTCTTATCAGTAAAAACTAGCGACGTTTTGCAATGTGAAACGACTAGTTTGAAATTCTCACTAGTTGACATTCCTATGTTAAGCATGGAGAGTGGAAACTCGCCCCAATGCTTAACGTTGTGAACTGGAAAATGTCTATGTGACCATAGGCATCTTCTGCAGCGATTTCCGCTGCAGAAGATAGCTTGGGGGAGTGTTAACTCCCCCCAAGGCATACTGTAGTTTATGGGGCCCTTTAAAAGGGCTTCTTTTGTCATTTTTATGGTCTTTGTCTTCGACTCTAATCATCTTGTTGCGTTTTAGCCTGCATTTCGCGTCTGCCGCTCATCGATTATTATATTTTACATATTTCTACTGCGTTTGCCGCTCGTCAAATAAATTTGCATACTCTCGCCTCCAGTCTTCTTTACATGGCCTGCTACAGTAACCCGATTATAGGAGTTCAGCCCCCTCACCATTGATCGAGAACCCCGTCACCCTCCCCGAGGAAACATTTGATACCGCGGCCTGCCGACCCGCAGCCCCATTACCGAACACCGAATCACTCCGGATTCCCATACCCGCTCACCGCCGTCCGTAGGACCCCCGCTTTGACCCCAGAACCCGTCCCCCAGCGCCGAGTACTTTGAGAAGAGGATTTAGTGAGTCTTCTCAGGGGTTATTATTGTTGAGGGTATATTTGTGGGAGTCTCCCCTAAGCTAGTTTCCCTTGGAAGTAACCTCAGTTGAGAAAGCCCTCAGACCCTTAAGGTAAGGGCCAATAAGGGGATTTAGGTTAACAATCAAGTCCCCTACAGTACACCATTCTGCCAATGGCACCGTTCCTTATTCTCAGTGAATCAGGACTAGGGATTGGCTCCCCTGACCGGGATGCGTTGTCCATTATTCTACAGCATAACCCAAGGACAAGGCCGAGGTACACCATAGGTTTACCTGTGGTAGTACCAGCTGGGTTAGGTTCCCAAAACAAAGAATCATAATGGAGCCACCCAACAGGGTCATAGGATGTCACTTACAGTGTCATGGCCATATTTCCTATAGGATATGGTATGGGTTTTCCCATCAATGTGACTGATCACCAATTCAGTTAATGTGACATGGCTCCCAACTTAGTTTAATGTGACATGGCGAGGCTGGAAAATCGACCTTTAAGCCTGACTTCACAGTCCTTGGGAACGAACCTTTTACCCTTTTGAGTGAGATACCTCTTTCAATTAGGTAAAATTTCGGTTTGAGTGGGGAAACCTCTCTCAGATCATGAGAATTTCCACTTGAGTGGGGTTACCTCTCTCAAGTCTGCTGATTCCATTCAAAGTGGGATCACTGACCCTTTGGATGATTTTTGCCCTCATGTAAGTTGGATACGCCCGTAAGCAGGTACACTACCCCTTAGGTCAGAATAGGCCCTTATGTTCGAGTTTAATGCCAACTCAGATAGCACTGCATTTGAGTAAGAGTTTAATTACTGTAGGTCGGGATTGCCCCACATGTGATTAAATTAATGATTCTTGCGTGTAAATTATCGCCTTATGAGTACAGTAACACCTGTAAGCTTTAATTAATCTCCTGGTCTCAGGTTTTTCCCCAGAACCGATCCCCTAGAGTCATATATTCCTAGAGTCGAGTAAATAGAGTATTGTGCCTAAATCTCCTCTGAGCTCTATTCTTTTCATTTTTTTTTCTTTCCTCTCCTCTCTTTCTCCATTTCTTTGGGCTCCATCCACTGGGTGTGATCAGATAGGTTACTGCACCGCCGTATGGCTATTTGGTTACAGTACGACTGCGGTTGGCATGTACTCTAACTACAGTATACCTGGGTACGGGTACTTGAGTACCACCCCCCATGAGGTTTTTACAGCCCCTTGGGGTTTCAGGATCTCCGATCACGAGGTACAGTACTTTTTCCACTCTTGATTCTGGATGTCCAGTGTGGTCGTGATTTGCTATCTGTGTCCGGTATTCCTGTCAACACACTTTTTCAAAATTTTCTTATCTTCACTGAGCACTAGCCACGTTGCTCAATTTCCGGCCAAAACAAATTAAATCATACTGTTGACACATATAACACCGTACTTTGCAGATCACATTGCTTATCACTTCCCCCTCAAATTTTATTTTATTTACTTTACTTTTTATTTTCTCGGTCTTCTATGCATAATGTGTGACCCAATTATAATAACTTTTTCACTCAATAAATTTTCTTATATCCAAAATCTAACCAAATAAAAACTAATAACCCATTTTCTCTCCTTTCTAAGCAAATAAATTAAAATTTTATCCCTTCCCTTTCTACTAAATCAAACATTCTCACTTCATTCCTATTCACAGAAAAAAACTTTTCTTTTACCGGTCACACATATGTCATAGTTGGCAACCCTTCAGTAGGTTATTCTTATTGTTTCTTCCCCTACTGTATGGTCTTCTTCTTTCTCTTCTCTCACTATTTAATTGCACGTGATGATGATCTTATTGATCGTGACCACTAACATCAGCAACAACAACTTATTGTGTTGTTGTTATGAGATGATGTGTCTTACGGACCCTACCTCTGACATCCGCAACTAATTCACATGCTGCTGTTGCACTGAGGCATGACTAGCTGGGTCATACCTCTTACGTCAGTAATGGCTGCATAGCATGTAGCCATTCAGGGGTTGATGGTTCTCTGTATCCGCCCCTGCATCTGCAACAGCTGCATCCCTTGCTGTTGCTTTAAGGGGTGGGTGGCCCTCCAGCTCTATCTCTGACATCAGCAATGCAATGTAACATGTTGTTATTGCGGGATGGTGATGGTACTGCACTATCACTCTGACATCTGCAACAGCAGAGGCTCCTGTTGTTGCACTAGGACTGGTCGGATATACCAGCTTCAGTCTTTGACATCAGCAACAACAATGCTCCGTGTTGTTGTTTTCGGAGATGTGAGGCCTTACAAACCGCACATCTGGCGTCTGCAACAACTGCATCTCATATCATTGCTGTAGGATAACTGAAACTCAGCTATTATCTTTTGATGTCAGCAACAGCAATGCTCTGTATTGCTGTAGCAGGGTTGCTGGCCTTGGGACCCTACCTACTGATGTCCACAGTGATAATGTTTCTATTCCAGTATCCGAATTGAGACTTTACAGTCTTATTCTGGCGTCAGCAATGGCGATGCTCTGTGTTGCTGTAAGGGGTCTGTGGCTGTAGGCTCTTACTTTTGGTGTACATACTGCAATATGAGACTATGGCACTTACATCCCAGTCACCTGAGGTCAGCACCAAATGTGTGATGTTGTATATCACATCTTTTGAAGTCAGCACTGGGTTACTGCGGGTTTAAAAGATGCCACTTAAACCATAGGTGATTGCTGGAATATTACCTCCTCACCTATGGCTCTTGTCAAAGGGTTGTGTCTGCGTATCACTGGTGCCTGGGAAACATCAGTTGACATGCTCACCCAACCTGAGATGCAATTGGTTCATGATACTGATCAGGTTGTCTGCCCCTGTAGCGGCACTGATTGATCAGCATGTGGCCACCTTCAAAGCTTTAACTGCAGGTTTGAAAGGGTTACACTGGGCCTCAGCTGGGTCCGTTGTTCAACATACACAACAGTTAGGCATTTGCAGTCCGTACTGCCTGTGTCTAACAATCGCAAGGGTTGACAACCTTCTTGTAAATTTCTTATCTAAATTCTCGCACTCCTTTCTCATCTATGATCTTCTTTAGTGTCCCCGCCGGAATAATTCGGTACGAATTACGGCACAGCCACTGGTTGGGCCTGAAGTGTAAAAGACCCCCTGGTAATCATTCTTTACACTCAAATGCCTTTGTTAGCTGGCCTAATAATGTCCGCACTAGAGTCGCCCATTAATCCTGAGTCCACCTCCGCTGGTTGTCCATATAGCATAATATATACTGCTGAGTCCGCCTAAGCGAAGGTGTTCGAGTCCGCCTAAACACGTTACAACTAAGTCTGCCTTAGCCCCTCACTTTACACTCATTTAATGAAGACAGACTGTACCTCTGATCTCAAGATGCTTTGAGCCTAGCCTCGAATCATAGGATGAAGGCTGCATTTCCCCACCTCTATTAGGCACAGCTGGGCCAAGGACCCCCATGCCACCCATTTACTGACTGAGTGTGTCAGAATAGCACCTTGGTATCTGGTGCTCTTGCCTCCAACTGGTAACCTAGCGATCCTCACTACATCTCAATGACTGGAATACTGGCAACCAGCTGTATATAATGCTCCTGGAGAGCTCCAGTTCTGTTCAAAACGCGCATTCCCGTTTTTGGGCACAGTTGTAGCATACATGCGAATGTGGTCCCCTTGGGAACCTCCTGTCTAGTCATCACACTTTTCAGAGATCGCAACTGCTCCCAGTGAGTGAGGCCGATTGGGTAATAGTGCATCACCTTTGCGTAGTCTGGTGTGTATACTAATTTTGTCCCTATCTATTTACACCGACTAAGTTTACTTTAAGTTGTCCACCTTTACTTATTAATTCTTAAGCTACTTCATGTGCTACTCCTGGTGAGTAAGACTTTGCCGGTTACGAGCCCTCCCATATCCAAGGTTTTGTAAATTAGCACAACAGACTTAACCTCCAAATAAAAATCCCTTTTGGGCGGGTTTATCCGTACTAGAGTCCTTACATCATCCTTTCTTTTTGGTTGGGAAACCACCATTTCCTTTTAAATCTATTAACTTTTGGTTTCAAATAACCAGGTCTAGCCCCACTTTCTTCACTAAAAGTTTGGGACGTAAAGTTTCCCTCTCTTTACACACAGGTTACCCCTCTTTAAGTACATAGGTGACAAGATAAATTCCCTTCTGAGTCCACCTATTTCTCTTTCTCTGGCCGTTCTGAGGGTTAAAACCTTGTTCTTTTCTAGCCCCATCCTTGAGTGGTCGCTAGTTATTGTAAAGAACAAGCCTTAAAGCCTCAAAAATGCTGTGGCGTAAACGATCTCATAATTCCCGCGCCTCTTTGCCGCAAGCCCATAAGAGTAAAACTTACTTCACTTTCACAAAATAGAGACAACTAGACGTTCCTGCCATCTCAGTTCTAGTTTAAATAAGACCAGTGAGCCCCTTTCTATTCAGTTAGATCGAATAGCTTCACAGGCACAATTATCAGTCGTAGCCGCCTTACAGGAAGACGAACCCTCAACTATGAAGTCAGAAGTTGATCTACCTTCACACATTGAGAATAAGGTCCAAGCTCACGGCGTTTTCACTATGTGCTTTACCCGACCATTCATGTGTTTGACGTCATCCAATAGAAAACATATAACGTTTTTCTATTAGAATTTCCTCGATATCTGTCTGTACCATTTCGATAAAAATATAGCTATCGAAAGCTCTCGTTATGCTCTACAATTATGTCAGAACAGATTTGGATGAAATTTTGTTTGGAAAAAGTGTCTCCCTCATCAAACTTCAAACAGAGTACTAGCTGTTGGGCCCCCGCACTAGAGCGATAATTACTGTAGTTCATCATGTTCTTTTTTTTCAGAAAGCATTGTGAAGCGAGATCTGTCATCATTTTGAATGGTCGAAAAAATTTACCGATTTTTATAGTTGTTTCTGGCAAATTTTCTGGCTTGGGCTTAGACTCAGGCTTAGGCTTGGGCTTAGGTTTAGGCATAGGCTTAGGCTTAGGATTAGATTTAGTCTTTGGCAGTGGCTAGATGGACTCGAGTCCATCTAGCCAAAACCCACAAAATGGCTAAATGGACTCGAGTCCATCTAGCCAAAACCCACAAAATGGCTAAATGGACTCGAGTCCATCTAGCCAAAACCCACAAAATGACTAAATGGACTCGAGTGCATCTAGTCAAGACCCACACAATGGCTAGATGGCCTCGAGGCCATTGAGTCAAAAATATACAAAATGGCTAAATGGATTCGAGTTTTCCCGTGATACAGTAAATGTATGAACATTAGAAGTTGTGAGCCAATTTTTCAAACGTGCAGATCTGAAAGTTGAAGTTACGAATATCTATACAAACTTTGGGAGGCATAAATCTTGCTGATTCCTGCGAAAATTGAAGCCATAAGCTTGATGCTTTTACTCAGATACAGAAGGTTGAAAATGATGGACATGCAAATTTTTGAATACTTCTATGAAAAAGTTAGAAATGCATCTAAAAGGCGATTGAACACACTAAACGTTCCAGAATTGTACAAAAAAATTAGATTAGCAGAAATTAAAACTGGTCTCAGACACACAGATAAAAACGAAGTTATCCTGAATAATGAAGTGATCAGTTTGGATAAAGTAACCACAAAACTGTTGTATTTTTGTATTAGAAAAGGAAATTTGACAAATGAAAAGCCAATGTCCTATTGGGTAATAAATTTAAATGAAAGTTTATTGGATATAAATAAACTTTTAAGCTTATCGAAGTGCAAATTTTTGGATGGTGGTACAAGAAATCTTCACTTTGCAATTGTACACCGGTTACTTCTAACTAGATCCAAAATTAATCATATGAATAGCTATCAAGATCCGAACTGTAAATTTTGTATATCACAAAATGAGTCTTGTAGAGAAGATATTTTGCATGCAATAGTCTTATGCCCAAGGTTGACAGATTTTTGGGTAAAGATTGTACAACTTTTGAAAAAAATTTATAAAAATTTCAATGTAGATATACTCAATTTTGTCTTTGGTTTGAAACTAGATGCTTGTAGTAAGGAACAACTGACTTTTGCCAATATTGTCTTATGTATGGCACAAAATTGTATATGGTTGACAAGACAACGGTATGAAAAGAATGATAGTTTGGTAGATATTTGGGAGTTGTTTAGGAAAAATATGCAAAAAACTGTGCTTCGACTTTTTGAAATCATGGACCAAAAAGCTTTTGAGAATTACTTTTTGAAGCATAAGATTGTGATAATCAGTAAGCTTGATAAACCTGTGATTAATTTTTGAATTAAGAACCTTATTTTCCTTACCATATATTTTTCAATGCATAGAAAATGTGTTTTATTTTTCGTTTGTTATGATTATTTAAAAATCAGGTCGTGCTTATTTAATTGCATAACATCGTTTCCGGCGTAAATTATTTTCTAGGGTCGTCTTAAAGTTGATCTTTGTGCATGCTTTATTTTGCTCTTTCAGGATAAAAAGCTTTTTGAAAAAAAAGAAAAAAAACAAACCAAACATGTTGGTGAATCTTCAAGACGTTTGCGAGTGTCTCCAACCATTCATAAATAACCGATCACAAACAACTTTCTTTTGATTCGAAATTAAACACGGTTTTTCTGAATTCTAAGAAAGTTAATTTCTCATGATTACTGTATTTTAAGCAACTACGAGACCTCAGAAGTGTTGTAAATGAAGTGCACCTAAATTTCCCGAGACTTCATTTAATGAAGAAGATCGACTTTACCCTTGTAACTGATGGTGTCATCATGGAAAAAAGCTCTGAAAAGTTGGTATCCATGTTCAACGGACGAATAAGAAACACCATTATGTACCACTTTGGATTGGTAAAAATGCGAAAGAGGCGACGGTTTGAACCAATATAAAACATTTTATCCATGGTTGTATTCGACAATTAATTTCTTCTCATGAGAACTTAATACACAAACTGCTATCCGGAAAAAAATTTCCATTCTGAAAAATTTCTGATCAAAAGTACAAGCAATTTATATAATACAAATGGAAATTTTCACTATATTTTCACTCTTAAATGGAAATTTTCACATTCACCAGTTTTTCATGCAATGGCTGAATTAGAGTTTCAGTGAATCCTGAACACATTTAGCATATTAGAAAGACTAAGTGGATAATTAATAAAACTAACAGAATTCTGGAATCAACAAATATCAGAATATAACACATTCTTACATTCTTCTAGTACAATGGCTATTTATAACTTTGCCTCTACACGCCCCCACATCAGTGTAAATGTCAGCAGTGTAAACCTTCCCTGTATATTACACATTGAATACATCATTTTATTGTTTTTATCATATTGATTAATGCTTACTTTTATAATGCTGTCGATATGTATCACAATATTTAAAAATGAAATAATATCACATATTATCATCTTCCAATGCAGATTGATTGATCCACTATAGACATAAACATCCACTGCAAACGGGTACAAGCGGCGCTGAAAAAAATATATATAAGATTATGCAAAACGTGTCAGAAATACATCAAACCGCATAGTCTGACTGAAGTAAATATCAATTCATGGCTTATCGTCAACTTCACTGTTTATCGTCAAGTTTTATATTTTACTGAAAATTACGGTCCATCGATCTGATTACTGTACCATGGGAAAACTCTAGTCCATTTAGCCATTTTGTATATTTTTGACTCAATGGCCTCGAGTCCATCTAGCCATTGTGTGGGTCTTGACTAGATGCACTCGAGTCCATTTAGTCATTTTGTGGGTTTTGGCTAGATAGACTCGAGTCCATTTAGTCATTTTGTGGGTTTTGGCTAGATGGACTCGAGTCCATTTAGCCATTTTGTGGGTTTTGGCTAGATGAACTCGAGTCCCATCCTTTAGTCTTTGGCTTAGGTGCCTAGGCCTGAACTCAGCACTGTTTTTTTTTTCCACGAACTTTTTTCCACAAATGTGGAAAGGGGTCAAATTTTTTTTCCACATGTGGAAAAAAATTTTTTTTTTCGTCTTAAAATCCTCGTTTTTTAGCTTAAAATTGCTCACAGACGCTTTATCGCACGGTTTTTGAGCTTTTTCAAGCCTTCCGGTGTTTTTAGAGAAGTTAATTCATTAAAACTGAAGAAAAAATTAAAATGTTCGACTTAAAAGCCTAATCTACAAGCATTGTTGAACAAATTTTCTAGAAAACTATCCAAGAGCAATTGACTTGAATTACACAAGAAATCAATAGTCAAGTCCTCTATGATGACAAGACAAGCGAAAGCCCAAAAAAATGGTAATCTTTCCGGCGCGGAGCGCCGGAAAATTTTTTGGGTATATTGTCATTCTGGGATGCTGGAAAATCAATTTTCCGAACATTTATTTCAAGAATTAGATTCCAATTTTGTGTTCAAGAGTCGTAATTTCTAGAATTTTACTTGAAAAATTTTAAAATCTGTAATTTATTTGTAAACTCTCATGAACTTGGTCGAAAATATATGAGTAAGAAGAGTATAAATTTCCGAAAGACATTTCCATGAAGCTTTTAAATTAATTTTTTTGTTAGCAAAGAAATAATCGCATCATAAAGCATAGAGACTTGACGTATTGATCTTCCTCAAAATGAAAAAATGCGAATCTTCATTAAATAATATGATAAAACATTGAAGATTACCAATTAAAACATGAGATACTACGTTTAAGATGATGAAAACTATTATAGATTAAGTGATAAATGAAGGTAGACATGATAAAAGCCGCGCCTGAGTTACTTAATGAATAATGATGATTACTAAAGTTATAACCGGCGCGAAGCGCCGGAGAATTTCGAGATTTGGACCTTCTAAAATGCACCAAAATGCATCTTTCCAATATGAAAACCCCGAATTTTTCTTCCACATTTGTGGGAAGACCTCAAAAATTTTTTCCACATTCCAGATTTTTTTCCCACATTATAGTGCAAATGTGGAAAAAAACAGTGGAACTCAGGCTTGGACTCACGGCGAAGGAGTATAGACTACAACTTTTCGACCTCTCGAATTGAAGGTATGAAATTTTTCCACCAATTAAATCGATGACAGATCCCGCTCTCTAATGCTTTCTCTTTTTTTCGGCAGCGCGGCGCCACCGTTTTTTCTCCAGAATCGTGCTTTTTATCGAAAAAATTCGAAAAAAGGAAAAAAAATTTGGGCTATTTCTCGATTTAGCAAACAAAACTTTAGGGATCCAATACATATGCATTTTGATGCATTTAGAAGGTCCAACCGAATCTAAAAATTTGTAAGTAAATCTTAATATATCCTCAAATCATCAAAATTGTTTGCCATCCGGCTCAGGCTTCAGACCATGGGGGTTGCGAGGGACCCCCCCCCAACTTGGCCAACCATATACCCAACCCCCCAGACTTGAAAAAATCGGCAAAGAAGTGCTTTTTTTTGGCTTTTTTGGGGAAAATTTCGACTGTTTTCTCCCCGAAAATTTCGTGTTTACCCTCCCCCAAGTGGTCAGACCTCTTATGGGTATATGCCTCAGAGTCTTCTTCTAGCTTGCGTATTTTCACTTATCATTTAATCCTCAATAGTTTTCATCATTTTAAACGTATTATTTCATGTTTTTATTGGTAATCTTCAATATTTTGTCTGGATGAAGATTCACATTTTTTCCTTGACCCATTTTTTAAGAGTGATCAACACGTCAACTCTCTAAACTTTTTGAAGCGATTGTTCCTTTCTTAACTTGAAATGAATTCGGAAGCTTCACGGAAGAAGTTTTTGAGAATTTCTACCCTTCTTACATCTTTTCGGCCAAATTCATGAAAGTTTAAGAATAAAAAAGGCCAAAAAGCCCCTTTTTCCTTATTTTTGCCAATATTTCCTAGTTTGGGGGGGGGGGGGAGTTGGGTATAGGGTTCGACCAAGTTGGGGATGGTGGTCCCCCCAATTCATACCTGTAAGACCTCCGACCAGTTGGGGGGTAGAAAAAAGTCGAAATTTTTCCCAAAAAAGGCCAAAAAACATACACTTTTTTGAAAATTTTTTTAATTTTTTCCAAACTGGGGGGGGGGGGGTTGGGGGGAAATGATTTTGGGTACTGGGTTGGCCAAGTTGGTGGGGGGGGGTCCCCCCCAACCCTCCAAGTACAGGTATGCCCCAATTACAGGTAAATTGCAGAAGGTCAAAACCTTAAAAATTTTCCATCGCTCAGCGCCGGAAAGATTAATATCTTTTTGGGCTCTCACTTGTCATCATAGAAGACTTACATACGTGGCAGAGGTCCGACCAGTTGGGGTGGGGGGGGGGGTGGGTAAACCCCAAATTTTTGGGGAGGGGTCGAAAAAAGTCGAAATTTTTCCCATAAAGGGCGAAAAACATACACTTTTTTGCGTATTTCTTTCAATTTTTTCAAACCTGGGGGGTTGGGTATATGGTTGGCCGAGTTGGGGGGGGGGGGGCCAACCCCCCACCCAACTACAGGTATGAGGACTTAATCATCGATTTCGGCTAAATTTTATAAGTCAGTTCCCAGCCTTCAGCCTAATTATTGTATATGAGTTGTTTGTTAATTTTGAGCTTGGGCTAGTGAGTAGACATTTATTTTTCCTTTAAAATTTTCCTCAGGCTTAGGCTTAGGGTACAGCAGTTGTGGCTCTTCCAAACGAAGTTGTTAGTTAAAATAGTATCAAGGGTCTTAGAGGAATATAGTGTTTATACTTTCTGGTAAAATTGTGTAGTGGTAAACGCAGTAAGTCCATAGGCTGGTGGACCAGGTTCGATTCTTGAAATAGAACGGGTTTTTCTGTAGTGACAAGGAGTACATATGTGAGATGTGTGCAGATTTTATGCAAATGATTTCCTGAATGCCATGAGCGCCTGGATTTTCGAACTGATCTGGATAGCTGGCATTTTGAGGAGTCCATAAATGCCAGTTTGGACCATATTTTGGAAGGGAACCGACTTGTAAAAAAATTCCTCGATTTATCATGTAATTCAAAGTCATTTTGCTCTTGGATAGTTTGACGGAAAAATTCTACTTACCACAATACTTGTAAATTAGACTTCAAACTCGAAAATTTCAATTTTTTTCTTAATTTTGATGAATTAACGGCTCTAAAAATACCAGAAAGCTTGAAAAAGCTCAAAAACGCTTGAGTAAAGCATGACCTATTTCCGCATTTGGAGATATACATTTATATAAATTGTTTGTTTCATTGTTAAACTGCTTTTTAATTGAAAATGTGTAAGATCTGTACGAGTTCTTGGTGGTGTTATATGAATTAAATCGAAGAAAGTCTTCTAAAATTCCCATCACCGTTTTTTTTGCTGAATCAGTGTTTCAAAGGAAAAAACTTCTAGTGCCAAAAATTTTGTTGCGCTCTTTTGCTAAATGGCGACAAAATGTTGGAAGCTGCGTCCTGTTGCGTTTTAGGGGGTCAAAATTTCAATATTTTACTGCGCTTTTCACCACTTTTAATTGTTATAATAATTGCTCTTTTTGCTATAAACCATCTGAGGTGCGACTGGTAGCATGTTCATTCCGCTCACTAGTTAACATTTCAGTTGTCACCATCTAGAATTTAAAAAAATCCTTTTGCAGTCCGTCTTGGAAAATGATTATTGTCATATGGGACAGTGACTGAATTTTTGCCGGTTGGAAGCATACCTGTAATTAAGATTATTTGGGGGACGCCTAACTTGGTTTAATCCTATACCCAAATGTCGGAACCCCCAACTGAAGAAATTTCGGGAAAAGTTGCTTTTTTGGTTTTTGTGGGAACATATTTGAAATTTCCGACATTTTTTGGGAATTTTGGGGCCCCATCTCAAAATTTTGGGTTTTTTCCGCTCATTACAGGTATTCCCAGCCCCCGATTACAGGTACGTTGAAGAATACGAAATATTGGTTGCTTCTCTGATTTTCCAAATTTTAGTCCTGTGCTTTAAATATGATTTTTGCATTTTGCATGAATATGGAAAATAACTGAATTGTCAGAAAAATTAAGCCATTTATCCACAAAATAAATGTCAAAAAGATTCATTTTTCTAGCATCCTGAAATATTAAAATTTAGAAAAAATTGCACTCGACGCCGGAATCATTTTTATAATTTTTGCTATTTGGCCCGAATTTATGAAACAGTATTGACTTAATTTGATTTTCTAGCTGGTTAACTGACTAAAAATATCAGCTCATTTCTCAAGTTTTAGCATCATTCTAGGCTGAAAAATTAAAACTCAAATCATAGAACATGTGTTGGAAAGATTCATTTTCCTGCGTTCTAGAGTGTTAAAATCTGAAAACAGTTTTTGTTAGGTCCCATGCAGTCCATCATTCTTTACCCTAGCCAAAATGGTCACTGATGTCAGTTGTCTAAGTTCTAGATTGTTTGGGTTTTTCCGCTTTAGTTTTTCGTTATTTGTTGCCATTATCAATTTGGTTATATGTATTTTCATCACAGGCTGACACAGGCCTGTAGGCAGGGGGGTGGGGGCCGTGTCCCCCAAGTGTTGAAAAAAGGCAAAGGTAGGAGGAACCTTTGGTTTTTGTTCAAGTCAAGTCAGAGATGCCAATTTTACGGTAAATTGAGTGAAAAAATGTGTGCCTCCCCCGGAAAAATTCCGGGATACAGGCTCGGGCTGACATATATATAACTTGATAATTTTGATTTTTTTATTTGTTGTGAATTACTGACACTAAGAACACAAAAATGTTCGAACAAGCTCTGAAATGCATAAATGGAGCGTACATATGTAGATATATTTAAGCGAAAAACTACTTGGTGCTCTGCACTGAATTAAATAGCCTTCATTTGAGTTTCTCTGTTATTTTATTCAAAAAACCATTAAAATTCGAATTTAAAACTGCAACCAGCGCAAATGGAATGCTGTAGGGGAAAAACTAACACCACGACTGTTTTCATAAAAATAAAAGAAAATGTGCCAGTTTTGATGTATGGAATCAAATATTTCTGTATGCAACCAAATTTTGTCCCCATGGTGAGTATTACGCGTCTGGATGAATGCTAAGTACGCTTGTATATTATATATTCAGTAGTAATAAGCATGTTTCTGTTTTTCAATGTAGGTTTAGGTATGCTAGTCAGATTCTGATTGATCTAAAAAATTTCTGACACTATCGACTTGACATGGTCGCGCAAAATCATTTCTCGCAATGTTTAATAATCAAATCGCATAAATTTCATTGGTCAGAAATTAAAATCTGGCACCAGGATAATGTTTTTCCAGCACGAAAATTAATTTTTTTGCGATTATAATGTACATGTGTTGTAGTTGTGCTCATTTACATAATCGATTCAGGCAGCTGATAATAGCCAGAACTCTATGTTTGATAAATCCATATTTTCGACGAGCCTGCTTTTTCTGACTTCAGAGAAATATTCATCATATCTGAATTGAATTCTGACTATCAAAAATAAAGCAAACATACCATTCTGAAACAAAAGTTGATTTTCTCGATTGAGTGACTGATTCTTTTACATACTGAATATAAACTTGAGTTTGGAAGCATGTAAGTTCTAGAACTTCATTCCTTTCGTGACGTCAAAAACTGTAGACTATCTGAATTTTGTGTCCGGTAAATTAACAGAAAAGTTTCATTCCTGTGAAAAAAATTAGCTACACGTAGCAAAATTGGTCCAACAAAATCCATCTGAAATTATGTGTCGCATTATAATCGGTCTCTGTGAATCAAAACAGATGAATGGTAATTTTCAGCTTGTGATTATAAGAAACCCAGATTTGAAAAGTTTTTAGGAGTCTGGTTTTTTTCGACCACAAGGCAGAGCACCAATTTGTTTTAATCGAGAAAACGTTCGTTTTCCAGCTTGAAAATTTTTTCTGGACATGACTTTGCAGAAACTGGTGATTTTCAGCCAGAAATTCAAGCAGGTGGCACTTTCCAAGAATTTTTTTACCTGATCAGAAAATAGTCGCAAAATTGCAGTTTTAAATTTAGAAAAAAATATTCTTTGGATATCAAAATTATTTTTCTATTTATATATTGAGGTTGAGGAAAAAATTAGTTTTCAGCAGCGAGCAGCTAAAATTGCATTAGTTTCAAATCCATACATGTAATTGGGGGAAGTGCTATGGCACCCCTACCCAGAAATTGTCGACCATATGGATAGCCATTGGGCGACTCCCATACTTTTGGTCGAAAAAATACTGATAAATGTCCATTTTTCAACAAAAATGGTCAAAAACGTCAATTTTCTGGGTGCTTGAATACATTTTTTTCGGTCAAAATTATTATTTTTTGTACTTTTTTCGTGAAAAAGAAAGAATTTATTTTCTTTCACAGACCCACCTCCCCCCAAATTTTGGGAATTACTAAATCCCGGCCCAAAAAAGTGGCTCGACCCACCCCCAGACCTCGGAGCTCCGTTACATGTAATGTGTATATATTTTTGGGAATTTGAGTTCTTTCTGATGTCAAAAACTACGTGTATAGTCAACTTGTTGTTTCACAATTCAGTAAAAATTTTATTCCGCATTCAAATCCAGTCTGACTGAGTGAAAATTCTGGAAATCGGAAGTTTTAGACTGAAATTCCCAAATGTTCTTGAAGTCAAAAAAGTTGGCTCTGAAGTTCTATTTTCTATGACCTCAAAACTTGCGGAACCCAGCGCGTTATGTGATTATCCTTTCATATTTTGTTGTGTCATGTATATTCGTGCTTCTTTAACTGGCGCACAATCCTATTAATTTTTGCTATTGTGGTTTACATACTTAATTTCGTGTGGTGATGGCAATGGCAAATGTGGTCACAAACACTTATTGGCTGATTTTCATATGAATATGTCTACAAGTTTATCAGTCAGTTTGTGTCTGTAGCCTCTGAGGCCGCGTCATTCATTTTTGGACCCCTCATAAATAATTTTGATTGATTAATATCTTATTCGTTTATTTGATCAAGAATGGAAGTAAGTTATCGTAAGTCGTCGTACTGCTTTAATCAAGTTATTAGCTCGACTATATGTAGTTCATTTTCTCTGAAATCATAGATACAGTGAAGATAAGGTATTGCAAAGTTTTCTATTCAAAAAAATTAAGTTTTGATTATAAGATCTGACAATTTTTGATCAACAATCGTGATTCTTCATGTGGTGCTTGGTCAATGGAAGATATCCTTATCCCTGTTTTCAACTCGAGATTGATGTGATTTTTGCTGTTTTGTCGGAATGGATCAAAAATTGTGTATTTCAAGCTGTTAATTTAGATTAAGTATATATGAATTTGGAATGGCAGATTTGTCCTTCGATTAGTATGATGCCAAAAAGGAAGCTTTCAAGAAATGATTTTACAGTTCTTGACAGCACATTTTTAGTGAGAATCATGATAACGTATTTAGATTATTTTTTTCAATGGATTTTAATGCTGCCTTGTGGACTGGGTTTTTTTAACAGGAGGGATGGTTTACTCTATTGCAGCCCCGCTGTGCGTGTATGCTGCTTGGAAAACATGTGCAATGTTTAAACTGAAGAGTAGATCGAACATTAGGACTCGGTCAAATCGAAATTATTTTCGGGAAAAAAATGGTTTTAAAAACTAAACTACTCCATTTCGTACAGTCTATTTGTGAGTGAAATGCAGAAATTCGTCTGTTTGAGGAAAGTTTTTCTATTACTTTTACTTGTTTACTTTGAAATCAGAATATTGGGAAATTTGACTTGTAGTCATCGGATAGGTATTGAGATTTGGTATGGATATGTGACATGAAAAAAATTTTCAATCATAAAATTTCTTCTTTCCTTATTTTCAGGTATACAATTTTATACTTCACTGTCAGTAAAACTCGAAATCCAAAACCATCCGCCAATAAATCTGTGGTCAAGTTTTTTGATGCCCATGCAACGTTTTTTATTCTTTTTTATCCATTCATCATTTCCTTGGTTATGCATTTTTTATTACCTTGATTTCATCAAATCCTCATGCATGCTCATATATTTTTGTCAGGTGCCTCTGTTATTCATTACATGACAAAATCTTTAGCATCAATTTTTGCTTAAATCACATTATAAAATAGCATAAAAATAAAAATTTACAAATTTACAGATAAATTCATCTCAATTTGTACTTGTATTTTGTTTGGGACTTGTTTGTATTTTTTCTAGTTGTCGTGTCCATCTAGTCTTTCTACATCATTTTTTGTTGATTAGTTTCACGGTATTTTTCTTACTGCCACCACTTATATTTGATTTTCCAGGTGTCGCAAGTATTTCCAACTTGAATAAATTTTTTTCCATCTATTTTAAATTTGTTTCTCATGAACACGCCTAAATGTTGTATCTGCTTGATTAATAACCTCATTCTAATTGCTTTCTGAATGACCTACATGGTAAATTTTACATTAAAAATGATTAGGCTAGAAGCAAAACGTAGCTACATTGTTTAAAATCTTGGGCGCTGTTCCGAAGGACAGTTCAATGACAAACTTGATTGTTTTCAAAACCATAATTTTAATGTAATAAAACTGTCTTTTTTTCTCGGGGTCTGTGTGTTTTTCCGCATCCATAATTCCATCTCGCCTATGTTGTCTGCGCATTCCCTTTGCATCTTTATCGATTTTTTTCACCAGCGCTCCTGTCAATTACATTTTCAAGATGCCCGCACAGACGACTTCCATCTATTTTCCCACGCATTCTCAGCTGAGATTGTCCAATCTTTTTCAGGTGTATTTTCAAAACCGGCATTATTTTTTGCAGTCCACCACACCGAACCTTTCTGCACCATGCAAAATATGAAATTCTACTCAGTCGGAGAAAGTTTTGTCCTATTCAACATACAACCGTCTATCTTTCGGTTTTATTTTTAAGACGGCCCCTTCATTATTCGTTTTTTCGTACCCATCATTTTGTGCACCACTTATACTGTTGTTTTCCGCCCACCCCATGCTCATTTCAAGTTCATCTTTTCATCAGATTATTTTTCTCTGCTGTTGCTTTATTTTATTTTCAAGATGCGCGCTGTCTTTTCCAATGTTGAAATTCTTATTGACTACTCCCCTCTGTTTTGTCCCTTGCTTGATTTTCCCTTGTGTTTGTCATCATGCGTTATACATTTTCCACTGATTCTATCGTCTTCATTAATTTTATTTTATGCCCAGCGTTTTTATTTATAAGTCGATTCATTGCTCATTTTTATCTTTATCCCTCCTTTTTTCTCCATTTTTTTAGTTATTCATCACAAATTAAATGTTTTTTAAGGATGAACACAAAGTGGCAGCAAACAAAATCAGAAAAAAACGAAAATGAATATATGTACATTATATTGAATTGTTTTCGTAAAAAATTATAGATTTGACAAGACTGATGATGGATCATGTTTAGACGAATAGTGAGCTAAGAATGACTGGTCTCTGACAGAATTGGACAAAACAATCAAAATTAAATCACATATTTTGAACTGAAAGTAGGATACATAACACAAAACTACACATTATCAAAATGTTGACTTTTCAACTGACGGACTTTTGCTATAGCCTAGCTTTGTTTTGAGCTGTCAGCAGAATGAGCTCAGTTCTAGTATGCAACTGGCTGATCAATTACTCGCCGATAAAGGAATGATTGTTTTTGTCATATGGAACATGACTCAACAAATTTTACAACAAAAATAAGATTTGCTCTTCATGTTAAGTAGCTAATCAAAAGTTAAAGAAAATAAATGCATATTTACATTATTCTAGGTTTCCTTGAAAAATCAATTGTGAGTTTATTCAAAATGTCGACTAGTTAGGGCTCCAAGTAATTTTATCAAAATGACCAAGAGCTCCAGTAGAGAGAAGGAACTTCATGACTGCAACTATAATCCAGAAGGCATATTCACTAGCCAAATGATGCTCAGACTTACCAGAACACTGAAGAATGCAATCTTTCATTGATCCTTGAATAAGAAAACCTTGAACATCTGCAACTCTTCAGTCTGAAATTCCTATTCAACATCAGGAATTCTCGAAAAATTTTCCATAAACCCTGCACTCGAGTGAAAAAGTTGCTCATTGTTTGCTTCAGCTGACCAGTCCACTGAGAAAAAACTTACAAGTCGTTCTGTCAAATTCGAATCAGAAAGAACACCAGCTTTTATAAAATATTACTTCAACGCCTACATCAAGCGAAAAATGACTTTTTTCTAGAATTTTCTCAAGGTAAACTGATGATGCAAAATGAACATACGCGGAACTAACATGACATGCATTTCACATGAATTATAAAGTAACAAATATATCTCCGAGCAGTCATATGGGTCTTGTTAACCAGAACACAAAAAATCGCTGAACCAAATGATCAACAGCGACAAGATGTGTGCATAGTAACATAGAACCCGAAATTAATGGCGAATCCAATATGGCGTAAATAACAATAAAATGAACAGATAAACACAATATTTTGCAGAATTGCATCGTTTATATTAGTTAATATTAAGTTTGAATATGACTAGCAAAATATATGTTAGCATAGCACATTATTACCCTTTTTCGCGCAATTTTTTCCCAGGTGGATGATGAGATCAAAATTTTTATCCACACTTTTCCACATTTAGTTCGACAATGAGGTTCGATACTTATACAATCAGGGCCGTGCGCAGGATTTTTTCATGGGGGGGGGCGGACTATGTCGTGCGTGAGAAATAGAAGATGATAGTTGACGACGCAAAGCTGTGTAGCTCGACGATTTATCGCGCGTTTTAGAAGAGACGTACGGAACGTAGAAGAGCGTGCGGAACGCTGTAGATGAAACACTCGGAGTGTTTTACGGAATTAACGCAACGATAGTCGAACGCAGGAGATTGACGGGCTCGTAGAGAGCGCTGTGTCAATTTTATCCAGGGATCTTCGCTCAGGTCGCCAAAGGTTTTCGGATGCCGGAACTCGCGCCGTATTATCTTAGTCGCTTAGGAGTTTCACTCGCTCACTCAAACTATTTTCCAAATAGTTTGACTCAACTTTAGAACAGACTTTTCACACAATTTACTAATGTACAAAGCCGCCACACACTTTTCAGACAAACACCAAAAAACACAACCGTTCGGCTACAGTACAACGCAAAGACTAACGAAAACACTTTCATAATTTCTTCACATTGTAGCCACGCCTCTTCGGTGGTCTCGTCACGATCTTTCCAAATCAAACTTGCCGATCTTTCTCGCAAATGACACGAGCTTTACAAATACGTCAAATTGCTCCACAACACTCCTCCCCCTTTCGATCTAAATCGCCTCAAGCGATTTCGACGTGTCGTGGTGAATTTGCGTATTGATCGAATGAGAGCGTTTAGCTCGTTTTGGGCAAGTTTTCTTTCGCCGTTTTGTCCGTTTCTACTCTGCGGCACATACTATACAAACAAAGAAAATTTAAACGATGTTATCACAAAAAATGTTACAGCACAAAGTGATGAGCAAATGAAAACTAGTATTTAGCACCGAGAATTTAAAATTTTTTTAGAGATTTCAAAGAAAAGATTCTAGTGGAAAAGAATAAACTAGTAAAAGGAAATGAGATGCGCTAGCATCGTGATACTTATCCCTTTCGACTCATTTCGGCAGAAATCCGCGACCTTTAGGCAAAACTTTGACCGGGGTTTTGCCCGCTTTCAGAATACCCGGCTGGGGCATCTGTATCGATTGGCTCGTGGTCAGTGCTCGCGGGGCCAAAGCTCGCTGCGCGGCTCCAAGTGAGGTTCGCACTCCAACCATCGACGGTTGAGTTGTCGCTGTCGTTGCCATAGTGATGATCGGAGCCGGTGTCATTTGGTATTTTGGCGGTACGGCCGCTTTTGCCATGGCTTGGGCGTCTCTCTTTTTCTTTTCTTCGGCTCGCTTGTCCATTTCGATTTGATACTCGCGATGTATGTCTCGAATGATACTCTTTCTTTCTTCGGTTGCCGGATAGTTCGGGGCTCGCGTATCGGTGAGACATTGCAAGATGTAGCGTAGAGCCATCGAATACGAGTTATCGGTAGTTTTGTAATCGTAGGCTTGCCTGGCGTGGAAGAGGAACAGCGTGAGCTGCGTTATTACGATTGCGTTTTCAGCGCCGTAGTACTTATAGTAATCGCACATCCAACTTAGAAGAACTGCAGTGAGTTCTTCTGTGCAATGCGGATCTCGTCGCAAATATCGCGCTTGAAAATAGTCAGGAAAGTCCTGCGCTATTTGTTGCGAAGCCGCGGTGGCTTGACGTAGAATTACGGGATCAAAATCCAAATGAGCACGATTGAAGTAATTAATGATAATTACGTCATCGGTCGTTCTCGGTTGGATTTGAGCCGTAATAGGTGCTGTAGGTACGCTAGGGTACCGTTCTTCCGGCGGTGTACGCTGTCTACCGTGTCGTCGATGCGCAACTTTGTATTCTCGAACGGTTCTTTGCGACTTTTGTTGTTCGCTAGCCGCTTCCGCTTGCTGCGACGTTGTTGGTTCCTCGATCATTGGTTCGGAGCCAGCCGTCGGAGGCTGTTGGCTCTCTAACTGTTCTTTTTTCAATTGATCGCGTTTCAAGGCGCTAGCCCATTCGATTCTTTTTTGTCGATCTTTCGATTGGCTAGGATGTTCTTGTCTATAATCGCGGTCTCGGTGAAATTTTCTAGGACGCTCGTTCGACGCGTATTCACCATGCCGGTATTTTCGACTGTCATAATCGTCGCTTTCTTTGCGAGCAGTAGACCGCGAGGGTCGTTCTCGTGACCGTGATTCGGTTTGTTTTCGTTCTCTACTACGAGTGTCCTCTCGTGATTCGCGGCGTTTTTTGGATGGGGGCACGTAATTAGGATCTTCTGGATGCGTATCCAGGTAATCCTGTATTGTGCGCAGCTGTTTATCGATGGCATTTCGTCTGCGAAACAGTGAAAACTGATACGCTCTAACGTTGCGAATAGGTACGCCATGTTCATCGCACAATCGGTCGTCTTTCACCTCCAAAACTGGAGTGGCGGTTTCGGTACTTATCGGGGTAGAGGTGTCTTCCTCGTTTTTCTTCGGTATCCGATGTCGCGTAGGTATGATTTTTGGAGGTACCATTTTCGATTCGTCTTCTTCTTCCTCTTCCATACGCGAAACATCGTACATAGATGAGGTTTTCACCAACGCGGCTACCTCTTGTATGTTTCGTTTCTTTATCTCCTCCGATTCCAATTCGAATGTACTGCTCGACAAGTTTTTGGATAACGGAGTGAACGAGGACGTTGTTTTAGTCGTCGTTACAGGTGCAGTAGTATCAGCTGTGGATACGTCTTCTTCTTCGCTTTCAAGTTGTATGACGTCGGATTCGGATGGTAGTTCTGTTTTTACCGCGAACGATTCTTCGGCGGTTTGTTTGAGCAACGAATCGACGGCCATTGCCGTTTCCGCATCGAATTCGGTTTCCACGGTGGATTGTGTAGGAGCCTGTGTAGGCGTTTTTGTGGGACTTTCTCCCGACAATATGGCGGTCGGTATTACGGGCAAGTTCGAACTCATTGTTAGAGTGTGACTCGGCGGAAAGCAAATGAGTTGCTCGCATTTTCTCGACATTAAAATCGGCGAATTGTAAGAAAAGTAGTAATAGGGGTTTTCCCTATACTTCTTTTTCGTTACAAGATCTGTTTCGTTAGAGACTGGAAAACAGTCGTTTTTGAATATGATCTGTCGCATAAAATATCGGTTCGCATATATCGGTCGTTTGCTGTCGCTGCGATTCTTTTCGTTGTAGGGCAAACGACTAGTCCATTCCATTAGTTCGAATTCGAACGTGCCGTCTCGTTTTACCCAATTTTGCTCGCAAATAAGATCTATGTCGATACTGTCACTTTTCGATAACAGTTTCGAGATCTCATTTTTGAGGATTGCTCGCAGTTCCATTTCGGAGTGTGGGGAGCAGACGTGAGCGACTAGCGGCATAGTTCCGCGAACAGCATTCATCCATTGATGATGGTTCGGAACCGAGTAGAGCGGCGTTAGAGCCGGCTTTTCGGCGATCTGATGGTCGCATTTTATTTCGTAGATAGGCCACGTTTCTGGAGGACCGTAGGTGGTGAACGGATCGTTTACGATTAATTCGAAGTTTATTTGTTTCGCGTCATCACTTGTCACCATGTTTTGGTCTATTTCGGAAAGAAATAGCAAAGACATAGGTGCGCCGACTTCGTGATGGATGCTAACTACGTCATTGGAGCGTAGAGCTCGCTCGATTACTCTCGCGCATTCGGCGGCGTCGTCATACGGTTCAATCTTTCCGTCGTCGGTCAACGAAGACGTGTTGTTTTTGCTACCTTTTATCGTCGGTAGTTTTGTCGGATGCATTTTCAATCCGAGCGGTTTAGTGGAGTGCTCCACGTTTACGTGATTATACGTACAGTATCGCATATTCGGGACGTTATAGTCGTAGTATACGGTTCGATTTAACGCCAAGATTTCGTCGCGCATGATCGCATGCAGCATACTCTTCGAGAGCGTCGGATCTACGACACCGAAAGCGCCCTTTTCATCGCCTTCGCGATCGATGTTGGCGTTATCGTACAAGTTTTGCGCAGCGATGTGTATGTATTCGGGCGGCAAGAAATCATGCGGGAAGATTTGCATGCTGTCGTAGACGCTGTCTACGAAGCCGTAGCGCCTGTACGCCAAAAACATTAGTATCGGATAGTACGCATCTAGAATCGAGTACGTCAAAACTTGATCGTCGGGTTTGCCTGCTTGGGCGATGCGATCGTTCGCTTGCGGAAAATACAACGTGTAGCGTTCTACGTCTAGCGCGAACGCGTCGGCGACGATTCCTTTCAATTTTTTATTTTCGGGGCACAAACCGATCAGACGAGCTCTCTCCCACTTTTCGGGTGAGCGTTCGATATTTTCTAGTATAATCTGGACGTCGACCAGTATACTAGGCGCGAGCACTGTAGAGTGCGTTTTTCGAGCGTCGGATGAGTAAAATTCTCGTCCGTGCATGTCTTTGAGACATTTCCAATCGTCGGCTTGATCGAATCCGATTACGATCGTTTTAGGGGCCGACACGAACTCGTAGAAAGCCGTCCAGTCCTCGGGTGTCGCCGCTAAGGCATCGAACATTATAGTGTATCCAGTGGGAAAACCCAGCTGGACGAACCGAGCGACGTGGGTCGCGTTCTGGTTCACTATATTCATCTTCGTTTTCTTGTGTATGTACAGTTGCGTAGTCGAGATCTTTTCGACGTCGAATCCGACTAGCACATGGCCGCGGAAGTTCGGTTTTGCGTATGCCGATAGGGCGCCTTTCAATTGTCCGCTCTCAACGTATTGAGGGTCGCGTAGCACGTTGAGCGGTCTCGCATATACCGTCTCGAACCAACGTTCGAATTCCGTGATTCGGATCATTCTTTTGATATTGTATTCTAAAAAATATCATAAAATTTCGATTAATTTCTGTGAGATGTAGTTTCGCATGGAAACGTCACTCATTCGAATCACGGCGTGCAAATCTTCTAGCGAAGTTACCGCGACTCCCATTTTCTTATCGACGGATCGATACTTTACTCTTCCCAGGGGAAGTGAAACCCAGAGTTTCTTTTTAAAGACTTTAGTCTATATGGCAGTGCAGAACTTACCATCAGCAAAGAAAAATCTGTCGTCTTGACGGTATTGCTTTTTCTGATACGCCACGTATCGGTCTTGATTGTTGAAAGCTTTTCGAAATATCGGCGGCGGATTTATAAGCGACGTTGATATCGCCGATTCTTGCGACGTCGTCGCCTCCGATTCACTAGCCATCGCTTTTATCTTTCAACTTTTATCTTGTAGAATTTCAAATTCGATGCGACCGTTCTCTATCGTTTCAATTTTGCGAAATGAAAAATTTAAGCCAAACTATCTTGCTATAAAAATGAAGGTGTAAAGTGGAAAGTTGTTAAACCACGAATTTAAATTTTCATGCACATGGCGAAAAGTGTAAAGTTCAGATTGGGTGGGACCAGAGGAAGATTTTCCTACAGCGCGCGCTTTCTGTTCAATCTCTCTTCTGCGCAACTACTTATGGAAGGTCAATTTATTCGAAATGGACGTGAATAAGTACAAAATCACATAATAATATCACACGCATTCCTTTCATTCATTCCACATAGAATCTGTATGAGCGCGTTTTGCGCGTTTTTAAATATTCGAAAATTTGTACTCATCGCTTTGCTCAAAATTATTAAATAGTTAGACTTTATTTATCAAAATTAAAAATTAGAGTTAGTTGAAATATATCAAAAATATTAATTTTAATGTTTACAAATTTTTGGAGGACCGTTGTCTTCCGTTTCTAAGATTGCCGATGCCGTGCGAGGCATGTATGGCTTTACGCGAGAAAGTGAGACTTTCTGAGATTGTCCGGGACAATCTAAACTATCGATAGTTATGACGTTTTTCGAAATTTCGGAGTTTTCGACCACTACGAAGGGTCCGATATAGTCTTTGTCGATTTTAGTTGCTTTTTTGTTATTAAGCAACAGTATGAGATCGTTTAGATCGTATTTTTGGTCTTTCGCTTTTTTATCGAAGTATCGTTTATGCGATTCGGACGCGTTTTTTAAGTTTTCGGAAACTTCGTTGTATAGCGTTAGTTGCGCCTGCGTGAAGATGTACTGATACGCATCGTAGTTTAGCGGTAACGTTAGACTTTTCGCGCAGTCGAAATCTATAGCGATTCTGGGTTCGTACCCTCGCAAAAGTCGAAACGGAGAAAAGTGAGTAGCTGTGTGAGGAACAGCGTTATAGGCGAAAGTCGCGAAAGGTAGATATCGTTCCCAATTATCGGGGTCTTCTGCGGTGAATTTTTTGAGTTGTGAAATCAACGTTTGATTGAATCTTTCTACCATTCCATTACATTGCGGGTGATATGCAGTGGTATTGATTTTCTGAACTTTTAGAAGCTTCGCGATGTCCTTCATCAAGTTTGAAGTAAATCCTGAACCCTGATCTGATAGTAGATGTTTCGGGCTGCCATGAACCAAAACTATGTTGTTTACAAAACTTTCGACTATAGTGGCTGCTTTTTGATCCGGAATCAAATGAGCGCTTACCCATTTCGTGAAGTAGTCTTGAAATACGATGACGTATGATCTTTTCTCACCCAAAGGGGATATGTTTACTATGTCGGTCGCGACAATTTCAAATGGATATTTCGGCTGAATCGGCATCAACGGAGGAGGTTTCGGCAACTGAGAAGTTGTTTGTTGACATGTTTTACATGTTTTGATCCACTTTATTATCGATTCTTCCATTTTCGGCCACCAGAAATGCTGACGAATCATCGCTGTAGTGCGTCTATGACCTTGATGGCTCAAAATCTTTGCTCCGTGAAATTGATACAAAACACTTTCAATCAAAGTAGTCGGAACTACTATCGCGGAAGCTGTGTTAGCTTGTTTTGATGTTCGGTACACTATTTCGTTTTCGGTATGGAAAGCAGATGAAATCGTAGAGATTTGGTTTTGTTCCAGAACTTTTATCAACTTCGCGATGTACGGGTCTTTTCTTTGAGCTTCTCTGATTTCTTCTGGTGATTCTATAGTTACTAGCCGTTTCTCAGGCTGTTGAAAGTCTTCTTCGAACTTCGGCACTTTATTTCTTTCTTCTTTTTGCGTCATTGACCTTGTTATGGCCGCAGCGACAGTCTTTTTTGTTTCGCGAAATGTCGGTCTGAATATTTCATTTGTTACTTCTTCGCTAGTCTTTGGCTTTACTTTAGCGCGAGGCTCATTTGGTGATAGAAAATCAGCACAAGCATTTTCTTTGCCTTTTACATATTCAACACGATAGTCGTAGTCTTGTAGCTTTATTGCGAAGTTTTGAAGACGTGAATTTCGATGTTTTTCTTCTTTGATCCATTGCAAAGGTTTATGGTCAGTTCTGACCGTTACTTTTTGACCATAGACATAGTGTCTGTACCACCGAAAAGCTTCTACGATTGCTAAACATTCGCGCTCAGTTGTACTGTATCGGGTTTCTACGTCAGACAGAACTCTACTATTGTAAGCGATGACCCATTGATCAGTTTCGTTTTCTTGATACAAAATCGCACTGATAGCAGTTGTGCTAGCATCAGTTTGAATGATGAATTTCGATTTTTTGTCGTTATAAACAGGATATCGCAAGAAAGGAGTTGAGGTTAGAGATGTTTTAATCTCGTTAAACGCTGTACGATGTTCTTCGCTTATCTCATATTTCGCATTTTTTCGTAGTAGTTGATAGAGCGGTCGCGAAAGAGTGGCAAGATTTGGTATGAATCGTCTACACCATTGGACTAGGCCCAAAAAACTTTGAAGATCTTTGACCGTTTTTGGCATTTCATAGTTTACGATCGCAGAGACCTTTTCGGGATCAGGCGAGATTCCATTTTCACTTAGCAAGTGACCAAGAAATTTTACTTGTTTTGGCACGAAATCGCATTTATCTGGTCTTAGCGTTAGATTCGCGTCACGGAGAGCATCAAAGATCAATTGGATGTGTGCTAGATGATCGTTATATGTTTGCGAAAAGACTATGATATCGTCGATATAGACCAAACAGATTTTCCAGATGTATGGATGCAGGATCCGTTCCATTAATCTTTGAAATTCAGCGGGAGCGTTTTTCAAACCAAAAGGTAGAACTTTGAATCGAAATAAGCCTTCTTGACTGACGAAAGTAGTTTTATCGCGTGAAGCGATGTCTAAAGGGATTTGCCAGTACCCTGCTTTTAAGTCTAGAGTTGTGAAAAATCTTGCGTTACCTAGAGCATCTAGATAGTCATCGATTCTCGGGATCGGAAACTTATCGCTAGGAGTAACTTCATTTATACCTCTATAATCGACTACGGCTCTCCAACTTCCATCTTTTTTTGTTACCAGAAACATAGGTGCAGCCCACGGTGATCGCGAAGGTTCAATGAGGCCTTTTTCTAGCATTTCTTGGATTTTCTGACGATGC
The DNA here is from genome assembly GCA_963922205.1 of Romanomermis culicivorax. Lineage (NCBI taxonomy): Eukaryota > Metazoa > Nematoda > Enoplea > Mermithida > Mermithidae > Romanomermis > Romanomermis culicivorax. The sequence goes on along the minus strand of CAWUHX010000167.1, from coordinate 51,505 downwards.
ATTGGTCTTTGCTCAATCGGCGCACGATAGTAGTGTTTTGCGACTGGTTTTGCATCACCGGTGTCTATAGAGACCGTTAACTCGTGAGTGAGAGTAGGTTGATCTCCAGGGAGACTGAAAACATCACGATACTGTTTGAAGACTTCGATAGCGATTTTTCTATCTTCATCGTCGATATTCGACTTTTCTGTCATTTTTTCGAGAGCGAGTTGAAGTTTTTCTTCTTCGGACATGGTTGACTGGTCTTTAACCAACGTCGCTGGCTCATAGTCTTCTTCATGATCGCTTAGCGACGCGACGGTCATTTTCGATTCTTCGAGTTTGAATTTAACCTCAGCGATGAGCTGGTTAGGTTGTAGATGAATACCGTTCGCACTATTATTGACGAATAATAGTGGACATTTGCCCTCAGTTATGTTGATTATCGCAAGTTCGATCGAATATTCGCAGTTTTCTTTTCCGAAGTTCACGGGTTGAACTATGACGCTTTTGAAGCTTTCGTTTGTGAAAGGAAAGATTTTTCCGTTTACCCAAGTCTGACAATTCGGTTCTACGTAGCATGACGAGATATTCAAAATCGGTAGCGATCTGTCGATTTTTACGATTTGCGTTTGACTATGTCCCGTAGAAGTATTCGAAAATACTTCATCATAGGGCGCTTTTTCGATCGGTTTCAAAACTAGGTTTAGTTCTTGTTGAACGTCTCCGATTCTGATGAAATTTTCTCGAAAGTTTATTACGGCTCGAACGCTCGGATGCACTAGGAAATCGGTTCCTAGGAGGCATTGCTCTCCTGTAGTAGGTAGAATCCAGCATCGTACTAGATGCGTTCCGAAAGATGAACTGATTTTGAAGATTATCGGACCTCTGGCATCGACGATAGCACCGTCGGCTACTTTTATCTGCGCGGATGTTTCCAACCTATCATAGTCAATCCCCAAAGAGCGTTGAGCTAGACATGAGGAAATGACTGAACACTGAGCACCGGTATCGATTAACGCTTTCGTTTTGGTTTTTCCGATTTCAGCATCGATATGAAAAGCACGAGTAGGAGCGTATAAGCTCAGCAGTTTGATATCTTTTTGCGAACATTCTTCGATTCGACACACGCTAGATCTCGCGATCCACGGTTCAGTAGGTTTTTCGATTGTGAAATCAGTGATTCCGGGAGCGACGAAGAAGTTTGTAGCTTTAGAAGCTTCTGTCGGTTCAAGCATATTAGCTGTACTAGTCGTCGGTTTCATCGGAAGGAAAGATTTAGGTGAGTTAGACACCGTTTTGGTTTCTGATGGCAAAACTTGTTGCGAAGATTTCGGAGAAGTTAGCTGAGTCTGTATAGACTGTGAGTTATTCATCGGATAGTAGTAGTGCTTTTCGATTATCTTTTCTTGTCGGGATTCGGAATCGCAGAGAGAAATGTTTGCAACATCTCTCTGATAGTTTCGATTATCGCGATTGAAAAATCGGTTATTTCGGTCAAAATTCTGATTCTGATTGAGCGTGTAGTTACGCGTATTTTGTTGAAAACGAGGACGCCAATTATGGTTATTTTGCCATTGATGATTCGGTTGCTGTTGATGAGGCTGAGAAGCCTGTGGTTTCAATTGATAGCATTCAGAGCTGTCGTGTTTACACTGACCATGATATGTGCAATATTTCACCAGTCGTTCACGTGACTGATTTCGTTGGAAATTTCGATTTTGAGAGAAATCCCGTATAGGAATGTTTTCTCTATTCCGAAAGTTCAAACTCGTTCCATGATCGAATCGCGATCTTCGATTTTCGAAATTATTAGCGTTTTGCGAATTTTCTCGGATTCCGAACTTTTCTAGGACTCGTTTCACGCTTTCTTCGAACTCTTTAGTCTTCATTAGAGTCGAATTTTCTTGAAATCTCACGCTATTTCGCTGTCTAGAGTCGTCTCTGTTTCGGGATTGAGAGTTATCTCTGAAACGAGGTTTCGAATCATCTCTGAAGCGCGATTGAGCTGGTTGCTCTTCCGACCGATTTTCGAGTGTGTTAACCAGTATAGGTTGTTCTACTCTGACAGTCGACTGTTTATTGGCTCTTTGGATTTTCTGAACTTTCGCGACGGCTATAGCTAAGTCAGTGATCGTTTCTAGAGTACTCGCGTCAATGGAGACTCTATAAATTTCCGGCATTTTCCAAAGAAAAGTTGTGATAACTTTTCTATGGCGATACTGAGCGCTTCTGTCATAGTACAGTAGATGTACGTAGGTGCTGATTCGATTTAAGAAAGCTGATGGATCTTCGGTTTCAAACGGAGCGATAGACTGGAGCTCGCATTGGAGCGTATCTTGGTCGCAATTCGGAGCATTCATACACATCAAAATCTGTTTCGCTTCATCGTAGGATCGGACATCTCGTATGGTGTTTAGAGCACCATCGCAAGTCAAGCGACGCAACGTGTGAAGTTTCACATACTCAGACGCATCAAGGCCGAACTCGTTTTCGAGTGCAATGAAGAATTTCAAAACTTGTTGATTTCGAGTCGAATTATCTAGTTTTTGCGGCGCTATCTTTTTACAGATAGTTTTAATTCTCGTTTCATCATCGGGGAAAGATCTATGCACCTGAGAAGGTGGGATAGACGGAAAATTTATCTGAGAGTTTAGCGCGTTTAGCGCGTTAGAGTGGTCAAACGTTTGCGTCGGGATGATCAGATCATCATCGTCATCGATTATACCACGAAAACTAAGTTGACTTTTTCGATCGCTAGTGACGTTTTTCGGTTTTGTCGATTTCTGAGACTGAGCGTAAGAGCTCGTAGGTCTCGCGATATTTTCGATTTCAGGAACATTCGGTTTCGATAGCTCTTCTTTCTGAGCTCGCATCGCTTCGATTTCGGTTTTAAACTCATCTAGAAGTTTTCGTTGTTGAGTCGCGATAGTTACGATTTCGCTTAACGCGTTAGTAGCGTCGCCACGAAAGTTTATCATTTCCGCATCGCATTTTTGCATTACGTCGATATACGCGTCATTATCGAAGATTTTTCGAGGATCGGTATCCTTCGGTTTCGATTTTAGAAAGTTGAATTTTCGATTTTCGACGTTTTTCGGAGATAGAGATCGCGAGGTTTTTCGCGTTTTTAGCGGAGCGGACGTTTCCAGTAGATCGAAATTACGCTTATCTGCTTCGTAGAGAAGCGGTAGATTCGCGTTTTCACAGTCGAAATTTTCGATTTCTCGATTTTCGGGATTCGCTAGTTTCTTATAGAAACCTTTTTCGTAACCGAGCGCTGTAGAGCGACGCGTGCGGTTTTCTTCCATTTTTTCGGATTTTCGATTTTTCGCAAATTTCGGCGTTTCCTCAACCTTTAGACGAGCTGGTACGGTCACCAAATTATGTCGTGCGTGAGAAATAGAAGATGATAGTTGACGACGCAAAGCTGTGTAGCTCGACGATTTATCGCGCGTTTTAGAAGAGACGTACGGAACGTAGAAGAGCGTGCGGAACGCTGTAGACGAAACACTCGGAGTGTTTTACGGAATTAACGCAACGATAGTCGAACGCAGGAGATTGACGGGCTCGTAGAGAGCGCTGTGTCAATTTTATCCAGGGATCTTCGCTCAGGTCGCCAAAGGTTTTCGGATGCCGGAACTCGCGCCGTATTATCTTAGTCGCTTAGGAGTTTCACTCGCTCACTCAAACTATTTTCCAAATAGTTTGACTCAACTTTAGAACAGACTTTTCACACAATTTACTAATGTACAAAGCCGCCACACACTTTTCAGACAAACACCAAAAAACACAACCGTTCGGCTACAGTACAACGCAAAGACTAACGAAAACACTTTCATAATTTCTTCACATTGTAGCCACGCCTCTTCGGTGGTCTCGTCACGATCTTTCCAAATCAAACTTGCCGATCTTTCTCGCAAACGACACGAGCTTTACAAATACGTCAAATTGCTCCACAACAACTAGATTTTTTTACTGAGTGGCCCCAGAAAACGTTGATTTTACGCGATACACTGTGTGCATGCTGCCTCAATGGGGGGCGCCCACTTGTGCACGGCCCTGTATAATATTTTTTAAACCATACGACATGAATTAAATCCAAAAGTTATCGGGAATTTTTACTCTTACACACAGCTCGTCAATCAAATCGATGGAAGGTAATGAATGAATAATACTTTTAAAATTTTTTAGAATCAATATCGAAAAAGCACAATCCTCAAAATAAGTTCTAGATTGATTATCCAGCGTTCTATTCCTTATCCGAAAAATTCCGATCAATTTTAGATGGTCGTAATCTTAATTTTTCAAACTATATTTTTGTCACGATGTCTAGTTGTAGTCCAAAAGCATCATGGAAGTAATTTCCACAAACTTAACGTTCAACTTAGTTTCAAAACTCTGGAAAATATACTTCTTTTACTTGTATATGATGATAGACATGTTTCTGAATAGAAAATCTGAATCTTATGTCTCTAGAATAAGTGAGAAATTTATTTTCCACAATTTTAGAATGTCAGAATCTGAAATTTTTTTGCAATGTTAGAAAAGAACAGAAAGAATATGACCAGGAACTGCATTTGCAAAAATACACTCAAAACTGTGAATTTTTAGCATTCAAAAAAATTTCCATGTAAAAAGATTCGGTGGATTTTTTTACATGCATACAAAAAAATTACTAGCACGGACATTTGTTTGTGACTGAGTCGGGGGTCTCTCTCAATTACAAGTATGTAAACATTATTTAATCGCCCGATTTTTTCTCAAACATGGATCTCACAGAGAAAATTATCATTAATGAACTAGAATTCGATTATTTTGGTGGATTATCAAACCTTTTCCACTGGAATATGTTATTTCATACATATTTTCTGAACAATTTCAGAATTGAGAAACCTATTCCCTATACAATCCCTGAAATTCAGGGTTTGTTATTTTCGCACACAGCAACCAAATTTCATGCTGTGCAACCAAATTTTTCCAGCAAAGTTGCACAGTGCAACCTGGGGCCAGACGGCCCTTATGATTAGGTAACAGAGTTTCCTGTCCGAAAATGCGTTTTTATGCATTTTAAAGCGGGAAAAATACTGAAAAATTTCCGGCACTTCACGTTAAATTTCAGTAATTCATAATTTCATTATTTCTAATGCATGGTTAGATTGAAATCCGAGATGAAATATTGCGCTTTTTATGCTTTATATATATCATTTAAAAACCATTTCTTTTTATCTATAATCATTTATAATGGTGAATGATCAAATGTTTGACTTCTTTTTTAAATATATTGAAAACACCACAATCGATATTCGATAGTTGCAGAAGAATAAGATGAAAAAAAAATTTCTGAAGTTTTGGAAATTTCTGAATCTAAATATTTAGCCTTTCATATTTTTCCTCTAGAGCTCAGCTAATTCAGTCGTGGATGTCTAAAACTGACTTGAATTAAATGCAATACAGAAAAACTTGATTTTTATCGTTTTTCGGATAAAAGCGGAGGGATTTATATCAATTTTAGAGTAAGCAACCAAAAATTTTTCCGTGCAACCGAACTTTTGCCTCAAGTTGCACATTGCAACCTAATCCTGTGCAAGAATAAAAAAGCCTGCTAAAATTCTTAAGCCTAATGCTCTCGAATAAGAAAAATCGAGTCCAGTAAACAAATTTGTAACAATTCATTTTGTTTTATCAATCACTTAAACAAAACAATCATTCCAGATTAAGAGGTGGAAACTATTTTTGACTACAAAAGAAATCGATGTTCAAATGATGGAAAAAAAGTTAGTAAATGTGGAAGAGTACAGATGAGCTCTTCGCCTGCCTTTTTTCTCGAACGAGAAAGAAACACTTGGGGGGGGGGGGGATTTGAGGCGGGGGTCCCAAAATTGTCAAAATTTTATGGGTCTCCAAAAATCCCAGAAAAAGTGGAAAATTTCGAAACTTTCCCCAAAAAAGGCAAAAAAGCTACTTTTTCCCAAATTTTTTCGAATTGGGAGAGTCCCAACATTTGGGTATAGGGTAAGATCAAGTTAGAGGCTCCCAAATGCCCACGGTTTTTTTTGCACACAGCAACCAAATTTCGGGCTGTGCAACCAAATTTTTTCTGCTAGAATGCACAGTGCATCTGAGGCCTGACTGCTCTTTTGGTTAGGTTATAGCGTTTTCTGCCCGAAAATGCATTTTTTGCGTTTTAAAATGGAAAAAAGTTAAAAAAATTCCCGGTGCTTCGCGCCGAGCTTCAATTTATTTATAATTTTTTATATTATTCTAGTGCGCGGTTAGAAAATGTCATTCTAGTTAGTGTTTATAGGTTCTAATTATCAAATTATCATGGATAAATATTTTAACCTGTATTGTTTTTTGACGAATTTGGTTGAAAATCGATCATTTTCCCAAAATTTTTTTGCAATCGTCATACAAATTTTGATTTTCATGCGATTGGAACATTTTGAGAATAAGACAATGCTAGAAATTATTGCTGGTTGCGCAATATGTGAAACCTGGATATTGATTGGCTTCTCCACTTAGCTCTTCTACCAAAGTTGATAAAGAAATGGGAACACATTTTTCTCCTACACAAGATCCTCGATTATAGCATCTTTTAGATGATTGAACATGCATAGAGAAGGATCGGGTAAAATATTCATTCCGCACTTCACATTCTAATGATATTCGCTTGACTTGAAAGGTGATTGTCCCTAAAGGTTCTTTTTTATCATTCACGAATCGTGAATCACGATTGTTAAAATCAATCGTGAATCACGATTGTTAAACACGTGTCTTGACCTTGAGGAACTAAAGATAATCTTACAATTTCAGATATTTTACAATTAAGTGTTCCATTATTAAGATTTTCGCAAACTGAACTGGGAATAATAAGAGGCATTATTTCGGTACACTGATAAGATACGTGGATAATGTTAAAAAATACACAGATGATCACTAATGAATATCTTTGAGTACTTGGCCGATAGGTAAACTTTTGATAAGTTGTATCTTGACAAATTTCCTCTTCACTAGATTTCTTCCTACATGCTCGGTAAGTTACAAATTTCAAAATTTTAAGGAATAGAATATCAATTCTAAAGCACCTACATATTATTGTGAATACAAATTTGTTGATTTTGAAAAAATATCGAAGACATTTCATTATAATATAGCAAATAGAAATCATGAAATAAATTGTTGATCATTTCACAAAAAGCTGATGATTTACAGTAAAGACTAGATTCTTTGATCAAAAAACCTGATTTCCAAATTTTAATCTCAAACTCGTGTGGCTTAGTGACTGATTCTTTTGGAAATTGAACGACTGTTCTCACATCTGGATGATGAATTTGATAAGAATAAGGTTTTGAACAGACTCCAATGAATCCAACATCTTTGTCAAGATAAATTTCTATTCCACCTTTGATGCAATGCATAGAACAATTGGAACATTCGTTTTGATTTGAAAATTTAAATTTTGATTTTGGTGGATAGATGTTAACACTTGTCGTTCCCCAACTTTTGATTGGAATTTCACCATCTTCATTCACAAATTTAGCAATATCATGATTGTCAAGGAAACAAAATCGTGATCCATGTTTGTGACAATGATTAAGTTGACAAAATTCTGGTGTACCTATTGTAAGACCCTCCCCCACACAAGAAAAGTTTACATTCAAGGGAGAACTGTAAATGATTTGAAGATCTTTTACATAATGAGTCGAATTGTCATATAATTGGATTTGATGCAGTTTGACCTGTATAATTTTGGAATCACAAGCAGGATCAGAAGTCAATGACCAAATATTTGGATAAGCTGATGCTAAAATTTCATTCCTATCATCTAAAATTTTAGGTTCAGGTCCATCCTAAAATGAACAATCATCAGCCCATAAAGGACACGGACATTTTTGCATACATTTTCCTGATGATGATAAATGACCATAAGGGCATGAAACTTTAGAATAACAAAGATTATTATTGGGCAATTTTTGAATAACAAATCCAGATTTGACACACTTTTGTGATAAAATGATGTTCTTGGAATTGAAAGTACTGCATTCGTGTTTGCCAACTTTTTGCGACTGGGATGCAAAATTAGGACAAGAAATTATAAAAAACAGACACATGATAAGAATGGTTGGAGTTTTAAGTGTGATGTTAAATGGAGATTGAACAATATTAGTCACTGTACTGTTAAACTCTTCAGTTTCATCAGATGCACTAATTTCTAATGGATAGAGTAAATTTATAGGACGATTGATAACAGATTTGTTAGCTAATTCTACTTGTGCTGATCTACTTTCATTATCGGGATTAGAGTTATTCAGCTTGGTGATCCGTCCTAATTTCCAAAAACCTCTTTTCAGATTTTCATCTTTGATCAAGACAATTTCATTTTCTTTTGGTTCACTAGATGCATGAATTTTTGGTGCTTTATGGAATAAAGTGGATCTTTCCCTAAGATTAAGAAGATAATTATCAGACCAGAGTTTCCAAAAGCTATCTAATGTTTCTTGGCTCTTTTTCCAATAAAGAATCAATTTTTTAGTTGAATTTAATTCAGGGTAATAATCACGATCTTCATTTTCCTCATTATTTAGATTTTGATCACTATTATTCTGTTCAGTGAAGAATGGAAGTCCTGTTTCACAATAAGGATTAATGAAGTCAACTGGTCTTAAAATTTTTGGAACATTAACATCATCTTCAGGATAAGATAAAGGTCTAGTGTTAACAACAGCTTCAGCTTCGGATAATAAAGTCAGAAAATTGTCTAAGGATAAGACTTGACGACCAATGCTCTTTCTTAATGCTTGTTTTACAACTCCTACTAATCGTTCGTAGAAACCTCCTTGCCATGGGGCATATTCCGTGATAAAATGCCATTTGATTTTGATACAAGAAGCTGATAACTGTTTCATCTTTTATTATAGAATCCCAAACATTATCCAAGACTTGTTTTGATAATTTAAATTGAGCTGCATTATCTGATATGATTTTATCAGGTTTTCCTCGTCTTGAAATGAATCGCCTAACACAATTCAAAAATGTTTGCGTTGTAAGATCAAATATGTGTTCTAGATGAATTGCTCTTGTAGATAAACAAGTAAAGATACAAATCCAAATTTTTGTTTTCTCATTGCTTATTTTGATCCATAAAGGTCCAAGATAATCTAAACCTATGAATTGAAATGGTCTAGATTTAAGAACTCTTTCCTTTGGATAAGGTGGCATTTTAGGTAATTGATAGGGACCAGTACTATATTTTTTACAAATAAAACAATTTCTGATAAATTTTTGAACTGCTGTTCTACCTTTAGTGATCCAATATTCACGTCTGATTTCCGATAATGTGTGATTTAAACCAAAATGCATAACCTTCTTATGTCTATCCAATATGATAAGCCTAGCCAATTCTGATTTACCAGAAAGTAATATTGGAAATTTAGAAGCATTTGATATATCTGCATTTTGAAGTCTCCCATAACACCTTAAGATACCATTTCTATCCAGCTTCACTCCAAGAGCTTTAAGTTTTTGATCTTTTGGATCATGATTATTAATCAATGGACTATAAAACAGTTTCTGAGATTCGATGATTAAAATTCGTTCTGCTAATTTAAGCTCAGCAACAGTCATTGGGCCTTCATCTTTGATTTTTGCAAAAAAATGATTTAATTTGATTCTATTGTTTACAATATTATGATTCTCATGATTTAGATTGTTCCAAAGTTTCAATTTGATATACTGTATGGTATAAACAATGACGTTCAATATTTTTTGAAGTGATGAAAAACGGGTTAAATCAAATATTATACGATGTTCTTCCTCATTATTATTTGCAACAAAGATTTGATTTAATTCATCTTGTGTTTTGTGATTATCCCAATATGTTTGGTTTGTGTTAAGATCAGATTTTGGCCAATTATCCTGTGATAGTTTTAACCATGATGGGCCTGACCACCAAAGAGAACTACATTCTAACTCAACACTTGATACGCCTCGTGTAGACAAGTCAGCTGGATATTCTATTCCTGGTGCATGACTAATATTAATGTCTTCATGATTTCGGAAGAGCTTAATTCGATTTTCAATAAAAATTGGTTGAGGTTTGAATGTCCTTATCCAATGAATAACTATTTCTGAATCAATAAACAATGTTTTTGATTCGATAGGTATTTTGATTTGCTCCTCGATAAAAATAGTTGCTCTTAAACCTATGACTGCACCCAATAATTCAAGGCGAGGGATGGTAACATTTTTACTTGCGCGATTTGGCAAAAATTATGTTAGAGGTGATTTGACCCTTCAGAGATTCTGCTCTAAGGTAAACGACTGTTGAATAGGCACGCTTTGAAGCATCAGTAAAAGTAACAAGATGGTATTTGATTTCAGAATGTGATATACCAGAAATGAAACGATTAATATACAGGGTGGCCCACTTATCTATTTCCAATTTAAATTTGTTACAAAATTCGAAGTTTTTGTGCAAACACGACAAAACTTTCACAGACTGTAAAGTGAACATAGAAATTTTATCAGTAAAAGTGTAATCATTTTATCTTGTGTATTGGAAAAATTACGTAACTTTGTTCATGGCCTACTCAATTTTGGAATGTGCAAAAGTTGCTGCGTGGTTTGAGTGGACTGGAAGTGTTACTATGGTCCAAAGAAAGTTTCGAACTGAATTCCGATATGATGCACCAACAGCCACTAGCATTCGTAAATGGCACAAGCTTTTAATTGAAACTGGATCAGTTTGTGACGTGAAAAGGAAGAGGAGTCGATCAGCCAGCTCTGTCGAAAATTCCCATCGTGTGCAGGAACATTTCACAGAAGACCCGCATTCTTCTACTCGATGTGCTTCAAATTCTTAAAAAAAAATTCGGAGCTTAAGGATCGAATTATTGCTGCTTTCAGTGAGGTTACTTATGAAATGCGTGTGAAAGTCTTATTGGAATATAAAGAACGTTTGTACAAAATTATTGAAAATCATGGTGCTCATGTTGAAACGCGTGGTTGAATGCATAGTGGTGCTCTTATCATGAAATTTTTTTTCCAATAAAAACTTGGATGTATGAAGCTTGTTTGTGAGAAGTTTCGTGGTCACATCACAAAAATTGCCAAATCTATATAAAAAATAAATTGGAAATAGATAAGTGGGCCACCCTGTAGAATATAGTAGTTGAATTCCATGATGAGATGATTTGATTCCATTCAGATTGTAATTCTTCAGGTAAAGGTTCATCCCAAGCTAGCTTTCTTTGCCACAGTTTTTGAATAAACAATTTCCCTAGAAGTAGAATTGGTGATAAAAATCCTAATGGATCGAATGTTTGAGCTAATTGTTTCAAAATTTTTCGTTTTGTCAAAGTAATTGATTGATCATGATTGATACATATAGATAATTTTAAAATATCAGATTCTGTATCCCATGAAATACCTAACACTTTGATTTCTTTTTTACTTTCTCTGTCTACTGGGTCAATTTTTTCGAGAAAATCCTTAGAATTTGATGTCCATTCTCTTAGATTCATACTTGCTTGTTTGAATATGTTCTTAGTATCATGATAAATTTTTAAAGCATGATCAATATCGTTGGTTCCTATGATTAGATTGACAATCACTTTGATTTAAGTGATATTTTATGGTAGCATTTAAAAGAAAAGGGCTAGAAATGATTCCAAATGGTACTCTACAGAAACGGTAAATTTGGATATTATTTTCAAGTTGTAGATTTTTAGGGTTTCTGAACCATAAAAAGCGTGTAACGTCTCTGTCTTCTGACTGTAAAGATATATGCAAAAAAGCTTTCTCAGTATCGGCTATAATGACAATCGGCTTGATTCTAAAGCGGATCAGTAAGCCACAAAGATCGGGTAACATGATAGGACCTCGATAAAGATTATCATTCAAAGATTTGTCATTTTTAGTTAGTCTAGTAGATGCATCATACACTATTCGGACTTTTGTTGTAGATTTTTGTGGTGTTATTACTGGATGATGTGGTAGATAATGTTTCAAGTTCTCATTTTCACTTCTACTTTTTCGATAATGTTTTTTGATAATTGATCCTGCATAATTTGATCATATTTTTCTAATAATTGTGGATCATCTGCAAACCGTTTAGACAAAGATTTCAAACGTCCAAAACATAACCCGTAGTTATCTTTCAGATCAAGATTTTCATGTTTCCAAGGCCATTTAACACTATAACGATCATTTTCGAATTTCACTGATTCATTAAATTTTTCTAATGCTACATCGTCATCATTAATAGATGGATTGTCGGTTATTCCAATTGTTTCAAGATTCCAAAAAGACTCGAGATTTTGAGTTTCAATAAATTCATCTTGATTTTGTTCAAAAATGACATCATTGTCATCATGATCTATGCTCGGAGAAGCACAATTTTCTTGATTTAATTCAAGTTGATTGAATTTTTGTGAACCAGAGAAGATTGTACCCACGAAAGTGGATATGAGGTATAAACCAGAAGGAAGAGGATAAATATTCTTCGGATCGATGAAATCCCAGAAATAATCCATTCCAATTAAAATATCTGGGAGAACGCTATATGTATTTGAAAACTTCTGAAGAAATCTGTCAGAATAGTCAAGATTATTTAGTTCTATTTCCCATATGTCTTCTTGTTTTAAAACTGGTGTAATAAGATGACTAGTTAAATTTTCTATAGATGCTGCCGTTAATGATTTACACCTATGATCATTTAAAATTACGCCAAATGATACAGAAAACGTTTTAATATATTGGGATTTTGAACCAAAAGTCTTGACATGTGCAATTTCACTCATTGAAGTATTCAGATTCAATTTTTTAGATAGGGAATTCAAAATATACGTTTTCTGACTACCAGTATCAAAAAATGCATAGGCTTCTATAGATTTTGATTTATCATCAAGATTCACAACTTTCACTTTAGTTATCATTAAAGATACACGTTTTTCATTAGCTAATAATGGATTTGATTTTGTATGATTTATACTGTCAGAACTATTTAAAACACAAGTTTCAGTGATTTCCTCATTCACATTTGATTGAGAGACTCCATCATGAGCTTGAGCTTGTATAATTAAGTGAGTTTCGGCATTCCTATTTTGATCTTGTTGTTGATTGTGTTCGGAAAGATTTTTCGTACATAATGCACGATTATGATTTCCACTACAATAAATACAAGCTCTGTTAGCTAAACATTGGCTTGATTGATGACCTGTTCTCAAACACTGAAAGCACAGTTTTCTTTCTTGAACTTTTTGTTTACGTGATTGCATCGTAGTGAAAGTCTCACACTGATCACTATAATGATTTTCCTGACAAAAGGCACACACAACTTTATAATCTTTCCTATCAAATGGAAATCTTTTTTGGGATGAAATTGCTTGAAAATTATCACTTGCGATAATATTTTGTTGATTTTGGCCTCTAAGATTTGGTCTTTGATCAAATTCTTTTACACTGGTTGCGGAAGAAATTTGATAAGCTTCTTCTCGTACACATATGATGTTTTGAAGATTTTCGAGTAATTTTCCCATTTCCCATGATTTGTCATTACATTTTGTTTTTCCTAATTCAATCAAGATACTGTTAGGTAGTTTTTCTAAGATTAACATAATAAGAGTCGGTTGATTAAGATTTTCTTTCAAAGATGATAACTGTCTTGTGAGACGTTCAATGGATTCTAAAGTTTGTCTGAGATCGACTGTTCTATTTGATGATGATGGAATCTTACGAAGCTCAGCATACAAATATCTTTTTATAACATTAGAATCACCAAAACGTTTCTTGAGAATTTCAACAGCAACTGGATAATTAGAATTAGTTACTGAAATACCTTCGATGGATTTATAAGCAGCACCTCTTAAGATACTGATAAGATAATTGAATTTTTGAACCGAAGGGATGATTTGACTATGAACAGCTGATTCAAACGAGTCCCAAAACTCGGTCCACTTGAGAGGATCTCCATAGTATAATGGAAGTTGTAATTTGGGCAAATGGATGCTAAGCTGAGATTCTATGGGATTAATGACTGATGAAGCAGGAATTAAATTATTTGTACTACTAGAAAGCAGATTTTCACGATTATGAAGTTGATTCAAAACTGATTTAATTTCCTTTACTTTTGATTCTAGATTACATATGGTTTTAGTTCCTTGACAGATATTATCAAGAAAATTTCCCGTCTGATTGGTCCATTTTTCATAAATAGTAATTTCAAGTGATAATTTATCTTGGGAAAGATTTTTCTGAAGTTCGAGCCACTCCTTGTTTTGGGTTGTTAATAGATCAACAGACGATTGGATCCTTTTTATAAAATTTTCTATAACAAAGATCAAATTTTCCAGATCAGATATGTGCTCCTGATTATTCTTCTGCGGCCCTAACTTGATTTGTAAATCTGTTTGTTGGAGGTCAGTTAAACAACTGTGTAACCTCTTTTGTACCACTGTGATGAGTTGCCTTACAGGAGAAGAACAAGAGACATACTGATTCTGGATATTTGATACTAATTGATTTTGATCGTTTTGCATTATGTATAAGATTATAATTATCTCTCAGCAGGACCTCCAAATTAAATTATGTTGTGATTGTACAGAGTAATGTGAAAAATACCTGTGATTTTGCTGTAAATAAGATCGATAAACCTGATACAAAATGACAAAAAGGTCCGTAGTTCAAATAATAAGATAAAGAAAAAATAACCGACGAATTACGAACTAATTTTATTCCGAATAATAAAAACCAACTAAATTATTTTTTCTTATAACCGTAAAAGAAAAAGCGAGAATACGTTCACAAAAAAGGGCGTAAAAATGGTAGCATGGTATTTAAATGTTACTCAAATGTTGCACATAAAAAAGGCTTATAGATTTTTTTGATAGATTATAAAAAGGTCGATGGATAATAATTTTTTTGTAACTTTTTTAATGATCCCATTTTTTTTCTTTGATAACAACGAAAATTGTAAAAATCGCGGTGATCGCGACAAGGCCTAGCCTTGGGCCTTGGCTTAGGCTTGCTTAGGGCGCAAGATATGAATAAAGTGCTCAATTTTTCCATCTTAAAGATAATTTTTTTGAAAATTTGCTATTTTGAGAAAACCTTGAAAAAACTCATGATTCCAATGAAAAGAATTAAGATCCCATCTTGAAGAAATCATGATGAGCGGCACATCAAAGGACACCTCCGCTCCTGTGAAAAAGTAATATTTTTGAGACAACCTATTGATCATCTTACTGTAACAATTCGCCCTTTATGCTGCTGCTCTTCTTCCACGCCAACTTTCTCTCGTTTTTTTCTGAAAAAAATAATAATTTTTTAATGTCACGAAAGATGGCAAAATTGGATAAGAATCTAACCGCCTGCCGTTTAACGTCAATGGCCATGGATCGAATGCTAAAAAACGATAGAGTTTGAAATTATTATACTTTTTATGTCATTTTTTCTATCGCCTAATTTTATATAAATATTGCTAATTTTGTTATAGGTATAATAAAGAAACCAAGCCCAAGCTCTCTCTTTTTACCAGCCATAGCCTGACTGCCCCTTTTCGGTTGAAACATAGCCTAAGCTCAATCTTCATGCTCTTTTTAGTTTTTGGTCGTTTCACCTTGTATTAGTTTGCCTTTAAAACCATTTGCTGCTTGCCTGAATCTGACTAGCTCCTGTCTGATTTAATTTGTCAACTTGATCGCCGTTTACGTCCGATACGAATTCCACATTAATTGACGCCTGGAAGTAGATTCAGAACAAAGAACCCTAATAAAACACGCAATTACTCCTAAGTTCTGAGCCTTACACCATTTACAGTAAGAACGAGACGCTACAGTAAACTTTCCGCCCCCTGAATATCAAAAAGTTTATTTCACCAACTTTACACGTGGCGAGTCAAAGGCAGGACCCGAAGCTTTGTCAATCTAGGATAAAACTGAGACTCAAGTCGAAAGAATAAATTTCCAAGCCCACTCATTTCTCCTTAGCTGCCCGATTAATCTTACTGACTGCAAAAGTAGCTCCTCTTCTCAATAACGGCACGTCGCCCAATTTTCACTGACTTTGATAAAGCTGTTGCAGACGCCAAAGCCAATTTTCTACAGCCTAGACAAACAAGACAAAGTTCCTCTGTTAGTAGCAATCAAGCTAATCTGAACGAAAGTAGCTCAACTGACGATTCTTTTCTGAGTGAGGAAGACCTAGAAGTTGCTGAAATGGAAAACGTTCAAGAATTATTGCGTCAAACTGTGACTCAAGTTGGAGAAATGTATAATACCCGACCAATTATTCAAAATATGGGTGATTTAACACCATTTTCGGGAGACCCTAGTGATATCAACTGGACAGAGTGGGAAAAACGGTTCTCCAGAATGGCTATTCTAGCCGGTACGAGTACTCTAGCCAGAAAAACTGCTCTTTTATCCACTTACTTGAGAGGTCCGGCCATGATCCATTTTTCTGAATTGGAAGCTCGACATCCGCCTTTAGCTGACTGGGCCGCCTGGTCCTCTGCTTTCTTAGATCGATTTCCTGACAACCGTCAAATCAATATAAAATACGAGCAATTAGTAGCCCGTAGTCAACTGCCTGGTGAATTGGTGCTGACGTCCGTCGGTTGGCTAAGCGAGCTTTTCCAAATTGGAACGGAACAGGAGAAAATGACAGTATAATAAAAAATCATTTTATCAACTGCCTGTTGCCTTACATAAGACGCTGGGTACAAAACTCTGAGCCCACCTCTTTTGAAAATGCTGTAACAGAAGCTGAGAAACAAGAGCTCAGAGAACGTCAATACAATGGTTTCACTAGCCAGTCAATGCAAGCATTTTCCAATTCTGTTGATCAATTAGGTCACCTAGTCAGACGCTTAAACACTGTAAATTTGTCGAATCAAGCTTCTATCAGTAGTAATCAGGTTCACACCAACAGGAGTTACAGTAATCCCAGAGATAACCGGGAAGAAATTTTCGCCCAATTAATAATTGGCAAAGAAATCCACCTATGACTAATCGATTCAATTCAGTTCAATATCGTGGAACTGCCCAAAGGAGTGGTCAAGTAGGCCTACAAAGTTTCAACCATCAAAATAGGAACCGCTCTCAAAGTAGAACCACTGATGGAACTGTTATCTGCTATCGTTGTGGCCGTGTAGGGCATTTTCACGCCACTTGTCCTATGTTGCAAGCACAAAATGTTCCGCCACAAATTGTTCAAAATAGGCAAACGCTGAACCCAAGTCGTAACACGTGGCGAGGAGGGTCATCCGGAGGTCAAATGCCCAACCCCCGTGATGTTTCAGACTCTCGTGGTCCCAGATATGCCCAATCTAGCCAGAGAGTAGTACATAGTCAAAAAGTTATTGCTGGAAGCAATAGGGCTCAAGATCAACATGCTGCTGAATTCCAGTTTGACCCCTGGAACTGTGATGATTTAGAACTTATGCAAGCAAATTCCGACGTGATCATGCCACCAGCCAGTGTCTGTATGGTCCTTAGTTTTAGCCCCGAAAATACGACCAAATCAAGTCCGTCGGTGAGTGATGGAGAAGGGTCAGAATCACGCGACAACTCTATCACTCCCACCCATAGGGGAAGCGGTTGTCATATTTTTTCGCCTGCCCAGAATTTGAATTTATCGACCTTGGACCACCTGACCCCCAGTGTAGACCGAATGAGTCGCCTCATGGGTGAAGTTAATAGGACCACAGATTCTCAATCCCGGGAAACTCAAGATGAACCCATTTTTGGGAACGATGGGGCTCAAAGCACGCCAGATGATTTGAATTTTATGTATCTCAACCGCCAATTTTTAGATGAAGATGAGCTAGTCGCAAATTTGTCACCTGACAAATGGGGGATGACCGAACAAGGGATGGTACACACTGACTTACCTTGGATTGTTTGGAAACCAGATGATGAAGGAGATCACGTTCAAGCCGAAACCCCTGATCCACGATTATCAAGCTTTCAAAATAAGCCGATTGCCAGAATTGCACCTATGGACAGACTGAGCCTGTCATCAGAAGAAACTGATGATGAACAATTAGCCAACACTGTTCAACCACTTTTCCAATTTTCACTGAGAGACCTGCCTTATTCAGTTATGAGGCTCTCCAATAGATCTGATGCTGATTCTTTTGATCGATATTATCAAAATCCAAGACCATCCAGGATGTCTCACTCAAATATGTCAGCTCAAATCACCTCTGCTTGGATCATTCTTGGTATCATTGTTCTCGTCTTTTTTTTCCTCATAGGAGGAGCCACTGCCGAACCATTTTACCAGTGTGGCATGTCCCATGGAGGTCGCGCCATTGCTGTCCCGAAAACCGTGCTCTGTAAACCACCACCTCTTTGCGCAGCTGAAAAGAAAGAAGTCAATATCAGCATCTGGTCGACCAATGGTCATCTGAACCAAATACCTGCCATATGCTGCATAATTAGGAATCGGACAGTTTGTACGAATACAGGATTTTTTGGATCGTGAGGTTTAGTATTGGACAGAACAGAACAGCAAGCTGTTTCTCCAAGTCTCTGCCATCAGGTTTGGGATGACAAGGAATATCGAGGTCAACCATTAGTGATGGTTCAAGCTGGTGTATGGCTTACCCAGAAGATTCTCCAAGTAGAGTATGAATGGTGTTGTAAAGATACCTGCCGTTCTGCTATAAATTTTCTAGCTGAAGTAGGAACTATAGGCACTATTGATCAAGAGGACTCCATTAGTGACCTTGGTGACACAGGAGGATGCCCTCCTCTTTCAGGTCGATGTGTAAATGTTGGAGGTACAATCATTTGGAATGCCTCACTTTTTGAATCTCAATGCCCTATAGAACTCTTAGGTCAGTATACAGGCCATGTCATGCGAGATCATATTATAGTAGAAGCCATACAAGGAGCCTTCAAAGTTCAAAAACCTGTATCAATTTGCCATTTATCACACGCCTTTGAGACTGAACAAGGTCCAATTATCCAATTTCATTCAAATCTAACTGACCTATATTTGCCAACTAGGTATCCCGCTAACAGTGAACTGAACTTGCCCGATAAAGATCCTGTCAATTCCAAGCTCCAGTATCTTCAAGACAAAATCATGGAACAAGAATCACACCTTTTCCGCACTATTTGGTTGGAATTATGTCACTCAGCCGAGCGCCATCTGAAAGTAATTTGGCAATTTTTGAAACTAGACCCCACACTTGGAGCGAGAGCATTGTTAATGAGGAATGACATCGTAGCCACCTTTGCTGGTCAAGCCTTAATGATATGGGAGTGTTTGCCTATTCGACCAAATCATATTTTTTGGGATTATCAAGTGAACAATACTTGCTTTGCATACCTACCAATTTTGGTAAACAATCGAACTCTTTTTGTCGCTCCTGGTTCTAGAGACGTCATTGATCATGCCCCAATCATCGATTGCAATCATCACGTCATTGGTCTTTACCATGATCCAGACATAGGTTGGCGTACAACCTCAGGCCCTGTTCACGTTTCCATGGTTCCTTTTGGAGTAACCTGGAGAGGAAAATAAAAGCTACAGACTTTCAACACACCCTCCTATTTTCATGACCAACAAGCCGGAATCATGCATACTTTTGGTCTTATGAGGAGTTATTTTACAAAAATGACCATATTTGAAGGTACACTTGACTGCCTTGTGAAATATACTGCTAATCTTGCCCTAGATCCATCTGTGGTTTATCAGACTCTAGCCGGCACTGGGAAAATGGTAGCTGAAATTACAGAAGGAGCCGCCAATTCCTTAGAGCATGTCACTACTACAGGAACCGATAATTTAATTAAATTGACTAATTCTCTAGTTTCAGGCCCTCTCCAACTTATACTGAACATTGTCATTGTTCTCGTTGTCATAGCCATCATAGTGTTAGCTACTTGGTTCATTTTACAACGCTATGTACGGAAGAAGGCTTTCAAAACCTGTTTCACCCGCAGTAAATGGTTCCCAAAGCGGAACAAAGAACCCAAAATGTCCTTTTTAGCATTAAAGAAGCTCCACGAACCATCTGTACAGTCAGATGTTGAGCACCCCACATCGTCAGATTCACCAAACTCTGCCCCTTTAGACAATTTAATAATTCAAGCTCTTTCACCATTGGTGATGAAGTCACATAATCCTGAACTGCCCTTAGTTGCTAGCCATAGTAGCCAGTGTCAAGATCGTTGCCCTACCATTGAAGTCTGGCTTAATGAAGATTATGAAGTGCCAATCACTGCCCTAGTAGACAGTGGATCCGACATTTCTCTCATGGGACTAGACTTAGCTAGTCGGCGAGGATACAAACTTTTGCCCTCTGGGATACCGGGTTTCAGAGTTTTCCACAAGAAAATGACTGAAGTAGTCGCTTCATGCTGGATAAAAGTCGCCTTGAACCTAGATAGTTCAATTCATGCCCCAGCCGAGTTTTTAAGAGTACATGTAGTTCGAGACTCATCTTATGATCTCTTACTGGGAACTGATTACCTACGTCGCTTTGCCAAAACTGATTTGCAATGGAAAAAGGCCCAGATTGATTTTGGGAATATTTCAGTGCCAATGAAAAATAATCAAATTTATTTGCCCGATACTACACGAGGTATAGCCGTAATTGACGAAACTGTTGAATTGCCACCTCGAGCAATAACCTTTGTGAATGCTAAGTTAGAAGCTCCCTACGCCAAATTTGATTCCTTAATATTTGAGCCAATTAGTAGGTTCCTAAACCGCTTTCATTTGCAAGTAGCTGCATGCCTGGTCAGACCAGATGAGGGGATTATTCCAATTAACATGCTAAATACTAGCAATATTCCGGTGATACTGTATAAAGACACTAGAGTTGGAAAAGTTAGAGTTTATCATCAACCATGGTCCCACAATGAACCTGTAGTGAATGTAGGATCCATAACAGTTGACTCTATGAATGCTCAAGTTGCAAGTTCATTCTCCCAGCCATTGGTAGTCAATCCGATGCAACCTCGAGACAAGTTTAATGAGGAGATCAAAAATGCCAATCTTACTAGAGATCAAGAAAATCGGTTCCGAGCCTTGATACATCAATTCACTCCACTTTTTGCTGCTAATGAACATGACCTAGGGAGAACTACACTGACCGAGCATACCATTGATACTGGTGAGGAGCATCCCATTCGTCAGATTCCTCACAGAGTGCCATAGAAGCAACGTGAAGCCATAAATGAGGAAGTTGAGAAAATGTTAGACCAAGGGGTAATAACGCCTTCAAAAAGCCCTTGGGCGAGCCCTGTCGTATTGGTACCCAAGAAAACAGGAGGTTTTCGCTTCTGTGTTGATTACCGTAAGCTCAATGCCATAACAAAAAAGGACAGTTACCCACTGCCAAGAATAGATGACATATTCGATGCTGTCTATGGCTCAACTTTATTTTCCACTTTAGTTCAAGCCTGGGGTTACTGGCAAATCCCAGTATCTGAGAAAGATAAAGAAAAAACCGCCTTCATCACTTACAATGGGCTCTATGAGTTTTCTGTAGTCCCTTTTGGTTTATGTAATGCTCCCGCCACTTTTCAACGCCTGATGGATTTAGTCCTCAGTGGACTCCAATGGTCAAGCTGCCTAGTCTACTTGGATGATATATTAATTTTTGGCCGTAGCTTTGATGAACATCTTAATCGTCTAGGAGAAGTTTTTTGCGGCCTAAGTGATGCAGGACTAAAGTTACGACTCGAAAAATGTCATTTTTTACAGCCAGAAATATCCTATTTAGGTCACAAAATCTCCGTTAATGGAATAAAGCCAGACGAAGCTAAGATAAGCTCCGTCAAAGATTTTCCTGTACCTTCTAACGTTGACACGTTGAGAAGTTTTCTTGGCTTAGCAAGCTATTACGGCCGATTCGTAAAAAATTTTGCTGGAATTGCCTACCCATTACACCAACTCTTGAAGCTT
Source organism: Romanomermis culicivorax (assembly GCA_963922205.1). Lineage (NCBI taxonomy): Eukaryota > Metazoa > Nematoda > Enoplea > Mermithida > Mermithidae > Romanomermis > Romanomermis culicivorax. The sequence goes on along the minus strand of CAWUHX010000167.1, from coordinate 29,599 downwards.
AATCAAAAATTTGATTGGAGTAGTGATTGCCAAACTGCCTTCGAAAAGCTCAGAGATTCACTAATAACTTCTCCACTGCTCATACATCCGAATTTTCAACAGCCGTTTATCTTACACACTGATGCTTCTTTGGAAGGCCTAGGTGCAGTTTTATCCCAGCAAACCGAAGCCGGGGAACAACCCATAGCCTTTGCCAGCAGAAGTTTGACCAAAGCAGAGAGAAACTATACTTATTTTGATTTGAGTAGATTTATTTTTTTATTTTTATTTTTTGATTTTTTTTTTGAGTAGAGATGACTTTACCACAAACAACCGTATACTGTACTACACGGCTGGGCCACCAGGCCCAGAACCACGCTTAGTAGTTCCCGAGTCACTAAGAGACGAGATTCTAGAAGCCTGCCATGACGACGTCTTTGCCGGACATTTCGGCTTTATTAGACCTCTGAATAGGATCCGCCTGCATTATTACTGGCCTACACTCTATCGGGATGTCAAAGAGCATTGTGAGAAATGTCTTAGCTCTGCTATGAGAAAAACCACAGGGAGACGGACAAAAGCCCCTCTAGTGCCCATTCCAGTTACAGGTCCATTTGACCGAGTGGCTGTAGATTTGTTAAGACCAATGCCTATGACAGAAAGAGGAAATAAATACGCCATAGTTTTCACTGAATATCTCACCAAACATGCCACTGCTATTCCTATCTCTGATGGAAGTGCTGAAACAGTTGCTCGAGCATTTGTAAACGAAATTGTGCTTAAGTTTGGTTCACCACTTGTACTATTATCAGACAAAGGTGCAAACTTTTTGTCGGCACTTGTATTGAAAATTTGTGAGCTTTGTGGCACCCGCAAGGTCAATACTACCCCTTACCACCCTCAAACAGATGGCCTAACAGAACGATTTAACAAAACCCTAGCCACCACCATATCCATGTATGTAAACAGTCGCCATACTGACTGGGACATATACTTGCCTTACGCATGTTTTGCATACAATACAGTACCCCAGTAGTCAACAAAATTCTCACCATTTTTTCTTCTGTATGGCCGTCAACCAAATCTTCCTATCGACGCCGCCTTGACTTTTGCTCCTAGCCGCTATCGAATAGATGTTGACGATTTCGGCGATGATCTTCAGCGCTACCTGACGACAGCCTGGGAAGCTGCAAAGAAAAATATTAGTGTAGCCCAAGCTCAGCAAAAAACACAGTATGATAAAACTACAAAAGAATTTCCTATTCAAATTGGGGACCAAGTTTTCAAGTATAATCCTACAGTAAAAACGCACCACTCTCCAAAATTTACTTTCCCATGGCAAGGCCCATATGTTGTTTGTGAGATACAGTATCCCAAGATACGAATTCGAGCTGTAGATAAGGATCGATGCTCGCCAGAATGGATCCATATGAATTTATTAAAACGCAGGAATCTCCCTATCAACGATCTAAAATCTGGGCTAGATCGCCCTAAAAAACTATATGAAACAAATTCCGCCCAGGAATGTGCTCTTCCAATGCCCAGGAAGCGCACCCACTCCCAATAATTTTTTCATTTTTCTGCGCTTTGTATATACTGCCTAGTCAGATGAATATCTACCCCCAAAACTTTTTTCCTTCGTTATAGTCATACTTTTGTGCATCATTTATTTTTGTTATGTGAAAAGCTTCATACCCACACATTTATCCTACAGTGGTAAAGTTGTGCCTTTATGCAACATGCCTCCCAATTTTTTTTCTCTTCTGCAAAGGTTACGATTAGAAATAAATATTTCTTCGTCATTGCAACTTATAATTTTGTTATAAATTGTTTCTTTTTCGTCGTTGCTCTCATTTCTCACATCGATGGCTCCTAATTATTTAAGCCGTTGATTTTGTATATGTACTCCATTAATCGTTGTCCATTATTTGTATCTTTATTTATTATTTTAGCAACTTCGCTTATTTTCTCGCCGCGCCGTACGACGTTATCGAACGTTATTTAAAAAAAAAAAAAATATTTTTTTTTGATATTAATTTGATCGTGCCGAAAAAAAATTTACCACGCCACCCGGATCGAATAAAATATGGCCGATGGTTGGGACGACTCCGAATTGAATTGGATAGATGTGAGTCTAAATGCCACTGATTTAAGAATTGACCTGCTCGACTATTTTGCTAGTGAGCTGGGTAGGATGCCCATACATGGCCGATTTGCCCTCTGTATAACTCCCAATCAGATCAAAGCTGCCTGCCAATTTTTAAAATCTGACCCTCAGCGCCCTGGTGTTTTGGCAATAAATACCAAGCAAATTTCTCAAGCTGATCCATGGATCACATGGCCGCCTGATATCAAGAATTTATTTAGTGTTACTGAACAAGGCGAACCCACCAGTAGTGGACCATTTCTATCCATTCTTCAGATCAGTCGTTTTGATGGCTCAATAATTGTTTTTGATCTTCTTAAAATTGGTCACATGCCCTTAGCCCTAATTGAGTTATTATTAACAACGCCCCATATAATTAGTTTTGATTCTCTGATCAATCATCAGGCCATGAGCAACACAAATCGCCGCCTGCTTGATTTTTCACCATCAGCTGATCCTAAAAAGATCTGGAAAACTTTACGCCATCAAAAAACTGCTCAATTTCTAAAAGTCAACCTTGCATCTTGCAATGACTTTTCATTGATCAGCTTAGGCCAGCTTTTCAATTTCCCATGCTGCCCTGAAAATGTCAGACTAAACTTAGCCGATTTGACCCAAGCCTTCTTTGGCCCAAAACTGAAACCATCTCCCAAATGTGAAGGTCTCACATGGGCTAATATTGATCTACGCCAGAAAAATTATGAAAATGCTGCCCTAGAATGATTAGCTACTTTAGATCTCTATCTAGTTCTGGATAGAAACTTTCCTTTGCTATGTAAAGCTAGACACCTGCTATCATATGAAAAAAGATTGCAGCAGTTCTCAATTCTAAACATGAGTATAGGAGTATACAGACCACCAAAAGTAAGCCGCTTGCAGACGTCAACAAAACGTCACCATGAATTCCACTTTGAATTGTCCCAGGTTGATGCTGCTATAAAACACAAAAAACTAAGAAGTACATCATCAAACTTGCAGACTGATCTGCAGACCGGCCACCAGGTAGAAGAAAAATCCGACGATTCCGATTCCGATTCTGGCTCCGACTCGTCGAGCCAAATTACGACACCACCGGCGCCAAAAATTGTGTCAATTGTTGTCAAGCCCTCGTCGCATCGAACAGTGACTTCCGCTGACGTCAGCAATGCCGTTGCTGCTGTCAACAATGTTGTGGCCCCCATCAACAACGCCATAGCCACCAGCAGCAATGTGGCTGCTGAAATTCCTTCACGATCGTCGACACCGGCTTATTTCAACTTAGAGCAACAAAGGCCGCCACCCAACGTACTCCCGCCGCTGCCGCCGCCTCGATTCAGGATCAACCAGCCCAGGATCAAGCAGCATCCGTACACGCGCCGACTTCAAATCGAAGATCAAGTCGAAGACCAGATCAATATTCTGGTTGACGAATTTAAAAGTCGATTTCTAGGACAAAACCGCCCATGGGGACTGCCCATGGAAGTTTGTTGTGCCTCCCGCGCCGTCCGACTTCGCTATAATTTTGGCCAACAAATGCCCCGCGTACTGATGGAAATGGCGATATGGCACTATTATTATCGCTGTTACAACGCCAATTTACGAGCATTGGAACGTCGAGCCTGGGAAAATGGCACTTTACAAACTGTGCCTCGACGTCGAAATCAACCGCCGCCCATGGATTGAAACATGCCATCGACCAGTGGCCACTGCCCCGCTAGCCGCGGCTTGTGTTGACATTCCTACGTTGACGCCGAGACAGGGGACAATTTTACCCCCAAAAAAAGTGATCATTCACTTTTTTTTTGTTTTTTTGTATTTGTTTGTGTTAGCACTGGCCATAAAGGCCATAGTTTTGCCCCTGCTTAAGTAAAATTTTTTAAGCCCGCCAAAACAAAACACATTAAACTCAGTTGTGCAACGCCTTACTGTGAACCTTTGCCTAACATTTAAACTTTACGAATTTTCGGTCTGGAGTTCCGATCTTTTTGGGGAGGAAAGTGTGAAAAAGTAATATTTTTGAGACAACCTATTGATCATCTTACTGTAACAATCCGCCCTTTATGCTGCTGCTCTTCTTCCACGCCAACTTTCTCTCGTTTTTTTCTGAAAAAAAATAATAATTTTCAAATGTCACGAAAGATGGCAAAATTGGATAAGAATCTAACTGCCTGCCGTTTAACGTCAATGGCCATGGATCGAATGCTAAAAAACGATAGAGTTTGAAATTATTATACTTTTTATGTCATTTTTTCTATCGCCTAATTTTATATAAATATTGCTAATTTTGTTATAGGTATAATAAAGAAACCAAGCCCAAGCTCTCTCTTTTTACCAGCCATAGCCTGACTGCCCCTTTTCGGTTGAAACATAGCCTAAGCTCAATCTTCATGCTCTTTTTAGTTTTTGGTCGTTTCACCTTGTATTAGTTTGCCTTTAAAACCATTTGCTGCTTGCCTGAATCTGACTAGCTCCTGTCTGATTTAATTTGTCAACTTGATCGCCATTTACGTCGGATACCAATTCCACATCAATTGACGCCTGGAAGTAGATTCAGAACGAAGAACCCTAATAAAACACACAATTACTCCTAAGTTCTGAGCCTTACACCATTTACAGTAAGAACGAGATGCTACAGTAAACTTTCCGCCCCCTGAATATCAAAAAGTTTATTTCACCAACTTTACACTCCTTCCTATATGTGTCTATAATGCGGATCCCTTCAGAGTGGATTTCTGAGGTCAGGGCTTGCTAGAGGAGAGCGCCCTTGGTTTTTATGGGGTGTGGGAGGTTATTTTGAAGAAATGGACACATTGGTTCTTACACATAAAAAATTTAAGACGCAATTTCTGAGAGGATTCAACTTGGTGTTGATAAGTAAAAATCAACCCTACCTGAAAATCACATATTTGGTATAACTTGATGCACTAGGACCGAAAATGATATTCATTTCGTCTGAAAATCGAAACTCGCATAGCTACAGTAAGACAAGGGTTGAAAATTTTGACATATACTCCTTTCAACTTTTGCAAGTTTAGGTACTTCAAGCATCGTGTTTTGAAAATCTACCCAATATTAGGCCACGAATGTCCCATAATTTACTGCAGGATTTATTAGTGAAAGTTCGTATTAAGAATACAGTGGTGCTCGAAACAAAATTTTGAGTAAAAATTGTTTTTTTCAAAAAATCACCATATCTACCATTAGCCCAGAAGCACCAAAAATTCCCTATATGATAGATAATTCACCATGTCTTCTACTTGCTGACAAAAAATTACAGGAATTCATGTACTGCTAGAGGGTCACGGGACTTGGGGTTTGAATACTACCTTGTAGTTGCATTTTCTGAGAAATGTGACTTCAATTGTGAGTTAATCACAGCTTCATAAATTTGAAAAATAAGGTTTTAGATCAAGTTTTGTATGCTGAATATCAAGGTAATTCACATATTGCATAAAAATAAAATTCGCATAGCTGCAGTACCAAAAAGTTGGGAATTTTTGCATTTTTAAACATTTTCCTGTCTATTTATGATACTTAAGATGTATTGGCCTAGACATGACCTAGCATGCGGAATATAATGCTCTATAAGGTCTTGTAAAATTTTGTTCCTTATTCTGCATTTTACACTTTTCAGCAAGTCTTGAAGTTGTCACATTAGCTGAATTTGGGAGCCATGTCACATTAAGTAGATTGGTGATCAACCACATTGATGGGAAAACCCATACCATATCCCCTAAGAAATACGGCCATGACACTGTAAGTGACATGCTGTGACCCCATTGGGTGGCTCTGTATGGTTATTCAGTTTGGGAACCTAACCCAGCTGGTACTACTACAGGAAAACCTATAGTGTACCTCGGCCTTGTCCTAGGGTTCAGCTGTAGAATAATGGACAACGCGGCCGGGTCAGGTGTGGCAATCCCTAGTCCTCATTCACTGGGAATGAGGGACTGTGCCATTCGTGGAATGGCTTACTGTAGGGGACCCGATTGTCAATCTAAATCCCCTTATTGGCCCTGACCTTAAGGGTTCACGGGCTTTCCTAACTGAGGGTACTCTTAAGGGAAAACTGACTTAAGGGGGATTCCCACAAATATACCCTCAACAATAATAACCCCTGAGAAGACTCACTTAGTCCTCTTCTCAAAGTACTCGGTGCTGGGCGATGGGTTCAAGGGTGAAACGTGGGTCCTAGGGATGACGGGGAAGTGGGTACAGTAATCTGAAAGCGATTTAGCATGGAGGGTCAGCAAATGTGAGTCTGCGAGCAACGATACAGAACATTCCTCGGGGAGGTGATGGGGGTTCTCAATCAACAGGCGATAGGGTAAACTCCTAGGTCGGAATACGGTAACATACGAACGCAAGGGACACCGAAGGTGAATATGTAGATTTATTAAGAAAGGCGGTGGACACAGGCAAACATGAAAATTTAATATAAAAAGATGCTGACAAATGCGGAGTTGTAAGCTAAAAACGCAGAAGTTGATTTAGGCCCAGAAATGAGTGCAAAATTAAAGAAACAAGCCCCTTTAAAGGTCACCATAATCTACAGTATGCCTTGGGCGGAGCTAAGACACACCCAAGCTAACTTCTACAGGGGAAATCACTGCAGAAAATGCCTATGGTCACATAGACATTTTCCAGTTCACTACCTTAAGCATTGGGGCGAGTTTCACTCTCCATGCTGAACATGTGAACGTCATCTAGAGAGAATTTCCAACTAGGCGTTTCACGTTGCGAAACGTCCCTAGTTTTTGCTGATAAGAGGTGCATGACGTGCTCCAATTATAGCGATGACCTCTGAGAGCTTATCTTCAACGGAAATTCTGACTAGTGGGTTACATACTGTAGTCTACATGTGCAACAGAAAATAACAAATTGTAACGGAAATGAGAGTGTGAAAATGAAACAGAGACCAAATGCAAAAAGTACACACAGAAATTGCATGTAAAATATAAAAACGAAACGCAAAATTCATGTAAGTTACTGTAAAACAAAAAAGTGGCGAAAAACATAATGAAAATGCATGATGTGAATCACGTGATGTATGGCGAAATTCGTCAGCACGTGACAAAGTGTTGAAAATGAGACAACAAAGATGTTTAAAAATTTGTTTTTTTTCCACAGAAATGACAGTTTCTATTGCTAAAGTTCAAAAGAACCAAAAACTTCCTCATCTAGTGAATAGTTCACGATGTCTTCTAGTTGCCGACAAAAAATGATAAAACTTTATGTACTACTACAGGATTAACTTTACAAAAAAACAACGAACTATTTTAGTTGATAAAATTTGATTTGCAATTCTTAATCAACAAAAGTTGGCTTTTCTCGAACATTTATGTTTCAGGTTAGAGGATCTTAAAGTATTAGGAGTGGACATGAAGAAAAAACAAAGCATCAGACTTAAAGCAGTCGATTTGGAATAATTCACTTCCCATATTCAAATTTGGATCATAGCTTGGGATATTTCATAGCTTCTGCTTCCTCTTCCATCACATAAATCGTTTGCCTCAATACGATAGTAGTAGGCTCGTTGGTCTTCATGAAGACGACTTGCTTCCAACGACCAGAAACCTGCAACTTGTTGCACAGTTAGTTCATCTTTGGAAACTGTCCTTCTTTATGCATCAGTCTGAACATCACTTCAGGGTCAAACTATTGTTTGAGGCAAAGGTTTTCATCGAACTTTCTTGGCAGAAACATTTTTTGCTGTGGCATGAGCATTTGACATGTTCTTTGACTTTTGAGTGCTCATCCCTATCCTACAATATTGGTGCCCCTGTAGTGTAGAATTCTTGTAATACTTCTTGAGGATGTGGGATTAATACCCTCAAATGGACTGCTTCATTATGCACCAACTCAAAAGTCAATATGCAATGGCTTTTGGTGTAGTCAAAGGTACAATCTCAATCTAAAGTTGACTGGCATTTTAAAAGAGGTATAGGCACTTGGAAGTCAAATAACATGTAAAACGTTCAAACAAAAGCAGAAGCAGTTTCTGCAGAATTGATGCTGAAACAATTACCAGACTTATGTGCCAAAATTGAGTTTTCCAAAGAGGAGTTTCTAACAGTGCAACAAGTTGCAAATTTCTGGTCATGGAAAAAAGATCAGTCGCCTTTCTGAACACAGAGAAACCTACTACTATATCTGAAAATTCCAGGAAATGGCAAAAAGGAGAATATGTTTTACCTTTTTGCTTGTTTCACTGGCTTAAAAGTTCGATATTAGGCCCCCCATCATTTCATTTCAGCAAAATTCTAACTGAAAAAAACTTTCCATTTTCTGGAAAACATATATGCGCCCAGTTTTTAGTCATTTCTGAAAATGCCTCTGCATAAAAATGGACAAATCTTTGAACATTTTCAGTATCAGTCATTAAAGTTGATTTTTACAGAAGAAAAAACTTTGGTTTAATGAAAAACCCGAAATCTTTGTAATTACTCATGTGCCATTCTTTGTTAGAATTTTTCATTACTGTATACAATGCAGTGGCCTATACCTTGTTTCCGAAAAGCAGATGGTAAACCCACAGTATCCCTGATTCACAACACAACGAATTTACACAATTTGAAACAAATTTGAAAAATTAATTGCTGGTAAACAGCAAAATTTTTGTTGACGGCGATTTTTGGGAGACTGGCGAACATCATTTGAGTAAAATTAGCTAAAGCATAGTTTCAAATAAGTTTAAATTAGCATTAATCGTATTAGAAATTTAAATTCCCGCGTTTTAAACTCGGAAAAAACAATACGTGTGAATCAAAAATACGGTGAGTTTACAACCAGGTTCTCAGAAACGAAGTATAGTATTATGCTCAGTGAAATAGGACAAGGAGAAACATATTCATCTTTTGCCACTTCCTAGTATTAGAGAATGGTTATTGTTCTGTATAGTTTTTGTCAATTATAGCACTTTTTTTGGTACAAGACTGTAATGAATTTTATACATGCAGTTAGAGGCATCATGTGTGTTCTATCATGAAAACGAAGTATGCATTGTACATACAGTAATCATGTAGATTGTAAAAATTGCTACAAGACAAGTGAATTTCATGCACAGAGGTTTAAAAACGTTTTGTCTTTTAAAAAACTGGGCGCTTATATGTTTCTCAGAAAATGGAGAGTTTTTTTTCAGTTAGAATTTTGCTGAAATGAAATAATGGGAAGGCCTAATATCGAACTTTTAAGCCAGTGAAACAAGCAAAAAGGAAAAACATATTCTCCTTTTTGCCATTTCCTGGCATTTTCAGATAAATATCGTACTTTCAAGCTCGTGCAAGGAAAGCGTAAAAAATTCTTTACTAAAAAAGTGTATTTTCAAAGTATAGTACGAACTCCACTAAAATGTGGCGGATTTTACATTTTTTGGCATATGTCATTTATGAGAATTTTTAGCGTACGTTGAGATATTTCGAAAAACAAAAATATGAATCAGGGACAACAAAGTATGCTCTTTGCAACGGAATCGATGAATCGGAAAAAAATTTTTGTAAACAACATTTATGCGAATTTCTAACGTACTATACATTTTTACAAAAAACAAATATCAAAACTGGAGGGTAGAAAAAGAAGCTCGTTTCAATGATGCAAAAAAATCTGAAAATCGCAAAAAAAATTTTAAATGGACATTTTCGCTTTGTTTACACTTTCTTTCCACTGCACATACTAGATGTTAAAGTGGTTAACTCTGGGCATTTTACTCAACTATCGAACAAAAAAAGAATTAGCTTTCTACGACTTATACAACTCGAGATATTTGTACGGTCATCTACTCCAACTCGGCCAAATTTGCATATTTTCTATGATAATTAAGATTACACTGCAAATTTTCAAACCGCCAGTCAGTTGCTTGTACAACTCGAGGAGCTGCATCCAACGGAACAAGAATCGTCTAGAAAGACTAAATATTCGCAAAGTTATTACTGGTCGGAGTTTTGAGATTTTTCTTTACACTGAAATAAGGTCGTATTTGCATATTTCGAAAAAATTTCGTGGTGGTCCCGAGATATGACCCTACTGAAGATAATACCACAATCGAGCTAATCGGTTAGAATAATCGTTAGTTATGAAAAAGTGGCAAAACAGTACTCTAGTTTGTCTCATAACTTTAGCTACAGTACGTCACAGTATTCTAAGTGGTACCATTTTGTAGCCCGCATCGAGTTCTATATTGATGCCAAATTTCAGCTTTGGATGTCTTATAGTCTTTTAGAAATCTTGCCTTAAACGTGAAAATCGGCGTGCCCAAAACGAAACATATTGTAGTCTAGCACTAACGTGCTAGCTACGATCTTACTGAAGCAGGCGATTTAGGTGAGGAATATGAAACAGAAGATATGAATGGCCCAACACTATATGACCCGAAGTAATTTTTTCCTATTTACTTCAAAAGCTTGTAATGCATTGCTCTTCCATTTATGTCCATTCCCAATGCTTTACTATTCTTTAATCTGGGGCATAAAATTTCAAGAAAAGCTAATTTTTATTGATGGAGAATTGCAAATCAAACTTTATCGACTAAAATAGTTGGCAGTTTTTTGTAGATTTAGCCTCCTAGCAGTAAATGAATTTTTGTGATCTTTTGTAGGCATTTAGGGTACATCATGAACTATCCACTACACGCTCAGGTTATTGGTCGTTTTGAGCTTCAGCAGTGGATATAGTCATTTTTATGGAAAAACCAGCTTTTTATACGTTTTTCTCGTCTCATTTTTAATACTTCAAAACTTGCTGAAAAGTGTAAAATACAAAATGGGGAACAAAATTTTACACGACGTTATAGAGCATGGTATTCCGCATCTAATGAATGTCCAAGCATGGAACTATAGTCTGTTTTTCTTGAAATGCTCCTAAATAATGAAAGTGGAAAGCAAGTAGTTCTTCAGATTGCCACGCTTTGCTGATAATCAATGCATCGTATTGGAATAAAAATTTGTGAGCATAATGACCTAACCCTTAGGGATTTTTCGAGCAAAAAAATTTACAGTAAGAGCTCTATGTATACGATTTTGACAACAGTACTGATTTGTGTCACTTTTGTATTTGGAAGCATTTTATAAAAAACTGACTATAGGTCATGTCTAGGCCAATACATCTTAAGTCTCCTAAATAGACGGAAAAAAGTTCAAAAAGGCGAAAATTCCCAACTTTTAGGTACTGTATCTATGCGAATTTTATTTTTTATGCAATATTTAAATTACCTCGATATTCAGCATACAAAGCATGATCTAAAACCTTATTTTTGAAATTTATGGAGCTGTGATTATCTCACAATTGAGGTCGCAATTATCAGAAAATGTAATTACAAGATGGTATTCATACTCCAAGTCCTGTGACCCTCTAGCAGTACATGAATTCCTGTAATTTTTTGTCAGCAGGTAGAAGACATGGTGAATTATCTATTGTATAGGGAATTTTTTTGTGCTTCTGAGTTAATGGTAAATATAGTGAGTTATGTGAAAAAAATAATTTTTGCTTTCAAAAGTTTATGTTTCGAGCGCCATTGTATTCTCAATACGAACTTTACACTAATAAATCCTACAGTAACTTATAGCACATTCATTAGCCAGATATTGGATAGATTTTCAGAATACGATGCGTGACGTACCTAAACCTGTAAAAGTTGAAAGAAGTGTATGTCAAAAATTGAAAAAATTGAAAATTATCAACTTTTGTCTTACTGCAGCTATGCGAATTTTGATTTTCAGACAAAATGAATATTATTTTCCTTCTTAGGGCATCAAGTTACTCCAAATGTGAGATTTTCAGGTAGGGTTAATTTTTTGCTTATCACAACTCTCTGTAAGAAGCTGAATTTTCTCAGACATTGTCTCTTAATTTTTCGAAATTTTTCAGGAAAACGTCATTTTGGGTGGAAAACAGGCATTTTTGACATTTTTCTGAAAAATTTCGAACACTCGGATTCCCCGTGCAAAATAACCTCCCCTAGTAAAAAACAAGGGCGCTCTCCACGAGCAAGCTGTGACCTCGGAAATCTACTTTGGATGGTTCCCGTACATATAAACATCGAATGCAGAGCAACGCCTCTGATTGCATTGTTTCAAAAGTTTTCAACCTTTGATGTGCCAGCCCATCTAGATTTTGTTTCTAGATGGAATCTGGATTTTTTCAAGATGACATCTTGACTTTTTTCAAGATGACATCTTGACTTTTTTCAAGATGACATCTTGACTTTTTTCAAGATGACATCTGTTTCAAGATTATCTTGAAAAAACTGTGATGCACAAAAAAAGCTATGCACTTGAGAAGGGAGTCGAACTCTATTATCGAAAAACTCTATTATCAAAATTTTTTTGCGATGCATCTTGAAAAAATATTGCGCATCCTAATCGAAATTGAAGATTTTTCCAAGTGTTAACAAATTTTTTAAAGTGATAACGCTTTTTTTTCTAGCGGCCCTCCTCGTATTCCCCAGCAAATAATGTTCTCATAGAAAAGCTATATTTTCTCTTTCTTACAGTTAATTTGTGAACATGTTCGAAAAATTTTTGGCTGAGCCATTTGTATATCTCACTTCTACATGAGCTATTGTATTTTTCGAAACTTTTGTCCTTTGTGTTCGTTCTGCTTCTCAAAATTGTCATACATACACGATTTCAGTTTACATTTCTTATTGTGTTCATTTGATTTGTTTTTTACCGTTATTTCATTATTTGCTTCATTCTTTTTCTTTTCTCTCCTCCCTGCTCCTTCTATTCAGTTTTCTTCTTTTCTCTATTCTTATGTGAATACTAAAGGGAATTGAAAATAGCGTTTTTCGAACCGTTAGGCAACTCACTTGTCCACTCAATGTAACAGCTTCAATCTAACTTATTTGCATACAAATTTAAAAAATTTTCTGTTCATTACTCGCTCTTTTGAGATTTTCTCTTTTGGGGATTCACACTTTTGGGTTTCGCTCCTTAGAGCTTCGCTTTTATGAGTTTCGCTCTCTAGGAGTGAGGCCAGACTGTTTCTGTAGCCACAATGGCCAAAGTCTGCGGTTCACTGAGGCCCTAATGACGAGAGGAATAGCAGGCTAGAGAGAGGCTAGGGGTGAATGGTGGGCTAACTATTCTTCAATTTAGCCTTCGATTTGTCTCGAGAGTTGATCCACCACGGAGCTCTATATATCTCTATATATTGAGCTCTATATACTATAGATTCAGCCCATTAACTCCCATAGATTTGCCCCACGATTTAGTCCGGCATTTCCCTTTGATTTCCCTCGCCTTTTATCACAGCAATGGCCGACTGTTTAACCCCAGAATTGCCCCATCGCGGTATGACAGAAAGTGGAGCTGGGCAGAGTCGGCTAGCCCAGTAAAATATCTGTTCACGCGTTGGGTTAAAGTGTTTTTCACTATGTCAGTAGAATGTACATAGTGCGAACAACGATAAGGCTCTGTCATTAGTCCACCACCATGCAGGGCTATTTCGTGGGCTAAATTTTGAACTACAAACACCACAATCCTTCCGTCATACAGCAGCCCCTTTAGTCTACTTCAGCCCATCATTTGGCCCGAGATTTACCCCAATATTTAGCCCGCCTGTTGGGCACCCTGTTGCCGCCTATTTTATGATCGGGAAGTTGACATGTAAATCGATGATGGGCGATCGGCAGGCGCAGACAAATTTGCATAGCAATGAAGCGCCAACGGAACAAGAAAATGATTCTGAAAATCACCTCTTGTTTTTATATTATATTTTCGAGAGTTTTATGTCGACGTCCAGACTAATAAAGCTTTCTTCGGTCTTCTACTTAAATTTGTATATTGTGCGTTCACATTTACACGTGATAAGTTATGGTCGTCTTGGTGCATGAATTATCAATTATTTGATTTTACGACCACTCTACACCATATTTTCGAAAAAACTATGGATTTCAGAATTTTCTTAATAGCTTAGCTGGACTTTGAGCAAATAGTTTTTCAAAAATGGAAACTTTTGGATTCCAAGCTGTTCTTCTTGAAATGCGTCTAAATAATAAAAGTGTAGTAACAAGTAGTATTTCCGATTTTCACAATTTGCTGAACAATATATCATACAGGGCTGGAAATTTGTGAGGATACCGACCTTTTCTTTGACAACTTTATGAGGGAAAAACTCTACAGTATGTAAACAATTTTGACGACCGTACTAATTTGTGTCACTTTTCTATTTTAGAAGCATTTTATAGAAAACAGACTACAGGTTTTCATTCTCAGCGTGACTCAATTATGCCGTTCATTGAGTCATAAATTCTTTGAAAAAGTAGGGTCCACAAAAAACTCGGCCCAACCTGAATAGCCTACTACTGTGTTTTGTATACAGATTCAAAAATATTAGCTTGGTTATTAGGCTAAATGTGCTTATGAATTAAGCCAATGTGGCTGAGTGGGCCAAGGGGCTAATATGGCCAATGGGCTAATGTGGCCAATGGGCTAATGTGACCAATGGGCTAATGGGCTAATGTGGCCAATGGGCTAATCTGGCTAATGGGCTAACATGGCCAATGGGCTAATTGGCCAATAGTCTAATGTGGCCAATGGGCTAATGTGGCCAATGGGCTAATGTGGCCAATGGGCTGATGTGGCCAATGGGCTAATGTAGCCAATGGGCTAATGTGGCCAATGGGCTAATGGGCTAATGTGGCCTGGCCAATAAGCTAATGTGGCCAATGTGGCCAACGGGCTGATGTGGCCAATAGGCTAATGTGGATAATGAGCTAATGTGGCCATGGGCTAATGTGGCCAATGGGCTAATGTGGCCCGTGGGCCAATGGGCTGATGTGGCTAATGCATTGTGTTATAAATAATGGGTCTGGCGCATGGGCTAATGTGGCTAATGTTCTAAAATAGGCTGAATCATTAATATTGCCAATAGAAAAGGCCGCCAATAGAAAGTAAAGAGTTAGAATCATACAGTGCATAATTACCTGATTCCGATAATCTAGATGTTCCGATAATTTACACAATCAAATAACTGTTTTCGAAGACAAAGAAAAAATCACAAAAAATTTCGAAAAAATAAAAAAATTCTGGCACAATGTAAAACAAGCATTTTAGTGTACATAAAATCATAAGTCTGTTAATGAGTTTGCAAAAAATTTCCCAATGGAATCATTATTATGTTTATAATTTTGACAAAATGAAAATTCGTCCAAGTGAGTAGCTAAGCGTTCCATTGTTTTTAATCCATGCAATCTCGATATCTTCTGTTTGATGATTGGGTAGCAAATCTGCTACCTACTGCACATCCACTACCTAGTGCATGACTGCCACCTAGTGCACATCCACTACCATAGTCAGATCTGCTACTAGACAGCAGAAAATGTAAAAAAGGTTTTGCGATTGTTATGATAAGGGTTTTCTGAAGACAAAAGAATAAAAGAAAATGCAATATGGTAGGCGTTCTGCATGGTAAAAAATATTTTGTTTGCCACTTTAATGGAACCACAAGAATGGTTAAAAAACATAATACTACAGAGAGTCTACCTAAAGATAAGTCACTAATGAGTAAAGATACATAATGAAATGATAAAAATGCATTTCTCAATGTGCTGCGTCTTTTGGCGTAAAAATTTTGGTTGTAGGACGAAAAAAATTTTGATCCCAAAAAAATATTTGGTACCAGGCAAAAAAATATTGAAATTACAGTTTGAAAGCCGAATTTTCTTTCGAATATCTCACTCAAAAATCACTTTAGTGCTCTGAAACTCCGTTTTCTGGCATGTCTCAATGTGCTGCATCTTTTGGCATAAAAATTTTGATTCTAGGACGAAAAAAATTTTGATCCTGGAAAAAAATTTGGTACCAGGCAAAAAAACTTTGAAATTACAGTTTGAAAACCGTGAATTCTGAGATAACTTCAACTGAAATAATTATTTGCTTTATTTTCTAGCATTTTTAGCTGTTTCTTTCTACAAAACAAGGAGTTGCATTTGCATATATCTCAAATTTTATCCTGTCCATGGTCTTTAGAGATTTTCAGAGGGCTTAGCGGTTGTTTCATTTGGCATGTATAAAGCGGAAAAAGCCAACTAGTAATAATGAGAAGTTTCAACATCTGTGTTATTGACCTCGATCGCTCAAACTTTATAGGTTACTTGTGCGGCACTCAAAATAACCTCGAATGTATAGCGAACTTACCGGTGTGTCATCCCACAACTCGACTTTTGAAATATCATGAAGAGGAAGAAACAAGTTGCCGTGCAAACTCTTGCAAATAAAAATCATGTGTTGCTTTTCCTTTGATCTTGTGCTAAATGTACAATGCGTTTCATTAGCATATTTAAAAATATACAAATATGACAAAAAAATACACGAAGTTATCATATGTACATATGCGCATGATTGACATTTTTAAAATGTGTATGTTGTTCATTAGCCCGTTAGCTGAGTAAATAACTGAATCAATAAACGATTGTCTTTAGTCGTGGCGCATGCTGTAGTAGGCTATTTCGGTTGGCCCAAAAACTCCGCTCCCTCAATTTTGAAGTTGAATAGAAATTTTCGGATGTCCTTACTCAAAATCTGGAGGTCGAGCGGGGATGATTTCCGAAATCGGACCATTTGGCGTGGAATATCCACTACAAAAAAGTGAAATCAGGATGGAAAAAATTAAGATAGTCAATCAACCAGAATCGATGGACAGATTGGTCTTTCATAAAAATTACTTGTTTGGAATTGGTCAGAAAAAAACTTTTTTTTTCATCCCAAATGCGATAATTCCGGAAAAAAATAAAAATTTTGGACTTGGCCGTCTGTTCTATTGCCGGTCTCTACCTGCCCAGGGAATAATTTTTTTGTAATCGAGATGATTTCTTTTTTAAGTAATCAAAAAGATTAACCATGTTTTTTTTCGATTATTGCGATGCAAAACTTGATTTGCCACGTACAATTATTTAAAAAGTCGTGGGAAATTTCAAGCATGTTTTTCGAGTTACAAGGAATCAATCAAGTGGCTCTTGGTGTATTTCGTACATGAGAGTTCTCTTCATACTTCATGCGTAGGAACCATTTCATCCTCGTAAGTTAAAACAGTTTTAACCCATCGAACAATTTACTGCGTAGAAACAACCCGAATATCAAGCTTTTTCATGACATCAATACACCGGACACACAAACTGTCATTATTTTGGCAAACTTTACGCCTGCATCTATTGCACGTAATTTTATCGTCGATTTTTTTCGTAATTAATTCGCATTCAGTTAAATGCGGTTCCAAGATTAATTTTAAGCTTGGAACGCGAAAAATTTCCGACAAATTTTCAACACCAAGCGATTCGATAAGTTTGTATTGCGTAAAAGGAGCGAGAATGCTCAATTCCAATTCATTGCAATTTTTAGCGCCGCTTTCAGCTAAAAATTGTTTGCGCAAAGGTCGGACGCAGGTGAAAATTATATCGAACAGTTCTTCGTTGGTCCATTTCAACGGTAAACTGCTAGGAAAGCCGCGCTTGAAAGCGTCACCTGGAAGAAGCATGAAAATGGGAACGACTAATACGTTACTTGCAGCAGTCAGAATCAAGTCATTGCATTCAGCAAAATTAGCTTCTACACAGTGGAATTTTCAATTCAAAATATGTGGAGTTGACAGGATGAGTCAACCTAGGCACGTTCAGTTTGCGTGCTCACACAAAAATTGAATATGATAGTTTTACAAAAAATAGTATCAGTGTAGTGATGCACGACATTTATAGTGTGGTACAATTCAGACTCAATTCGTACCAATTTTCGATTCAGGAGCGTAATCAAAGTATTCTTCAGCCAAATGGGGAAGAACGGGCGCTATAAGACGAGAGAAAACATCGCCCAAGTGATAAAGTACCGTTTGAGCAGAACGCCTAGCTAATCCATCAGCGTAATCGCAATAAAGACGATCTTTGATACAAGAAAAATAATGCGACGACAAATCTTGCGTGAAATCGTAAGCTTTGGAGATAGTGGCGTTCAAATTGTAGGTTTCGTAATCCTTCTATAAGAGAAATTTGGTTGATGAGTTGATATTTTAGACTTTTACGCTAGTGAATCAATATATCAAGGGAAATATCGGACTTGTAAAGCCGTTCAAAAATATATGGCCAAGATAGTAAAAACCTTCTGAAATTTACACAAACCCACAATTCAAAAACTTTGAGAAAGAGAATATCAGGAACTTCGAAAAAAAGTTGAATCAAAATGAGACCAACTCGCGAAGAGAAATTAATTTTAGAGTTCAGAAATTGATATGCGCTATGGAAATATGCAGTAGAAACACAGCGTGTTACCTGAATCTCTTTCACTTTTCGGCGCAATAGATGCAACGTAAACTTATCTAAGACCATCAGTTGTTCGTAAGATACTTGATCAGTTTCAGGTGAAAATCCCGCCAAATTGCCCAATATAAATCGTAAAAATATCCGTAAATTTTTTATACGAGATCGAATTTCGTCCAAAATATTCGGACCGATAGCGATTTTTTTACATTCAGCTCCGCTGAACGTGGACCAGAACCGAAGGCCGTCGACGCCGCAGGCCGGAACGCATATTTTCTCACCATTTTCTAAGATATGAACTTTGATGAGGTTTGGTTGGAATCTGCCGATCGGCACTGGTGATTCCGAGATAAGATGATCTCGATAGGACCTTTTAGTGAGTGCTTTATCGGTGTATGCAAACCTAATGTGTCAAAATTACACATACGTAAACGATCTTTTAACCATACTCTTCTGTATGAGAACTGATAGTTACATGTGTGTGATAAACTGCTGACAGACCAACTGAATCAAACTCTATCGATTTTAGAATGAGGCTATTCCTGATTGAAAAATTATCGTTTTTAATTCAAACATCAGTGTTATCACTTCGCAAAACTTAGTACAAGCACTGAATGAAAATATAAAAAATGCAATGATTTTCCAGCAATGTTTTTCAACGGCACAGATGACTATGGAACACGTTAAATTCGTCAGTGCTTCAGAGCGCTGTTTTTTGTTCGGAAGTCGATATTTAAGTCAACTTTCTACAATCTCTGAACGAAGATTTTAATGAGTGCGCGGTGTCTAGCGGTGTTCCAAAATGAAACTTTGACTTTTCCAGGCTTTCCAGGTCATTTTTAAGAACTTTCCGGGCTCCTTGAAGCAAAAATCGTGAATAATTCCTGACGTTTTCAATCAGCTGGATGGCGCTGCTAACTAACTAAAAAACCAAAAACACCAAACAGAAATCGACGAGTGAAAATCAGAAAAAGACAATTAAAATTCAGAAATTAGCCAACCAACCAAAAATCGAGATTCTTCCACCGGCAAGAACTCTTAATTTCAAAATACTAATGCGAGAATGTAAACACGTACGACATTATAAAGCAGGTATCATCATAAAAATTTATTCGATATTGGTTTTAAAATATTTTCACAGTTTTTTTCGATTTTGTGATTTGTAAGTTTAACAATTTTTTTTTCTGAGAATAAATTTTCTCTAGTTTTACATTCCTTACCTTTCAAGAATTCAGTCTCAGCAGTCGCGTTATTCGGTTTAAATAGGTGTCTTTTTTACTTCAAATCATTATGTTTTCACTTTTTGACAGGTAGCTCCTTTGTGCCGTTTTCTGCGGTGGAAAAAAGTTCGTGCAAAAAAACTTTCCCCACAAAAGAAAGATTTTTTTGAAACACGCTTCTGCACAAAAAAAGCTAATATAGTTGCACTGTTTTTCCCGGCGGAAAACAAATTTGGCTTGTCATAACAATCCTAATCGAAATTCCCCGACTTTTCCAGGTATTCCAGGCATACATGTAATTGGGGGGGGGGGAAGTGCTATGGGAACCCTCCAGAAATCGTCGACCGTATGGCTAGTCATTAGATGACCACCCCTCAGGATTTTTCAATCTTATGGCTAGCCATATGGTAGCCCTAGGGACACCCATACTTTTGGTCGGAAAAATACTGAAAAATGTCAATTTTTGAACAAAAAATGGTCAAAAACGCCAAATTTTCCCGGCGCTTCGCTTAAATACATTTTTTTTTATAATTTTTCAGACAAAAATTTTTATTTTTTGAACCATTTTTCGGACTTTTTTCGTAAAAAAAATCGAATTTTTTTTCCTTCAGAGACCCCTCCCCCCAAAATTTTGGGAATTACTGACCCCCGGCCCAAAAAAAGTGGCCCGACCCCCCCCCCCCGACCTCGGGGCTCCGTTACATGTATGATTCCAGGCATAAAATTTTTTTCTGACTTTTCCAGATTTTTCGAGTTGCTTCAGACCCTGTATAAAGTATCTCCTAAAAACAGTTCGAGATTGGAAGATTATGCAGTCGACCACTAGATCACAGAATAACTTTAAACTTGAAATGATACCACAAATTATATTTCATGAACATAACAGTCAACATTTAGAATAAATACCCTCAACACATAGTTTTCGCCAGTAATAATAAGATATTTAAAGCTTTATCAGAGACATTTGATTTTTGACAAATGTAAATTCACTAGCCTTTTTTGACAATGCGCATGAAATTATGATGTGATATTAATGGTTTCCGATTCGTGAGCATTAAGTAATTGTAAACCACCCACGTTTTGCCTTTTATCACGTCTTTTAATAATATTCGCTGTTTTCATTATTGTAATACTGCTGCAATATATATTATATTCTTATTTTTAAATTCATGTTTGTAATACACTCGTGGAACATTCTCAAACATAATGGAAAAATTGGTATTTTTTGAAATTCGTTCTAATTTCGTCATGTAATTACATTGTGTAAATTATATAACTGCATCTCTAATAAGAGAATTGTGATTCAGCTGTTTTTCGAGCAGAACAATAAAACTCACTGCATCACCAGCATCTAGCATCTAGACATCGGAATAAATAGTAAGCTATTAAAACTTTTCTTGATGTTCATTAATTATAAAGTTATGACAATTGACGACCAGCAAAAAAAGTTGAAATCCCAATTACTCTTCAACAACGTTAAATATCAATAGTTGAATACAAAATAGAAAACAATAAAATGTTAATTGAGTAATCGTACTCTGCTTAGGAACCTCACTTTGACCAAATCTACATAAATAATAGTATCAGTCCGTTTTTGTTGAAATATTTGTGAATATTAAGAGTGGAACGCAATTACTATTTTGTATTTTTTATATTTCCTGCTAAACGCTATATGGCATAAAAATGGAAATTTGCGAGCCTACTGGACTAACCCGTAATATTTTTTAGCAAAAAATCCTACAGTAAACGCATGGCGTAAACGACTTTGAGGGCAGTACGTTCTTTCTTCATTTTTCCATTTATACATGCATCTTATAAAAAAAAACTACAGCACTAAAAACCGGCGCGGAGCGCGGAAAATTTTGAAGTCCTCACATGCAAATTTCCCTAATCTTACAATAATTTGAGCTTATCTTGCAATAGAAACGACTACGTTATTATCTAAATTTCATTATTTTTGCATGTTTTCCAAGTATAACTTTCATCCCTGACTTTTCCAGGTTTTCCAGGTTGGCTGGACATCCTTTTGTGACCAAAATTTGTTTTCAGGAGTTTTCTGACAAATCAGCTTGGAATATAATTAATGTCCAGAACTGTTTGACGAAAAGTAGGCATTCTTGTAAATACTCAGCTGGTGTTTTCGGTTATTTATGAAGTTTTAGAAGTCAATTGAAACTCATCGATTGAAATATAAACTTTTCTAGATGGCCAAGAAACGCATCTTGCTATCATTTATTTGTCTGAGCTATAAAGAGGCCTTTAAATTTATTGTAATAATAGACTTGTTGCTCAGATCTGCTGAAACATCAACGACAATTTTCACGCATGATGGTTTAGGAAAAATTCGATTTTTGCGTATGTGCACAACGTCATAGGGTTATATTTTATATGTACAACTGTTATGTCAATTCGGTTCCCAGCCGGAGAAAATCTGATTCTACCGCCCAAAACTCAACTCCCAGATATTTTCTTAATTGGAATTTTCTTTTCATTAATTACCATTCTGAGTTTCGTAGCCATTCGTTACTTGATTTGGATGAATAACATTTCCGATAGACTTTGACATTTTGTAGCCCTTTTCATCGACTACAAATCCATGAACGAAAGTATGGGCGAACGGAGGCGTTTTTAGACCTTTGGCGACGGCGGTGAGTAGTAAACTTTGAAACCAACCGCGAAATTGGTCGTACCCTTAAATGCAAATTCAAATTCAGGCGTAGTTTACAGTCATACGATAAAACAGCTTTTTCAGAAATAACCCAGCAATGAAAAATTTTTTTTGAAAACCGAAAATTCAATTTTCATCAGAGTAGCTTTTTCTCGAGAAAAAATACCTTCTAAAATCAAATCGGCTGGTGGTTTTTCTTTGTCGATATTGGGATTATACACCATAAGCCAAGCTACGCCACTGTCTAGCCAGATGTCGAAGATATCTTGACCTTTACTGATATCGGTTTTGTCGCATATACCCAAAGATTTTCTTAAATAAAACCTGATTTTGCTCAATCTTTGATATGCTACTATTCTACACAATTTTTAAAAGAATTTCGTTTCCTTCGCAATAATAAGCTCGAGGAATCACTCGATACAGAGTAAATCTGGAGCTTGTGTAGTTTTGAAGAAATTTTGATCAAATATACTCATCTATAATTAACCACTTAAGATGTCACCAGGAATCAAATTAAGATCTTCGTTAGAGAAGGCATGCACTACTTCTGTATGTAAATCTTTTGAAATTTTTTGATTCTAATTCTTTTATGTAAATTTGAAGCTCAGTTCGTGAACGACCTATTATAGAAAATTTGCCATCGGACGATGACCTATTCCACTGGACAAAATCAGTATAAGTCCTAAACACACATATAAAAAACGACTTTTGGTACCCAGGCTGAAAATCTTTGTCAGGGAAATTCGATTTCAAGTATCAGTGCTTTTATCTATTGAAGAAATATCGTCTCCGTAGCAATTAGTACCAAGGATTTCACATCAATCAATATATTTTTTTTCGAATGGCATCTTGTTCAACTATTCTCAAGATTTGTACGGGATAGAAAATTTTGAATCATTAGGGAAGTCGCATTAATTGTCTTCTGGATAATCTTGTCCGTCTGGCAATCATTCGATTTGAGATATCCTTTCATTGTTTTCTTCATCCAACTGATAAATGGTTCTATCGTTCACTAAGCACAATACATATGAATAATTCAAAACTTGACAAGTTTTCAGGGTGACAATATTTGTGACTGAATGACAAATTTCAACAGATAATTGACTTCCGTACGCTTACTTCACTCTGTTAGGTAATAATTCATTTTCGCTCATGTTCCACCAACAATCCGATCCATATTTTTCGACCAAGTCACAAATATGGTTAATCGACGCCTCGTTCATCATTATCTTATCCTCATTTTTTGTATAAAAAGCCGGAATAGGTACTCCCCACGATCTCTGCCTTGAAACACACCAATTGTTCCTTTGTTCGAGCATATTTAACATCGGTTTCCAAGAATCGTAGCCGATAATGTGCGCTTGCTGCACAATCTCCATAGCTTTCGTCTTAATTTTACTTAAATCAAAGAACCACTGTTCGCTGGCCCTTACGATCACCGGCTTTTTCGTACGCCAATCGTACGGGTAACTATGTTTAAAATCGTGCCGATCCAAAACGTCACGATTCAAGAATTGCAGAACCATTTCTGTTCCGTCAGTCAAAACGTCCAGACCGGTCAATTGGTCGTTCAAACCGTGAGTATACCTACCGCATTCGTCGACGAAACACTCAACTTTAGCTCGAATTTTTTGGCCGAGGAGAAAATCTTCGCGACCATGAGCGAAGGCGTTGTGAACTATACCCGTACCTAGCAACAAACAAACACGAAAAAATTACGCTTAATCGAAAACAATACACATTAGAATAAAAACAATGTTTTGCTAATTAAGATTCAAATATCAAATTGAAAATGCAAGACGTTTGGAGTTGAAACTAAAAACGGAGTATTTGAACGAACTCAAAGGAAGAGAGCATAATTTTTACTACCTTTATCAATAACCACATTGTCGGAGGCATAAAATCGTTGAGGATTTTTTGCTTGGAATCTATTGATATAAAACGCGCAATCCAACATTTCGCCTTTGAACTTATGAGCAATTTTCCATTGATCACCGGGAAGAAATTTTTCGACGTTATTTAGACATTTTACGCTAATGAGGTAAAAATCTTCGTCGCCCGATTTATCATCTTCCCTCTTAGTTAAAATGCAATATTCTTCCGTAGGGTTGAACGATAAAGCATTGTTAGAAGGCAGCGTCCAAGGTGTCGTTGTCCAAATTAGAGCATAAAGTTTTTGAGTCGGTTTCGAGAAAAATTGCGATAAATTTGGTAAACTAACTATTCTAAAACGGACGAATGCTGATTTACCTGAAAATTAAAAATACTCACTGATTAACATACATGTAATTGGGGCGGGGGAAGTTCTATGGGAACCCCACCCCAGAAATTGTCGACCATATGGCTAGCCATTGGGCGACCGCCCCCAGGATTTTTCAATCCAATGGCTAGCTATATGGTAGCCGTAGGAACACCCATACTTTTAGTAGGAAAAATACTGAAAAATGTTAATTTTTCGATGAAAAATGTCGATTTTAGAGCAAAAAATGGTCAAAAATGTGAATTTTCTGGGCGCTTCGCGCTATGAATACATTTTTTCGGTCTTTTTAGAGAAAAATGACTAACTTTCTGAACTATTTTCGGACTTTTTTCCTGGAAAAAATCGATTTTTTTCCCTTGAGAACCCCCTCCCCCAAATTTTGGGAATTACTGACCCCCGGCTCAAAAATAGTCGTCCGACCCCCCTCCAGACCTCGGGGCTCCGTTGCATGTATGCTGATGAAGCAATCGTTGTTACTATCAGAGTTCGGCCGGGGTAATGTTTTCCCAGGATCGGGATTAGGTCAATCCCGGCAGAGATTGGCATCGAAACTGTATATGAAATAAACGATTATTATTCAAAATTTATCTGTCATACCATACTCTGAACTCAGATTATTCAAGGAGTATACGTGGAACTAATAATTATTGTCGCTGAAAATCTGAGCTACGAATTTTCTACTACTCTAATCTGGAAAGTCTAGTTACTCAAAAAGACCAAGATTCAAGTTTGTCGTTTCTTTAAAATTCAAAGAAAAATGATGCTTATATTGACTTTTCGGGAAAAAATTTAAGCGCCTCAAAAATTAATCTGCTTTAGCTTATTTTAGAATCATCTATATACTCAGACCTGGGAAATGTGTTGTTGTTTTCAATTAGCTCAGAAGGATAGTATCTTCGACTAGTGATAAATCAAGTGTTTTTCATTAAATTAAGTGGGAGACCAAAAACTCGCTCGAATTTAAAAACTCAAGTTGACAAGTAAAATTCAAAAATCGGGAAAGCAACCAGAAAGATTGCTTCTTCAGCCAGAAAAAAACGTCTGACATTGCTCAGCACGGACTACGCTGATGAAATGATAAACAATTCTACATTATAGCTTCATACAATCATAAGACATGTGCTGAGAAATCTCGATCTCGACATTTTTTCGGAATCGGAATCTCTACCGAATACTAATTAAAGTGCTCTAATTTAAGCATTTTCGTACGGAACATTTTGAAAGAAGGGGGGAATTTCCGTATTTACCGCACTGCATCTACTACTCGTTTACACAAGTGATAACGATATGAACATCGAAATAGTAATCAGTCTTAGTCTATGACTAAGACTGATTACTATTTAGATTCTTAGTCATAGGCCGTGATATAAGGAAAAAATTTTTTTGATCCTGGAGCAACGTTCACTGCACCAAAGATGTAGGGCACCCTGAAAGGATCAAAAGTATAAAAACCCGGGCCTTAAAATCAACAGGGTCTCTGGAAATTCGGAAAAAACGTAAAAATAAGCAAAAACACCCGCCTGGAATCTCAAAAACTGTTGGGTCTAAAATCTGGATAGTTTGTAAGTGTGCATGGGGCCACGTCTCATCGGCAAATTTGTGAGGAAATTCGAATCAGGTTACTCTGCATGAGATGATAATAACCCAAACTTTGAGTTAAAATTTTTCTCTGCACCACACTCGTAGTTAGTTTAATTTTAAAATGAAGATACATAAAATATTGCTCGTCATGGGTACTACCCACATGCCAAAAAAGATGCAGAATCAACCAGCCAGAAGTACAGAAATCTCAAACAGGTGAAATTTCCTCCTCCACTCGAGTCCTGTCACTCAGATTTTCTGAACCATATGTCGTGCGACTAATAACTTGAAGCTTTCAAATTTTTACAGTTACATAAACATTATAATAGTGAAATAGTGTATATTCTCATTTTGATGCAGACCGAGTGGCAACAGCCTGATTTGCAAAATCCTAAGGCAAAGGTTTGATGCAATGCCCTCTACAATGCATTGAGTGGTACCTCACATCACCGAAAATTTACCGATGGAATTCAGCTCCATAGACACCTACGAAATATCCAGATTTTGGATCCAACGGTTTTCAATATTCGAGGGGGGTGTCGTTGCCTATTTTTGCATGTTTTTTCAAATTTGCAGAAACCCTGTTGATTTTAAGGTCCGGGTTTGTATGCCTATATTGTTTGTTCCAGGGTACCCTAGATCTTTGGTACAGTGCACTTTGTTGTAGGATCATAATTAATCTTTCTTAAATGATGGCACCCCCCTACGTGCATGTATAGTCTTAGTAGATAAGCAAGTACGATCTTTTGAACTTAATCAATGCTGACCAAAAAATTAGACCAATTGTGGAAATGACAAATCAATTGTAAAAGATCAATAATTTCGTCAAGCCGGACATAAAAATTAACGTAGTGTAACCTTGATTCTTAGAATGTTTATGCTGGCAAGGATTACTTTTTATTTTGCTTTTCGTTGGTACACGAGCATTGAAAAACTTCCTGTAGGATAAAATCAAGAGTAGAAAGAATCAAAGGCTTGCTAGAATATTCTGAAAAATTGCAATGCTTGAAAAAGCTTCATGTCAATTGGCTGTTCTCAAGATTCTGAAAAATTATAAAAACTACAAAAGAAATTGAGAACTTACTGATATGATCTTCTTTGTATTCCAATTCAGCTTCGGCTAAAGCCGTTTTCGAACTAGGCGACCAATAAACAGGCATTAAAGCTCTGTATATTTGCCCACTTTTATAAAAATGCCAGAAGCATCTCAATTGATCAGCTTCGTATTTCTTATCCATTGTCGTGTAGCAATTCGACCAGTCAGCTATGATGCCCCATTTTTTCATGGCATCAGATTGACGCTTGATTGTTTCTGAAGCGAATTCCCTACATTTGAAAAAAATTCCATCAAGGGGCTGTACAAAAATTAGGATTTAAAGAATAATCTGTGAGAAAATTACAAAAGATTCCAAGTTTGTTGACTTCTCAACCATCAGCTAAAATGTTGAAAAAATAGTATTTTAATCGAAAAAACGGGTATCACTAATCGGCGGAATCCGCATGCTGATGTGGATTGTGGAAATGGTCTAATCAGCCGATGCCGATATCATCGGCAGATATATATCCGCTCTTTTTTTGCGGATATTCATGTCTATTCCACAGATGCGGAATCCAAGTTTTTCATGTCAAAAAGGTGGATATGTTTTGCGGATTGCAGATTTTTTCAAAAATTTCTAGATGTGGTGCCAGAGTTGGCAACTTTTTTGGCGGATATGCATGTCTAAAAAACAGATTTCACAGAAGAGTGTGGATACGTATCCGCCATCCGCACAACGTCTAATCGGCAGATATGAATAGCAGACATGCGGATATAAAATGTTTTCATCAGAAAAGATGAATTTTTTATGCTTTTTTATGTACAGTGGTCAGGCATGCAGGAAGGAGGGTTAGGGAGGGGGATAGCCCACCAAATTTTCAAGTGTCAAAAAAGCAAAGGTTTCTTTTTTTTGTTTATCTTCAAGAGAAAGTCCAGTGACAAATGCCAATTTAACAGTAAATTGAGTGAAAAAAATGTGCACCCCCTGAAAAAATTTATGGCTACATATAAAAAGAGTTGAAAATGAAAAAGAGCAAAGAACTTTAGCTAGTTCAAATTTGAACTAACCTATTAATTTACAGATGAGTAGTGTATTTCTAATGTTCATTTTATTTATAGACAAAGACAAAAAATAAATATATACAACAAATGCTAATAACAAATAAAAACAATATAACAAACTCGAATACCGAAAATATATACAATGAACCAAAATTTAACAAAAAAATTTTTTAAATTATAGGGAAAATTTTAAAAATTTAATTTTTTTTAAAACAGGTTCGGGGGCATGTCCTCGAACCTCCACAATACCAAAAACATCATTCCAATTGCATTTTCAATTGTTCTACTGCCTCAAATGTCATATTCACCTTTTCATATCTTCCGATTAGACTTGCAAATGTCTGATCAGCAAATATGAGAAGGCAGATTTCACTAAAACTCGTCTCCTGAACTGAATTTTGAATTTCAGAATGCTGTACTGCTAACTTGGCGTCTTAATGATGATGTTAATCGAAAACTAAAAAATTTTGAAATAAAAAAAATTTGAAAATACTAAAAATTTAAATTTTTTAAAAAATAGGTTCGGGCATGACCTCAAACATCCACAATACCAAAAACATCATTCCAATTGCATTTTCAATCGTTCTACTGCCTCAAATGTTATATACCCCTTTTCATATCCACTGATTAGACTTGAAAATGTTCAGTCAGTGGATATGAAAAGGCGGATCTCACTAAAACTCGTCTCCTGAACTCAATTTGAATTTCAGAATGCTGGTACTGCTACCCTGGCGACCTTCTTCGGGTTCTAAAGTATCTCAAGTATTTTGGCATGGAAAATTTGATTCAAGATCGCAAAGGAAAAGGCTGAGCAGCGATTGTAAATACGAAGATGTTACTGGAATGAAAATGTAATGATCATTAATTGCAGACAACAAAGTATCAATTACTTTCATACTAACCGAAGGTATCAATTAGTGGATAACAAATTTTGATTTAAGCATGATATTGGTCCAGATATGCCATAGAAAACTTAGTAGGGTGAAAAGCAGCTGTAAAAAATAATATTGCAATGAAATTAGGCATTAAAATATTTGCTTACAGAATAAATGAGTTTGAGCCACCATTTTTTTCCTGGAGATTTTTTCGACACGAGAACTAGTGCTTCACAGGGCCAAAATTTCCTAATCGGGTACCCGTTTTATCATTACCCAGGTACCGGGGTACCCCAAATTACCAAGGTAATAGTTAAGTATAAATAACCTCAACCATGCACTCAAAAAATTGTTAGGTTCCCTTGAAGTTGAACATTTTTGAAGCTGTCAATCACATATCAGATACTAAAATGATATTTGAACAAGCTCAAAAAACATAAATTGAACATTGTGGAGAAAATTGAATGTAAAAAGTAAACTGACTGCAGAAAAATGAATATGTTTTGAAAAGCTCAAAGATGCATAAAAATATGTTGGTGACATTTCCTAG